>SJYT01082233.1:60782-110329 GCA_006410635.1 Cephalophus harveyi | reverse complement strand
GGATGTAAATTGGTATAATTGGATGTAAATTGTATATACACACAAACACACACACACACATATATATACACACAATGGAATACTATTCAACCATAAAAAACAAAATTTTGCCATTTGCTGCCACATGGATGGAATGAATGGACCTGGAGGACATTATGCTAAGTAAAATAAATCAGACAAAGATAAACACTGTATGATATCACTTACATATGGAATCTAAAAAATACAATTAAATGTGAATGTAACATAAAAGAAGTGAATGTAACATAAAAGTGAATGTAGGGAATGTAACATAAAAGAAATGAACTTACAGATTGGACCTGGAGGACATTATGCTAAGTAAAATAAATCAGACAAAGATAAACAATGTATGATATCACTTACATATGGAATCTAAAAAATACAATTAAATGTGAATGTAACATAAAAGAAGTGAATGTAACATAAAAGTGAATGTAGGGAATGTAACATAAAAGAAATGAACTTACAGATAACAAGCAGTTGGTTACCAGAGGTGGGGAGGGGCAATATAGGGGTAAAAGAGTGGGAGGTACACACTCTTGGGTATAAGATAGGCTCAGGGATGTGTTATACAACACAACGAATATTTTGGAAGAACTGTAAATGGAAAGTATCCATTAAAAATTGTATAAAAATTAAAAAAATGTTAAAAAGGTGGTGCATGCGTGCATGCTCAGTCACTCAGCCGTGTCTGACTCTGTGACCCTGTGGACTGTAGCCTGCCAGGTTCCTCTGCCCATGGGATTCTCCAGGCAAGGATCCTGGAGTGGGTTGCCATTTCCTTCTCCAAAAAGGTGGTGAAATAGTGGCATAAAGCTGTTTCGTTATGCCTAAGTCTCTCAGTCACTCAGTCGTGTCTGACTCTGTGACCCTGTGGACTGTAGCCTGCCAGGTTCCTCTGCCCATGGGATTCTCCAGGCAAGGATCCTGGAGTGGGTTGCCATTTCCTTCTCCAAAAAGGTGGTGAAATAGTGGCATAAAGCTGTTTCGTTATGCCTAAGTCATTGCTACCTGGCCACTTGTATCATAGATGGGCATTTGTTTCAAAGGCAACAGGTTGAGATCCTGACATGAGAACCCTGCCAAATACGAGTGCTCCCTTTTGATGGTCACTGCCTGCATTCAGATCTCCTATTTGCTGCAGTTTGAAAGAGACACATATATGTGGGGAAGGAAGCAGTTGGTGGGTTAGCTTTGAGAGACACATGGATCAGATAAGGGCTAACATTCATTTGAAGAATTGTTAGCTACCAGGCACTTTTCCAGTGCTCTTTATGCACTAGCATGCCTGTGTGCTCAGTCTTGTCCGATTCCTTGTGTTCCCATGGACTTAACCCACCAGATTCCTCTACCCATGGGGTTTTCCAGGCAAGAAGCTGGAGTGGGTTGCCATTTCCTCCTGCAGGGGATTCTTCCTGACTCAGGAATCGAACCGCATTGCAAGCAGATTCTTTACCTGCTGAGCCATTGGGGAAGCCTGTCTTGATGCACTAATCCACTTAACTCTCAGAGTTTCACTATGAAGACATCACCATTTTCAGATGAAGACACTGGGGCACAGGATGCTTAAACATTAGCTAAGGTCGCAAAATCAGTATATGGAAGAGGCAGGCCATGAAGCCAGATCTCCAGAGCTGCATTTTTTATTCACCCCAAGGTCTGGCCAACAGTCATGAAATAGAAGACATGAGACAGCAGAATCCATGCAGCAGAGAGAGTAAGTAGAGAGTAGCTAGATGTTCACAGCAGCAAGAAAAGCAGAGACAGAAAGTCACTACTTGGTACCACACAAGGAGACCCTATTCCCGCTAGTGAGGCTGCTCCCAGCTTCCTGAAGCAGGGTCACCAGCATCTAGGATCTAGTGCCTGATGACCTGAGGAGGAGCTAATGCAATGATAATAGAAATAAAGAATAATAAATAAATAATAGAAAAATAATAGAAATAAAAAATTGTGCACAATACATGTAATGTGCTTGAATCAGCCCCAAACTCTCCTCCCTCTCCCCCGTTCCCTTGGTCCGTGGAAAAGCTGTCTTCTATTAAACCGGTCCCTGGTGCTAAAATGGTTGGGGACCACTGTCCTGAAGGTCCTTCCAGGTAGGTCCTCAGCAATGCTTTCCATCCCTGTGAGGAGCTGGAGTGTGTTGGGAGGCTGGGCAGAAGACTTTCATCTCACTTTCCAGATTCTCAGAGAGGATTCAATTCTGAAATGTGAGAAACTGTCCAAATTACATGAAACCAGCTACCCATATTGCGAATGTAAGTTGTTAGCTTTTTATTCACTGGCAACAGAAAGCATGTTTTTCATGAAGATGAAAAAATAAAGCACAAGAAAACCATGAATATCTTTTTCAAATGCCCTTGAAGTTTTGATGATCCTAGCAGCATGTGTCCAGGGTTTTTGTAGATGACTAAATGAATGTGCTTGTTCAAAGAGTGATGTGACCAGTTTCCGGAAAAACTTGGATGGATCTGCATAGCCGGAACAGGAGGATATGGGTATCTGGCCATCTAGTCAGTTTTTGACCAAATGTTGAATAACAGGTTTGCCCGGCTGACATCTTAACTCCAAGACAGAATGAAGAGGAACTTATTTTAAAAATCTACGTGCAGTCTTGCCCTTCAGGGTTGACTGGAACCCAAGACGTTTTTTTAGTTATATGATTGTAAAACAAGTGTATGTATTTTTTCTTATGAGAATGTGAATGAAGTAGAGTGACTTAAACATACATTTCAGAATGAAAAGTACTCAATTTTCTACTATAAATAGGGCTTCCCAGGTGGTACAGTGGTAAAGAATCCATCTGCCAGTGAAGGAGATGCAAGAGACATGGGTTCAGTTCCAGGGTCAGGAAGATTTCCTGAAGTAGGAGATGGCAGCCCACTCCAGTATTCTTGCCTGGGAAATTCCATGGACAGAGGAGCCTAGGGGGCTACAGTCCATGGGGTTGCAAAAGAGTCGGACACGACTGAAGGACTGAGTGTGCACACACACACAATAAATAGGTCCATTATTAAGATAAATCATTTCTCTATGTGAGAACACTGTAGTAATAATTGCACTAGTCAAGAGTTGCTGATGAATCCTAAAATCACTGGGTGGAAGTTTGAGGAGAAACAAGAATAGCTTTCCATCAATACATTTATTAATTTCAAAGTGACAAATAGTAACTTTGTGTTGAAAACCAGCAGACACTGACTTATGCAAGTGGTCAAGATTAATATCAGCAGAAATAAGACAAATCTTCATTCATGATATTGTACCAAGAAGGACATACCACTTCTGTATTCTTGAGAAAAATGCATGACCCTGATCTAATTATGAGAAAATATTGGATAGCATAAAATGGAGGGACAATTGACAAAATAACTCACAAATACTCTTCAGAAGTGTCATGATCATGAAAAATAATGTGAAATTAAGCAGCTTTCAGAGATTGGAAGACACTAAGGAAACATGACTGAATGCAATGTGGGATTCTTAAATTGGGTTCTGAAACAGAAAAAGGACTTTTCTGGAAACACTGGTGAAATTCAAATAAAGTGCCTAGTTTAGCCACTCATGTACCAATGTTAATTTCTTGATTTTGAACATTTTATAATGATTATACTAGATGTTATCATTGAGAGAAGCTGGCTGAAGGGTATATGAGAACTCTCTGTATTATTTTTAAACTTTTCTGTAATTAGAAAATTATTTCAAAATTAAAAAGTTTAAAACCTTTTTCAAGTGGAGAAAATAATATATTCTTCCATGAAATGGTTCATTCTCTCCCATGTCATCTACTAAATGACTTCCCAAATAGTCTATCTATCATGTTCACACAGATTGTTGCTGCCACTTCTATCATTTCACATTGCCACCTATACCTGGTATATTTTGAGGCTTTTCATCCTGTTTGGTCTATTTTTCATCTGTAGATGTTATTCTTTGAGGGTTTATTTTGCTTTTTTTTTTTTTTCCCTTGTAGAAAAACATGGCTCTATACAAATATAAAGATACATACATCTTATCTGCTGGGATAACTCTCCTTTTGTTGCTCTCATTTTTCAAAATTAGGTTTCTAGGTACTCCTCCCATCTGTCCCCGACATTGTTAATAATCAGTGTTCCTGGGAGTTAGGAAGATGGGATACTAACAGAGAATGTTGAGTCTCTCACTTGATTCAGCACCGGAGATGCCGTAGAAGTAAGAGGAGCTGGTCTATTTCAGATGTTAATGAAAACTTTGAGATATCCCTAGGATTTGAGTTCTGATGTGCCTGATGGAGGTGAAGGTCTAGGAAGAGGAAGCAAACCTAGGGCAGAAAAAAGCTGGAAGCTATGGGCAGGGTAAAGATTCAGGTGAGGGTTCTGACTCCTTTTAATTTCCTTACAGGGCCCTGCTTAGAACATAGATCGCCGTCTTGTTACTGCAGGGCAGAGTAATAGCAACTTCTCCCAGCACCCAATGTGGAGGCAGTGTAGTAACATCCGGCACCAGTAGGGGGCCCTGGGGTCTGCAGAGAGGTGAAACCTGCTTGTGCAAATGAAACTAGCTTGTGAGCTAGTCCTGAACTTTAACCTCTTCCCGTTGCTATGGGGGCACGCCTGTCATTTTGTTTCAGGTAGTACTTCATTGTATGGGATTTTCCTATATATTATAATAATGCATGCTTAGTATCCCCTGTCCCTTGCCTTAAATACCTGTGGTAACAAGTGTCGTTAGAGCAACCCCTGAATTTCCCTCACATGTTTCCAAATGCCTGACTAGATCACAAGAGGATTACAGCGCTTGGGAAAGCAGCACTTGGGTGGAGTTACAGAAAGGCCACTGAGGGTTGGATGTGTGAGTAACAGAAAGGGACATTGTTGAGGACAGATCAAAACAAGCTCTAAGCATTAAAGAACCCTTCTAAGAAGCCCTGCAAATTCTCTGCCAATGGCACAAGTTAAGGCATGGAATTCGGTCTATTCTCCTGGGAAGACATGATTGTTGATACCAGTAATCCCAGGGAAATGTGACCTCACAGGAAAAAATAATGAGACATCTGAAGAGCACAATTCCTATAAAAAACAGGAGGAAAGTAATGGGCCACATAGACCAAGAATTAGAATTAAGCATAATAAATATCATTTGAGAGAGAGAAAGAAGAGATACCAGTAGCCTGACTGTAAAGCAGAAATGAGCAGTCATTAAGAAGAATGAGTAGAAGAGTCTTGATCTAAAGTATATTGACATTTTAATTTAAATATATAATAACCAAAGTAAATAATTAAGTGAAAGAGCAGAATGTATACAAAAATGAAATTAGTAACCTGGCAGGTCAGTTTGAAGATCAGGTTGAAGAATTCTCCAGAAATCATCAAGAAGGAGTTGAAAGAATGTGAAAGATAAGTTGAAAGATATGGAACAAAGAAGTAAAAATGTCAGTATCCATACTTAATAAGAATCCCAGAAAGGTAGGGTAAAAACTAAGGAACAGAGACACTACCTTATTTTTAAGTACATATGAAAATCAAAATTACTGGTCACAAAGGAAATCTCAATAATGTTTAAATTCATCAATTATATATAAAGCACAATGAAATCAAAAAATATTTGAGAGTGAATAACAATGAAGATACTTTATATCAAACATTATAGAAAGCCTAGAAGTTGTATTAAGGGAAAAATATCTAACTGAAGATGCAGCTAATAAAAATTAACACTAAATGAGTTAGAGGTCCAAGTTAAGAACAGAAAAAAAAAAACATAGTAAACCTAAAAAAAGTAGAAGTAAGGAAATCAAAAATATAGAAGCAGATACTATAGGAAATGAAACAAAGAAATGATAGCAATGATCCACAGAATAAAAAGCCAATTCTTAGAACAAAACTTAAAACAAGCAACTTTCTAGTGAATTTGATCAAGAGAAAAAGATAAACTATATAGGACTCTCCAGCTACTGAATATGGGAGGACAGAGGAACAATTTTTTCCTTCCTGACAACTGCATTAATATTTAGATGAAAGAAATGTGATCATTTCAACTGAGGTTAAAGAGAAAAGCCAACAAAACGCAGCACTCATTCATAATTTAAAAACAAAACAATATAAAAGCAACTTCTCAGCAAACTAGGAATTGAAGGAAACAATTAGTGTAACACAGGATATTTAGTAAAGCCCTGGATCAAGTACATTATACTCATCTGTGAAATCTTGAATTCATATTAAAGTTAGGAACAAATTAAAGTTGCTTGTCATTACAACTTTTGTTCCCTATTGTCCTGGAGTTGTAATGACGGTAAGAAGACCTGAGGTGGGGGTGGGTATTCGGGGGGGATGACGGAAGAGAGATGAGAACATGTTCTGTTTGGTGACATACAAGACCACATAGACAAGCTGCAAACTATTGGAAATAATAAGAAAGTTTGATCAAGTTGTCTGATATAAGATTGTAGTTGAATAGTGCCCACCCAAAACTGAAGTCCACCTGGCACCTCAGATTGTGACCTTATCTGGAAGGAGAGTCTTTGTAGATATAACTATGTAAGGATCTCAAGATGGAGTCATTCTCAGTGTAGGTTAAACCCTAAATTCAGTGACTGATGTCCTTGTGAAAATAAAGAGGACACAGAGGCAAAAATGCCAGGTGGAGATGGAGGCAGAGACTGCGGTTATGCTGGCCCAAGCCAAGCAGTGCCTGGGCTCACTAGGAACTGAGACAGGCGAGCCAGGATTCTCTCCTGGAGTCTTCAGAGGGGGTGTTGTTGTGCTGACACCTGGTTTCAGACTCCCTGCCTCTGTGACAGAATAAATGCACGTGGTTTTGGCCATATAGTTTATTACACTTTGTTATGGCAGCCCCTAGGAAACTAAGGGCCGTCTAGTCAAGGCTGTGGTTTTGCCAGTGGTCATGTATGGATGTGAGAGTTGGACTGTGAAGAAGGCTGAGTGCCGAAGAATTGATGCTTTTGAACTGTGGTGTTGGAGAAGACTCTTGAGAGTCCCTTGGACTGCAAGGAGATCCAACCAGTCCATTCTGAAGGAGATCAGCCCTGGGATTTCTTTGGAAGGAATGATGCTAAAGCTGAAACTCCAGTACTTTGGCCACCTCATGTGAAGAGTTGACTCATTGGAAAAGACTCTGATGCTGGGAGGGACTGGGAGCAGGAGGAGAAGGGGACGACTGAGGATGAGATGGCTGGATGGCATCACTGGCTCGATGGACGTGAGTCTGAGTGAACTCTGGGAGTTGGTGATGGACAGGGAGGCCTGGCATGCTGCAATTCATGGGGTTGCAAAGAGTCGGATACGACTGAGCGACTGAACTGAACTGAACTGAACTGAGGAAACTAATCAACATAAAAAATCAATTTCTTTCTAAGCAGTAATAATGACCAATTAAATATATAGTAATAAAAATTTCTATTTGCAGTAACATCTAAAATTAACATGGGACATAAAACATTTTTATGGTAACATTATAAAATACTGGTAACATTATATATATAATGTTACCATATATAAAATATGGTAACATTATAAAAACATTACAAAATACATCAAAGAAGATCTGAATAAATGAAATGTATGTCATGTTTATGAATACAAAGGTTTAATATCATGTCAATTGCAACTCTCCCCCAAGTTCTGTCAGATCTCTATCAGCTGACTCTAATTATTATATGGAAGAGCAACAGCCCAAAAGTAAGTCACCAAATCTGCAGAAGCAGCTCAAAATAAAGGGCCTACCCTACCAGATATCAGTTTATTAAAAAGCAATTGAAATTAAGATAGTCGGGTATTTGCACCAGATGGCCAACACCGAAATCAGATTGATTATATTCTTTGCAGCCAAAAATGGAGAAGCTCTATACAGTCAGCAAAAACAAGACTGGGAACGGACTGTGGCTCAGATTGTGAACTCTTTTTATTGCCAAATTCAGACTTAAATTGAAGAAAGTGAGGAAAACCACTAAACCATTCAGGTATGACCTAAGTCAAATCCCTTATGATTATACAGTGGAAGTGAGAAATAGACTCAAAGGATTAGATCTGATAGACAGAGTGCCTGAAGAACTATGGATAGAGGTTTGTGACACTGTACTGGAGGCAGGGATCAAGACCATCCCCAAGAAAAAGAAATGTAAAAAAGCAAAATGGCTGTCTGAGAAGGCCTTACAAGTAGCTGTTTCAATAGTCATATTTTGTTCAAATTATAGCTCTGTTCTTCTTTAGGGCTAGGATCGACTGTGAAAATTAGGCCTGAAATGCACATTCATTTTCTCAAATTGTGCTGTTCTGTGTAACAGCAGTCTCTAGGTCTTAACTAAGCCTATAAATTCTGTGATGTTTCTATTAAGAAGTCAATGTGAACCAGACAGATTAGAAAGGAAACCTCCGAAATCCATATATCCTGGGCTGGGGGAAAGAGAAAACTTCAGAAGACACAAGCCTGAGAGTTCTTACAATGTGTTGTATATGCATTTTCATTTACTTTTGTCTTTGTTTGCATGCGTTGTGTGAAGTTAACTGTCAATGCGTTTGTTTATATGACTCATGATATTGCAGTTGCTGATATCTACTGCTGCAATTATTATTTATGGCAAAATTAGCTCCTGTTGGTAAGTGCACTAAGTTTTCACTCAAAGAGTACATCCATGTTTGGGCTATTTTAATCCCAAATACAAATTGGTAAGCACAGTAATTGTGGAAGAGAACAAGGAAGCTGGATCACAAATTGCCTTTATGGAAGACAAAATATTCTGGGAATACTTAGAACCTTATTTCTAAATAATATCTGATACAAACTATTATATATACATATATATATGTATAAATGGATAAAAACCAGGTTGTCCCATTGTATAGCCTAGGGAACTATATTAAATATCCAATGATAAACCATAACAGAAAAGAATACGAAAAAGAATGTATATATAACTGAACTACTTTGCTATACAGTAGAAATTAACACACTGTACATCATGAGAAATGCTGGACGGGAAGAAACATAAGCTGGAATCAAGATTGCCAGGAGAAATATCAATAACCTCAGATATGCAGATGACACCACCCTTATGGCAGAAAGTGAAGAAGAACTAAAGAGTCTCTTGATGATAGTGAAAGAGGAGAGTGAAAAAGTTGGCTTAAAGCTCAACATTCAGAAAATGAAGATCATGGCATCTGGTCCCATCACTTCATGGCAAATAGCTGGGGAAACAGTGGAAATAGTGTCAGACTTTATCTTTTTGGGCTCCAAAATCACTGCAGATGGTGATTGCAGCCATGAAATTAAAAGATGCTTACTCCCTTGGAAGGAAAGTTATGACCAACCTAGACGGCATATTAAAAAGCAGAGACATTACTTTGTCAACAAAAGTCTGTCTAGTCAAGGCTATGGCTTTTCCAGTGGTTATGTATGGATGTGAGAGTTGGGTTATAAAGAAAGCTGGGTGCTGAAGAATTGATGCTTTTGAACTGTGGTATTGGAGAAGACTCTTGAGAGTCCCTTGGACTGCAAGGAGATCCAACCAGTCCATCCTAAAGGAGATCAGTCCTGGGTGTTCATTGGAAGGAATGATGTTGAAGCTGAAACTCCAGTACTCTGGCCACCTGATGCAAAGAACTGACTCATTGGAAAAGACCCTGATGCTGGGAAAGATTGAGGGCAGGAGGGGAAGGGGATGACAGAGGATGAGATGGTTGGATGGCATCACTAACTCAATGGACATGAGTTTGGGTAGGCTCTGGGAGTTGGTGATGGATAGGGAGGCCTGGCGTGATGCAGTTCATGGGGTTGCAAAGAGTTGAACACGACTGAATGGCTGAACTGAACTGAGCTGAACTGGTATTTGCACATCTATAAACATATTGATGACTGAGATAGAATAAAAAGCCCATAAATCAACCTGCTAAGAAACCTTGATAAATAGCAGAGTTGTCATTACGAGTTGATGAACTTGATACACGATTTAATGAACAACTTCTTTCCTAAAAACAAAAGAATTTGTTATAAAATAAGTTTCCTATCCTACATTGTGCAGATTCCAGATAACCATTTAAACAATCTAATGGTTACCAGGGGATGTGAGGGGGAGGGATAAATAAGGAGATTGGGATTGACACACACATACTACTATAGATAAAATAGATAACTAATAAGAACAGGCTATGTAGCATGGGAAACTATTCAGTACTCTGTAATGGCCTACATGGGAAAAGAATCTAAAAAAGAGTGGATGTATATATATACGTATAACTGACTTACTTTGCTGTACACCTGAAACTAACACAACATTGTAAATCAACTATACTCCAATAAATTTTTTTTAAAGTGAATACGCCCTTCTATTTCTCATTTTTGGATTTTTTAAAATAAATATCCATTATAAATGAATCTAAATAACTTTATCAAATACTTTTGTGCACCTATGGAAATAAACATTAATTTTTCTTCTTAATGGGATTTCATTAATTACATTTACAGATTTTCTATTTTTAAAAGATAATGGCATTCCTGAGATAAATCTAATTTGGTTATGAGGATAAGGTTACTTCACCTTATAAGAGGAATACACGTGTTTTTGAAAAACCTGAGTTATAAAAGTGAATTCTTATGAAGTCAAGTATGATGACTATTAATTTCAATAGGAAAATATTTTAAGTAATCTCAGCATCAAAATAACATCTATTTCTATTATAACAACCCCAAATACCATTAAAATAAGCACAATTACTTCAAACACAATTACTTTAAAATGATTTTTGAGAACACAACCTGCCAAAGCATTTTTTCTTTGTTAATCACACTGTATGATGTCTTATCTTCTCTCATTGAGCAGTTTTCCTTTTAATCAATGACGCATCTTACTCTAAGACTATGCTCACAAAGATATGTTATATATGATGGTTGTGTGATTCAGTCTTTAGGGTAGAGAGAACAAAATTCAGGAAGAGAAAAAATAGAGCAAAAGAACTTGATGGAAACAAAGCAAATTTATACCACACTCATCGCAACAGTTGATAAAAAAAAGGGGGCATGAAATCTCAGATCATTAGTGTTGTAAACCAGCTCATGTTCCCTGAGAGGAAAGGCAGCCTAGCACTCCTGCAAAGGTAGGCCATATTGCAGGTCTCATTTCATAGGGCGCGCCTGCTGGCAAGGCGGAGAAGGCAATGGCACCCCACTCCAGTACTCTTGCCTGGAAAATCCCATGGGCAGAGGGGCCTGGTAGGCTGCAGTCCGTGGGGTCGCTAGGAGTCGGACACGACTGAGTGACTTCACTTTTCACTTTCATGCACTGGAGAAGGAAATGGCAACCCACTCTGGTGTTCTTGCCTGGAGAATCCCAGGGACGGGGGAGCCTGGTGGGCTGCCGTCTCTGGGGTCGCACAGAGTCGGACACGGCTGAAGCGACGCAGCAGCTGGCAAGGTGCCCTAAGTCAAAAATGACCCTTATAAAACAAACACGAGGCCATGTAAGTTGAAGTACTGATATTAAATAAACTCTTATTTTAATTGGATTCTCTTAATCCAAATGGTTACTGATCACCAAGATGTGTATTTTATTTACCTTATACACAGTTAGACGTAAGTAACTGTTCCACTTAGGACTTTCGTATCTATATTCCTGAGTTAAATGAGCCTGTAATTTCTTCTGATTGTGTTATCTTTATCAGCTTTGGCATAAGATTTCATAGAATGAATTGCAGGCTATCCCTTTATTTTCTGGAAAAACTTATATAACTTAGGATATCTCTCCCATAAAAGTTCAACCACCGACTCTTGTAAAACCATCTAAATCCAGTGCTTATTTCAAGGAGAAGTCTTTAATGACCATTTCTATTTCCTTAATGCTTACCACTCTGAGTTTCCTTTTTCTTATTAAACTAATTTGGCATTTTATTTTTTCAGAAATGCTTCATTTCTTTTAGTTTTTGAATTTGTTGGTTCATCAGCTTTGTATCATTCTTTCTGTTAGCTTCTGGAGTACATATACTTATTTTCATTTTCTGTTTTGTTCATTAAGATTCTCTCAATCAGTCTTTAAGAGACTTGTCTTTCTTTTTAATCTTTTCAAAGAATAGATTTTAGTTGTGTCAATACTCCTTGTGGTGTAATAAAAAGTATATTTGGCTTTTGTCCCTGGGTTTTGACACAAAGCTCTTAAAACTCTTACATTATTTTGGAGTGCTAAGAGTGTCTTTTGTTATTCATAATGAGCCCCTTTAGACCACAGCTGAGTTTAAGCTAATGAGGTGACTTGATTTGATTAGGGTCTGGTCACCAGAAAGACCAAGCACATGATTAAAAGGTGGGAACTTTTAGTCCTATCTCCCAACCCCTGGGGAGGCAAGTGTGGCTGAAGATTTGCCAACAAGATCTGAAGACCTTCTGGGTTGGTGAACACAACAGGGTGCTGGGAGGATGATGTGCCCAGAAAAGACCCGGAAACGCTGTGCCTCCCCCCACCCATATCTTGTCCTACGCATCTCTATCATTTGACTGTTTCTTAGATGAATCCTTTATAATAAACAGTACTAAATAAAACACTCTCCTGCATCCTGTGAGTCATTCTAGTAAGTGATCAAGCCTGAAGAAAGGGTTGTGGGAATCCTTATTTCTAGCTGGTTAATCAGAAGTACAAGTGGCCCCTGGGACTTTCAACTAGTTTGTGAGATGGGGGCTGTCTTGTGAGACTGAACTTTTAACCTGTGGAGTCTGTGCTACCTCTGGACAATTAATGATAGAATTGAACTGAATTGTTGGACAACTAGTTGGTGTTGGAGAATAGATTGGTAAGTGGATAAATGACATGTGTTTGGTGTCAGGATGAAACCACACACTTCCTATTGCTGTTTGATTCTCAAAAATTTTGATTCCTTTGTTGATTTGTTTGTTGAGATTGTCTCTTTTGGTTTCTTAAGATCAAGAGTTACCTAATTAAAACTTTATTGTTTTAATAAATGCATTCAAAGTGAATTTCTTCCCAAGTTCTGTGTAGATGTATGTTACAAATTTTGACATGTAATAAGGTTGCTGTCATCTATACTAAGCAATATTTTTTTAAACTTTTTATTTCATATTGGAGTACAGCCACTTAGCAATGTTGTGATAGTTTCAGGGGACAGCAAGGGACTCAGCCATACATAAACTTGTATCCATTCTCCTCCAAACATCCCTCCCATCCAGGCTGCCACATTACATTGAGTAGAGTTCCATGTGTAATACAGAAGATCCTTGTTGGTTATTCATTTTAAATATAGGAGTGTGTACATGTCCATCCCAAACTCCCTAACTATCCCTTCCCCTCATCCTTCCCCCTGGCAACCATAATTTCATTCTGTAAGTCTGTGAGTCTGTTTCTGTTTTGTAAGTAAGTTCATTTGTATTATTTATTTTTGGATTTCACACATAAGGGATGTCATATGATATTTCTCCTTCTCTGTCTGACTATACTAAGCAATATTCACACCATACTTAATGGAGAAGATAGAATGCATTCACTCTAAGATCAGGAGCAAGTCAAGGATATCTGTTCTTATCATACTTACTTACATTACACTTGAGGTTTCAGAGTAAGGCTAAGAGAATTCTCTTGAGATAAGCAGTGTCTTTCAGGTGAAAGGCAGTGTACAGCTGAAGCTGGGAACAGGGTAGGAGAGCTATGCCACATGACTCTGAAGCAGTCTGAGCTTTCACCATTTATTGAAGTGGCCGGCCAGAGGGGAGAAAACAGGGGAGACCTAAGAGAAACCTTTCCAAAGCACTTTGGGCTGCCTTCATCTGGTGTACTGCAGCAAGTTCCAAAGGTTAGAGACAAGGAATCTACTGAGGTGGAAAGTGAGACTGGAGAGCAAATAAAAATCCCTCAAATCCCAAAGAAGCTATCATTATAAGTTGGAAAGCTGGTGCCTGGCCTCTTAAGCTTAAAAGGATCTATGGAGTCTTATGTTTGATCAGACTTAAGCTCTACTGGAGGGAATCTCTGATCTTGCCTTCCAAATTTTTTTTTTTTTTTTAACATTGGAACATAGTTGCTTCGGGCTTCCCAGGTGGTGCTAGTGGTAAAGAGCCTGCCTACCAAGGCAGCAGACATAAGAGATGCGAGTTCGATCCCTGGGTTGGGAAGATCCCCTGGAGGATGGCATGGCAACCCACTTCAGTACTCTTGCCTGGAGAATCCCATGGACAGAGGAACTTGGGGTACTACAGTCCACGTGGTTACGACTGAAGCGACCTAGCACGTAGTTGATTAATGGTGCTGTGTTAGTTTCAGGTGTACTGCAAAGTGATTCAGTTTTATACATGTATCTGCTCTTTTTCGAATTCTTGCCCCATCTGAGTTATTACAGAATATTGAGCAGTGTTCCCTGTGTTATACAGTAAGTCCTTGTTGGTTATCTATTTTAAATATAGCAATGTGTATATATCAATCCCAATCACCCAATTTATCCCTCCCTCTACTCTTACCCCAGTAACCATAAGTTCATTCTCTAAGTCTGTGAGTCTATTTCTGTTTTGTAAATAAGTTCATTCATATCATATTTTTTGATTCTGCATATAAATGATGTCATGATATTTGTCTTTCTCTGCTACATCTCCAGGTTCATCCATGTTGCTGCAAATCTGCCTTCAAAATTTTTAAAGCCAGTGATGAACTGAATCAAGCTAAAACTGTACAAAATCGAGACGCATCTCAGTGAGAGATTAAGTTGACTCAATCCTGCATTCTAGTATCTTGAAAGAAGGAGTGTGCCCTTTTGGAGGAGGGTAATATTCCCTTCAATATCTACTACTTGTTTATATGGAATATCTGACACAGAGTCAAAAATTATAAGTCACATAAGGAAGACTCAAAGATGGTCCTGTTGTTGGAGTTATTACATAGAGACTTTAACATAACTTTGGCAAACATATTAAAGGCTCTAGTGGAAAAACTGGACAATATAATAGACAGAGGAATTTTACCAGAGATAAAAATTATTAAAAAACTCAAAGAGCTCTTTTGATGGAGCTTAAGATGAAAATGTTAAAAATGAAAAAAGAATAGTGCAGAACTGAAAAATTTATTTGTGTTATGACAGACTTGGACTCAGAAGAAGAAGGGAACAGTAAACTGGAAAACAGGCCAATAGCATTTGTATGGAATGAAGAACCAAAAGAAAAAAGGCAAAAATCCAAGGCCAGAATATCTATAATATGTGAGACAATAACAATTGGATCAATATATAAGAACTAGAGACCCAAAAGGAAAAGAGAGATAATGGGGTAGTAGATATATCTGAAGAGATAATGACTAGCCACTCCCAAACTGAGTAAAGATGTCAGCTCACAGATTTAAGAAGCTTAATGAATCCCTAATGCAATCAAACAGACTTCCTCAGCTATTCATATCTTGATTAAACTGACAAGAATCAAAGATGAGAAGTCTTGTAAGAAACCCAACAAACAGACACTTGACATAAAAGATATATTAGTCAAGTTTCTCCAGGGGAACATAACCTATAGGCTGTGTATCTATCATACAGTGCTGAGTTTGTAGCAGAGATGGAAATAAAACTATAAGATAACAAGAGTACAAAGGGTAGGAGAGAGTAAGTAGAATTATATTGTTGTATGGTTCCTATATTAGTTTTGGAGTAGTATATTATTTGAATCATAAGTTAAATATGTACATTATAAACTCGAGAGCAGGTTGAGCAATTTTTTTTTTTCCAACAGAGGGCCATATGGTAAATATTTAAGGCTTTGTAGGCCAGAGTGTCCTTGTCAAAGGTACTCAACTCTGCTGTTGTGGTGCAATGTAAAACTGGCCATAGACCACATGTAAACCTATGAAGGCCTGTGTTTCAAAAAATTTTGTTTAGAAATTACAAGCTATGGATCATTTTGGGGCCCAACCATAGCTTACTAGAGCTGAGCAATCACTGATAATAAAATGAAGAGGTATAGCTCAAGAATTCAATGAACTACACAGAGATTTGCACATAAATATTCATAGTGGCTTCCAAATTGGAGACTCCTGAATGTCTTTTCACTGGTGAATATGATATAGACAAAGTGAGGTATAGCTGTACAATGAAACAGAATTTAGCAGTAAAAAGGAATGAACTATTAATACGGGCCAGGATCCACATGGACCTCAAAACTAGTATGCTCAATAAGAGACTCAGACACAAGAGACCACATATTTCATGATTCTATCTGCAATATGAAATTTGAAATGTTCAAAAAAGGCAAGGCTGTAGAGACAGAAACTAGACCCATAGTTGCTCGGGGTTGAGATGAAGATGAGACAAAAGTAGGGAGTACATTGGCAGGAAGGATCATCTTGGGGTGATGTGTGAAAGGCGCTCAGTCATGTCCGACACTTTGTGACCCCCATGGACTATAGTCCGTGGAATTCTCCAGGCTAGAATACCGGAGTGGGTAGCCTTTCCCTTCTCCAGAGGATCTTCCCAGTCCAGGGATCAAACCCAGGTCTCCCGCATTGCAGGAAGATTCTTTACCAGCTGAGCCACCAGCAAAGCCCAAGAATACTGGAGTGGGGAGCCTATCCCTTCTCCAGCAGATCTTCCCAACCCAGGAATTGAACAGGGATCTCCTGGATTGCAGGTGGATTCTTTACCAACTGAGCTATCAGGGAAGCCCGTCTTGGGCTGATGAACATGTTCTAAAACTGATTTATGATGATGGTCGCACACAGCTATGAAATGCAAAATAGGTTGAAATAGAGGCAGGGAAGCAGATAGGAGGAAACAATTAGAGGATCCCAAGGGAGGGACAAAGCAAAGTGAAGAAGAACTAAAGAGCCTCTTGATGAAGGTGAAAATGGAGAGTGAAAAAGTTGGCTTAAAACTCAACATTCATAAAACTAAGATCATGGCATCCAGTCCCATCACTTCATGGCAAATAGATGGAGAAACAATGGAAACAGTGACAGGCTTTATTTTGGGGGGGCTCCAAAATCACAGCAAATGGTGACTGCAGCCATGAAATTAAAAGATGCTTGCTCCTTGGAAGATAAGCTATGACCAACCTAGACAGCATATTAAAAAGAAGAGACATTACTTAACCGACAAAGGTCCATCTAATCAAGCTATGGTTTTTCCAGTAGTCATGCATGGATGTGAGAGTTGGACTAAAAGGAAAGTTGAGCACCGAAGAACAGATGCTTTTGAACTATGGTGCTGGAGATGACTCTTGAGAGTCCCTTGGACTGCAAGGAGATCAAACCAGTCAATCCTAAAGGAAATCAGTCCTGAATTTGCATTGGAAGGACTCATGCTGAACCTGAAGCTCCAATACTTTGGTCACCTGATGCAAAGAACTGACTCATTGGAAAAGACCCTGATGCTGGGAAAAACTGAAGGCAGGAGGAGAAGGGGATGATTAAGGATGAGATGGTTGGATAGCGTCACTGACTCGATGGATGTGAGTTTGAGCAGGCTCTGGGAGTTGTTGATGGACAGGGAAGCCTGGCATGCTGTATTCCTTGGGGTCGCAAAGAGTTGAACATGACTGTGTAACTGAACTGACTGAAGGGAGAGGTGAATCCAGGTGCACACAACACCTTTTGTCTCTGGCTAATATTTACCAAGTCATGTCCATGTTCTCACACACTCCTGCGGGTTATAACACTGACTCAGTTACAGCAGTTGAGGTGGGGCAGTGAATGGGCATGTGCATTTGGAAAGAGGATTCAACTGTACACTCGAAATGAGTGAACTATATTATGTGTAATGCTTTTATGTCTCAATAAAATACTATTTTTAAAAGTCAACAAAGACATCTGTTTCTATAGAAGATATTGCAAGCTGCAAAAAAACACACTCTTATCCTCACAATGGGAAAAGGTCAGATAATCTACAAAAGTGTAATTTCCTTCATTACATCAGAGAACTCAAGTAGCAAAATAACCAAATAATCCAACTTCCAAGGAGGGGCAATCTCCTTCAAGAAGAGATGAGATACACAAACCCTTTCATATTGGGTTTCATACAGGAAAAAGAGAAGAGAGCATTAGTAAAAGGAAAGAAGAAACCAGCAAAAAAGTAAATGAAATGTTACAGGTCAAGTGTGGGTTTGGGCTTCCCAGGTGGCTCAGTGCTAAAGAATCCGCCTGCCAATGCAGGAGATGCAGGAGAGGTGGGTTCGGCCCCTGAGTTGGGAAGATCACCTGGACGAGGAATTGGCAACCTGCTCCAGTACTCTTGCCTGGAAAACTCCATGGACAGAGGAGACTGGCAGGATAGTCCATAGGGTCGCCAAGAGTCAGTGACTGAGCCACTGACCACACACAAGCGGGGGCTTATGTACTAGTTTGAAATAGATGAGCATTCCAGAAAACAGAGGGGACAGTCACCTATAAACTATTCCTTGTGGCTCATCACTAGTGCTCACGAGGACAACTAGGGGCAAGGCAGGAGATTGAGAGAGTACCCTTACTTGGTGCAGGCATGAAGGAAGGGATTGGCAGTCACTAAGGGACTGACATTAAGCCCTACAGACTTTCCTAGACTCTTCAGCAAAATTTCAATCACTTGAGGAGAAGCTGCCAACAGGTTAGAAATTCAAACTGTTCTGCCTTGAGAGTAGAAAATGTAACGTTCACATTCCCAGAGCACAAGCAAAGACCCAATCGTGCAAAGACAGGAGATAGGAGAATAAGACCCCTACATCTAGGGAAGATAAAGGAAGCTATCATGGACTCAGGACTTAACTGACAGTAGGCAGAAGTCTGCTACCACCCAGAACAGGGAAGGGACCCCTGTGAGACCAATCATGGTTACAAGGCAGAGAGTGGTTGCTACAGGAAAGCAGAGCAGGAACTCTGAGAAAGTCTCTCTCAAAGACCCAGGCACACAGGACTGCCTCAGACAGAGGCTAGAGCAGGAAAACAGAGACTCTCTCCTGTGCTTAGTCCACCGCGGGCTTAGTCCCCAGGAACAAGGGCACAGCAGAATCTACAACCCGTGGAGGGGAAGCACATCACCTTGGCCTCAGAGATTGCTGACAGCAGAGAGGGCGGAAGGGACACTGAGGAAACACCCTCCTGCATCTCAGCCTAAGCATAGGGCAACAAAGAATCTGAAGCCTGTGGTACACAGCAGATTAATTACAACAGTAAGGAAAAGTTATTAGAGCGTTGTCAGGCAGCAATGGCACTCCATCTTTCTGTCAGTTGGAATGGACCTTGGAACTGGGTTGGGCCTCAAAATGTTTGTTACCCAGCTGAAGAAGTTGTTGACTCTTCCCAGCCCCTATACCAATATTTCAAATTGTCCTTTTGCTTACTTTCTGGAATGTTTTATACTCTGGGGCCATGCACCCTCATAAAATTGAGGATGGGTGAGGGATAGTCAGTGAGAGAAAGGTGATGGTCAAGGGGAATGCTGAGAAATCACTTGAGTTACCAGGCAGACCCATTTTCAGTTCAGTTCAGCTTCAGTCACTCAGTTGTGTCTGACTCTTTGTGACCCCATGAATTGCAGCATGCCAGGCTTCCCTGTGTTTCACCAACTCCTGGAGCTTGCTCAAATTCAGTGTCCACCAAGTCGGTGATGCCATCAAACCATCTCGTACTCTGTCTTCCCCGTCTACTGCTGCCTTCAATCTCTCCCAGAATCAAGGTTTTTTCAAATGAGTCAGTTCTTTGCATCAGGTGGCCAAAGTATTGGAGTTTCAGCTTCAGCATCAGTCCTTCTAATGAATATTTAGGACTGATTTCCTTTAGGATCGACTGGTTTGATCTTCCAGTCCAAAGGACTCTCAAGAGTCTTCTCCAACACCACAGTTCAAAAGCATCAATTCTTCGGTGCTCAGCTTTCTTTATAGTCTAACTCTCACATCCATAAAAGACTACTGAAAAAACCAAAACTTTGACTAGATGGACCTTCATTGGCAAGGTAATGTCTCTGTTTTTTAATATGCTGTCCAGGTTGGTCATAGCTTTTCTTCCAAGGAGACCTATTTTAGGAAAGAATATTTATGGCAGTTGAGGATCTGGAATAGCAAATGATCCCTTTAAAGCATTCTGTTTCTTTCTACATCTTGGAAAGGCTTCAAGGTACCAGGATGCTTTGTACCCAAGCTTGAAGTTATTTTCATGGTTTACAGTATTTGTAAAGTCTTCTCAAGCACCACAGTTTGAAGGCATCAATTCCTCCTACATGACTACTAGAGAAACCATAGATTTGACTATAAGGACCTTTGTAGGCAAAGTAATATTTCTGCTTTTTAATATGCTGTTTAGGTTTGTTAGCTATTATTATTATAATTCTCATCAGTTCAGTTCAGTTCAGTCACTCAGTCGTGTCTGACTCTTTGCGACCCTATGAATCGCAGCACACCAGGCCTCTCTGTCCATCACTAACTCCTGGAGTTCACTCAGACTCACATCCATCGAGTCAGTGATGCCATCCAGGCATCTCATCCTCTGTCATCCCCTTCTCCTCCTGCCCCCAATCCCTCCCAGTATCAGAGTCTTTTCAGGTGGGTAATAAAGTCCTTGATGTTAGAATGCAAAGGAAGACTGGAAGTAAAGGATATTGTAGAGATTGAATTGACTTGTTTCCTCATTAAATGTGATGGATGAGAGAGAGGGCAATGCCAAGAATGGTACTCTATTTTGAGACTCCCAAGGCTGGCAGTATGGTGGTGCCCATGGTACACTGCAAACCATGTGCCTCGTCTGTAAAAGGTGGACCATTCAGCTCCAGCCTCTTCCATTTAGGACTGCAAGCCTAGTGGTGCCAATTCACCATTTTTTTCAGCTGAAGCCAGAAATCCAGATGATTATGTGAAATCTTCTGAATTTTTATATTCTTAAAAATCTAGAGCAAATAAAGCATCACCATGAGGTACAAATTTGCAACTTCTGTGCAGGATCTCAGAGGTTCCTCTGTTGTAGAACTCATAAATGCCTGTCTCATAAGTGTCCTGCATATTTTTAGGTTCTCATTAAGTGCTGGTGAAATGAATGCATTTTTGAAAAAAGATTTTCTAGGAAGCATGTATACCAATGCTTCCTGGTTTTATAAATTTTGAATTTATAAAACAGTCGAGAGAAATGGATGCTAAAATATAACACTGCTGCTCAAGACTTAACATTTAAAGATTAGAGAGGCAAAGGAATCTTAAGCAAACATTATAAACATGTTAGGTAGGGCTGACTCCAAACAGGGTTGTTCAAAGAAATGGTTTTCTCTTCAGTCGGCATATGCTATTTTTATGTCCCTGTAANCACTGCTGCTCAAGACTTAACATTTAAAGATTAGAGAGGCAAAGGAATCTTAAGCAAACATTATAAACATGTTAGGTAGGGCTGACTCCAAACAGGGTTGTTCAAAGAAATGGTTTTCTCTTCAGTCAGCATATGCTATTTTTATTACCCTGTAAGCTCAACAATCTTTTTACACAGGCAATAAACCATCTAATTTTCCTCTTGAGTCTTCATTTGACGTCACATTTTTTTTTTTCTGACCTAGACAGTATCTTTAAACATGTTTTACCCTTTGCTGCTCATGACACCGTATTGCATTCTCTTTTCTTATTAGGGCTGCCCTTATCTGGTTCCCTTTCCACCTGTCTCTAGAAAGCTTATGATTCTAGCTTTTTTAAAGTTCACATCTATGTCTGTGAACTAGAGAGAATCCTTGTGAAGTCTTGAAAGATGAGTCCTAGTTATCCAGGAGACAAAGGCATAGCTGGAAAGAGGGCATACCAGGCAGAGGGGAAAACATGGGCAAAGCAAAAAGATGGGAAGGTTAATTATGTTTGGGCATGGTGGTGGGACAAGGGGATTCAGGTGCCTGTGAAGAGGCAGAAGATGAGGCTTGAAAGAAGAGGCGACTCTTCAGCCCCACTGGCTTTGAGGGTACAGTCACTCTCCTTAGTTTGACATTCAAGACTTTTTACCCCGGAGAATTTGCAGACTGAAACGCTTCCTTCTCACACAGATGAAGGCACATCCAAAGCCCCTCACGAACTTTGAATAAAATAGATCTGGGTTTATATACATGCTTTGCAATATACAAGCTACTTGATCTTTAGAAAGTTGTTTAAAATCTCTGGACCCAGATTTCCTTACCTCTAAAAGGAAAATTAAGTATGCTTATCTCAAAGAGATGTTTTGAGGACCTAATTACATGAAAAGTGTTTATAACATAGCTAGCTAATACAGTATGTATTTGGCACCTAAAGAGTCTTCAGTAAGTGGTAACCAGGAGTAGTAATAGGGTTGTGTCCCAAAATACTGACTTACTTTCAGTTCTCTGAATGTACTACATTAATCCTCATCTACATGTTTTTGAAGATACTGTGATCTCTACCTGGAGTTTCCCAAAAGCCTTCTCTGACTTTCCTCCCTCTATCTCTGATTGTTTTTGATGGGTTTCTGTTTCCAGCACAGATGTTTCTTAATCCAAGTGTCCCCTTGGGGGATCTATAAACGGAAATCAGAGGCATCTGTGAATTTAGATGGGAATCAGTTACATCTTGATTTTCACTAACATCTCACTGAAAGTCCGCATTTAAAGAATTTTGTATGGAGATAATAAAGCTCAATAGTATGAGTAATATCTGATATTGAAGCCATTAAAAGTCACAAATATTTCATATCATGTCCCAGTTGTTGCAGATTTCACAAAATAGCCATTTACTCACACTACTACTTTTAAATTATTATAAACTGTTGTTGTTTAATAGTGGTAACTTTGAAGGGCATAAATTTCTGTATCATATTTTAAAATGCTCTGAACACTAAAATTCAGTGTAATTAATTTCTTTTTAATTCTGTATATTTTAATTCATGCACTTAACATTGTTTTGAGAAAAGGTTCATAGATTATAAAAGCTTTCTATGGCATTAAAAAAATAAGCTTAAGAACACCTGTCCTTATACTTTCTATAGTATATTTTCCCACTAATTTAGATAAATATGGGCCTCCCTGGTGGCTCAAATGGTGAAGAATCTTCTGCAGTGCAGGAGACTAGCTTTAATCCCTGGGTCGGGAAGATCCCCTGGAGAAGAGAATGGCAATGCACTCTAGTATTCTTGCCTGGAAAATTCCATGGATTAAGGAGCCTGGCAGGCCACAGTCCATAGGGTCACAAACAGTTGGACACGACTGAGTGATTCACACTTAGATAAATATACTATTTTCAGTTAAAATACCATCTCAAATTTGCATTCTGGGCAAAGCTTCTTAGTCTCTTTTAATATCATCTTTCTCAATCAAAAGGGAATATAACACACGATTACTTTTAGTTCTAGAAAGTTAATGTCCAATCAGCACACTGAACACGAGCTTCCCTTAAATTAAGGTTTTCTTCTCTGGTCCAAGGATCTTTGTCTTCCTAAAGCCATTTTTTCCTTTGAAATAAATCCCAGAAGACTTACAACATCAGCTTACAGTGGAGTTGGCCACCAGGAACATCATCACTCCCACAATGGTAGGAAATTCCAGATCATCTACAGGAAGATGACTTTTGCATAACTCTCAGAAACCAGGGCCACAGGCCAGTTATCTCAACTTAAAAATCTAAGAAAAGCAAAGTAGTCCAAGAACAGAAGGAACACAAACTGTGATTCACTTTTGGTGGTTGGGTGGTGGGGTGAAGGATGGGTAAGAACTAAAAATTATTTTTAAACAAATTGTTGAAAGCTGCGTATGAGCTAGTGTAAGGGTAGAGAACTTCTGGGGTGAAGACACATGAGAGTTTGTCCCTACCTGCCAGCTCTTCTCTGTGGGCCTCCACCAAGCACTTATGAGAAAGATGAGGGTCAGGGCAGGAGCCTGGATGAAGTCTCTCTTGGTGGTGCAGGCCTGGAGGAGAAGGCAGCCCCTTGACAGGAAAGGCACCAAGTCTCCCCTGCATCCTCCTCTCCTACGACAAAAGCCTGTGCCCTTAGGGGTGGACAGTGAACCCTTCCCAGAGCATGTGTGAAGACTGACTCTGGCTGGAGAAGTGGAGAAGAAAGAAAGCTGTAGACTCCTGTGGGGAGTGTGGAGGGGAGGACACAGGCCATTAGGGATTTCCTAATGCTGTGATCTTCCCAGGTGGCACTAGTGGTAAAGAACCTGCCTGCCAAAGCAAGAGACATAAGAGACACAGGTTCGATCCCTGGGTTGGGAAGATCTCATGGAGAAGGGAATGGCAACCCGCTCCAGTATTCTTGCCTGGAGAGTCCCATGGACAGAGGAATCTGGCGGGCTAGAGTCCATAGGGTCACACAGAGTCAGACACAACGGAAGTGCCTTAGCATACGTGCAAGGGATGCTGTGGGGAGGGGCCAGGATCACTGAGAATGGTGCCCTCCAACCCCTGGACCAATTCAGGAGCACAGGGCCTGCCTAAGATAGAGGCTGAGCCAGACCAACAGAAAGTGCCATTTCTTCTCCCCACCAGGGTGGGCAGTGCCAACTGGGAGGCAACCACAGTGGGCCACAGGAGAAGGGGCCAGGGGAAGAGTGTGGCTTGGAGACGCAGGCACAAAGGGAAGGGCAAAGCTGAGAGTGAAATAGGGACACCAAGAAAAGTCCTCTGTCTAAGCAATACCCAATTCATCCCACTATGAGCTGGGAGACTGTGATTGACATACACACACTGTACTGTGTATAAAATAGATAAATAATGAGAACTTACTGTATAGCCCAGGGGGGCTTCCCTGGTGGCTCAACAGTAAAGAATCAGCCAGCAATGCAGGAGCCATGAGTTGAACAGGTTCCTTCCCTGAGTCAAGAAGATACCCTGGAAGAGAAAATAGCAACCCCTTCCAGTATTCTTGCTCAGATAATCCCATGAACAGAAGACCCTGGTGGGCCACAGTCCATGGGGTCTCAAAGAGTTGGACACAACTGAGTAACTGAGCATGCACATAGAGCTCAAGGAACACTAATCAGTGCTCTGTGGTGACCTAAATGGGAAGGAAATCCAAAATAAGGGGATATATGTATATGTACAGCTGATTTGCTTTGCTGTACAGCAGAAGATACCACAACATTGTAAAGCAATCATGTTCCAATAAAAATTAATTAAAGTCATAATGTTTAATTGAGTAAAAAAAAAATAAAATAAATGATATCCACCACCCTAACTTTCCAGGGAAATTTGAAGCTGATGGTGAACCCAAGGTCACCACGGCAACAAAAAGCCAAACTCAGCTCAACTACTGACTAAACCTAACCCAATCCTGGTCTCCAACACACCCTAAGGGCCTAGAAGAGGTACATCATTTCTATGCACAAATACTATTTGTTTTAGTCTATACTCTTCTAAATGTTGTTTATGACAATGAATAAAATATGAGGGAAATACAGAAAAAGTGAGAACAAATAATCCATGGTAAAGAGCAAAGCAATCAACAGAATCAGATTCAGAGATAACCCAGATATTGAAGTTAAATGACAGGGGTAGTTACAGAGATGAAGTATGTCTTTGACGGCTGTGATGGTTAATTTTGTGTTAATTTGACTAAACAAAGGAAACCAGTCCTGAATATTCATTGGAAGGACAGATGCTGAAGCTGGAGCTCCAATACTTTGGCCACCTGATGCGAAGAACTGACTCATTTGAAGGGACCCTGATGCTGGGAAAGATTGAAGGTGGGAGGAGAAGAGAACGACAGAGGATGAGATGGTTGGATGGCATCACTGACTCAATGGACATGAGTTTGAGTAGGCTCCGGCAGCTGATGATGGACAGGGAGGCCTGGCATGCTGCAATGCATAGGGTCACAAAGAGTCAGACATGACTGAGTGATAGAACTGAACTGAAAGGATGCCCAGATAACTGGTAAAACATTATTTCTGGATGTATTTTGTGAGGATTTTTCCAGAAGAGATTACTGATTCAAGGCAGGCTGAGTAAAGAAGATTGCCCTCATCCCTAACCAATGTGGGTAGGCATCATCTAATCCACTGAGGACTGGAAGAGAATAAAAAAATGAAGGGAGGGTGAATTTAGTCTTTCTAATTTAGACAGGATACCTATATTCTCCTACTCCTAGACATCAGTGCTTCTTGTTCTCCAGCTTTTGGACTTGGACCAGAACACAGACACACACACACACTATGATGGACAGGGAGGCCTGGCATGCTGCAATCCATAGGGTCACAAAGAGTCAGACATGACTGAGTGATGGAACTGAACTGAAAGGATGCCCAGATAACTGGTAAAACATTATTTCTGGATGTATTTTGTGAGGATTTTTCCAGAAGAGATTACTGATTCAAGGCAGGCTGAGTAAAGAAGATTGCCCTCATCCCTAACCAATGTGGGCAGGCATCATCTAATCCACTGAGGACTGGAAGGTGGAGCTCAAGGAACAATGAAAATGAAAGGAGGGTGAATTTAGTCTTTCTAATTTAGACAGGATACCTATATTCTCCTACCCCTAGACATCAGTGCTTCTCGTTCTCCAGCTTTTGGACTTGGACCAGAACACAGACACACACACACAGACACACACACACACACACACACACACACACACACACATATATATATATATATATCTCCCAAAACTCAATGACATGAAAATAAACAGCTCAATTAAAAATTGGCAAAAGTTTAAACATTTCACCAAAGAACATAAACAGAAAATAAATGAACATATAAAAAGATGCTCAGCATCACCAAATATTAGGAAGTGAAAGTCAGAATTTGGGTTGGCCAAAAAGTTCACTCAGGTTTTTCTATACCCTCTTATGGGAAACCCAAACAAACTTTTTGGCCAATCCCAGTATAATGGTATATGACTATACATCTATTAGAATGTCTAAAAAACACCCTGAGAGTACCAAGTGCTGACAAGAATGTGGAGCAGCTGAAACTTTCATACATTGCTAATAGAGTATGCAAAAATGGTGAACACACTATGAAAAGCAGTTTGGAAATGTCTTATAATGTTAAAATAGACCTCTCATATTACTCAGAATGACCACTGGCCAAGAGAAATGAAAACTGATGCCCACACAAAAACCTGTATATGAATGTATATTTTGGCCAATCCCAGTATAATGGTATATGACTATACATCTATTAGAATGTCTAAAAAACACCCTGAGAGTACCAAGTGCTGACAAGAATGTGGAGCAGCTGAAACTTCCATACATTGCTAATAGAGTATGCAAAAATGGTGAACACACTGTGAAAAGCAGTTTGGAAATGTCTTATAATGTTAAAATAGACCTCTCATATTACTCAGAATGACCACTGGTCAAGAGAAATGAAAACTGATGCCCACACAAAAACCTATATGTGAATGTATATAGAAGATTTATTTACAACTGCCAAAAAATTGGAAATAATTCAAATGTCCTTCAATTGTGTTAGCAAGCTGAGATACATCCATGTAATGAAATACTACTCAACAGTAAAAAGGAACAAACTTCTGAGAGATACACAGTGTATGAATCTAAAATGTACTATGCTAAGAAAAAGAACCTAGACTAAAAAGGCTTATAGGATATTCTGGAAAATGATAAGAATAGAAAATAGATTAGGGGTGTGCAATGCAGGAGACCGGAGTTCGATCCTTAAGCCAGGAAGATCCCCTGGAGAAGGAAATGGCAAACCACTCCAGTATTCTTGCCTGGAAAATCCCATGGACAGAGGAGTCTGGTGGGCTATAGTCCATGGAGTTGCAAGAGTCAGACACGACTTAGTGACTAAACCACCACCACCACCAGGGAGTGGAGCAAGGATTGGCCACAAAGGGACATGAGATAATGTTTTGGGTAATGGAATGGTTCCATATCTTGATTGTGGTCATGGCCATATTACTGCCAAAACTCACAGAATTGCATACTAAAATTGGTGAATTTTACTGTGCATAAATTATATCTCAGTAAATTGAATTGAAAAAATCTGGATGGGAGTGTCATTTTCCACACTTGATCCTGTCAGACTGTTCTGCATACCATGAAGAAAGGGGCTCCTTGAAAGTACATATACTTAAAGGGACAGGCATATAATTTTGTACACACTTAGATACATGATATCATGTATTATTTTATCTTATTTGTTGAAGGAGATCAACCCTGGGATTTCTTTGGAAGGAATGATGCTAAAGCTGAAACTCCAGTACTTTGGCCACCTCATGCGAAGAGTTGACTCATTGGAAAAGACTCTGATGCTGGGAGGGATTGGGGGCAGGAGGAGAAGTGGATGACAGAGGATGAGATGGCTGGATGGCATCACGGACTCGATGGACGTGAGTCTGAGTGAACTCCGGGAGATGGTAATGAACAGGGAGGCCTGGTGTGCTGCGATTCATGGGGTTACAAAGAGTTGGACACGACTGAGAGACTGAACTGAACTGAACTGAACTGATGGTAGTATTTGGGCTTCCAGGTGGCTCAGTGATGAAGAATCCACTTGCCAGAACAGGAGATGTGGGTTTGATCCCTGGGTCAGGAAGATCCCCTGGAGGAGGAAATAGTAACCCACTCCAGTATTCTTGCCTGGAGAATCCCTTGGACAGAGGAGCCTGGCAGACTATAGTCCACGGGAACACAAAGAGTCAGACACAACTGAGCATGCACGCATGGTAGAACTTAATATGTTAATTCTAAAAATATAAGGGTTTGTAAGGTCTGAAGATCTCAAAGCATGCAAAGAGACTTGTAGCTTTTAAAATACTTCAACATCTTCTCTGAAGCCCACGTAGTTAACATCGAGAGTTACTGGGCTGGCCACGGACAGCAAGAACCCATTGCTGAGTCAGTGTAGGTGGGAAATAGTTTGGCATGTTAGAAAGAATTTATAAATTGGAGTTAGAAAGGCTGAGTGTGTAGGTGGCAAAGTCAAGCTCAGGATCTAGGGATTCAGAGAAGGGCTGATGATCAAAATTTGAAGCTCCTCCTTGGAATTTCCCTTCCTACGCCATCTCATTCTAAGTAAGGCTACTATTTTTGAATACGGACATTGCATTAGCACCTTTTCTTGCACTGAAACATTAATCATCTTCATGACAAACCTGTGTGCCGTTATTATCATTCTCATTTTATAGGAAAAGAGACTGCACTTGTAGCAAAGTCAGGAATATCTTTTTTTCTTCCAATGCCCCTACCCTACTTGATGTTCCACACTATCCTGCATCTTACAAGGAACTGCCCAGCATTCAGCCTTTCTGGCCCTACCACACATTTTCCAGATTTGTGAAGTCTCTTTCTACATCTCCGAACAATCAAGCCACTCTTTCCACTGATACTGTCTCCTTTCTTTATGATTTATGGCACCTTCTAGACATTGGAGAGGACTACTCCCAACCCAGGCCTTGTCTCACAGGCTCCTACTCTTTGCTTTTTTGAAAGGAGCACATCTTTTCTCTCCTGTAGAAGGTTCATACTTTTTTTTTTTTTTAAACTAAGATCACCTTTCTCATTTTAAGCATCACCATTTTCAGTTTTATAACATTTCTTGCTAGCCTGGAGTCAATGTCAAGGTCTTCCTCACAGTGAAAACCTCATAGCATCATAATTATCCTTAATCAAGGGATGGGGAAAAATCTTCCCCCTAAACAAATCCAATTTGATTATTATTATCAAGATTTAAAAGGTACATCCCCAGATCAATTCTGATTTGTTTTAAAATGTTTCCTCTGAACTCTCAAAAAGACAGGTTTTGTTTTGTTTCTTTCCAGAAATGGTATAGTATAACTGAAATCCACTGTGTGAATGCGTGCGTGCTCAGCTGTGTTGATGAACTGGTAATTAAGAGACTTGTTCTATCTGAAATCCATTGTTGAAACAGCTATATGGCCTTGAGTAAATCATATACTTGATTTGAACTTTGGCTTCTTCGTCTGAAAAATCAGGTATAGTTTTGCCAAACAGTTTCTAAATAGGTCTTAGAGACCCCACCCTCACTCTAGATTGCCAAAGTATGCATGTGATAAACTTTTATGAGCTAGTAGACAGCTTGTTTTGGAATGTTCTCTTCATGTAATTGTGTTTTCTTTGTATTTATAGCCTTTGAACAGAATTCTTGTTCCATCATGATGGGCAAAATGACCACAGGAAAAACAAACAGCTCATTTAGAATATACACACCTCTATAGAAAACATGCATAAAACACACACCTACACACATCCAGTTTTACTTGCGGAGGCATCCTCTTTAAAGATGGAGTCTTGAATAAACACGTTGCCAGCACAAAGCCAGACAAAGAACCAGGCCACCTCCCCCAACATAGGCCCCTTTGTTTTAAAGATCTTGGTTGATTATGAAAACTGACCATTTGGGCCTTTTTGGTTTTTTGTCTTCTCACATTTTAAATTCCCACTTTTATGTTTTAAATTTAACAATAAAGGGGGAGCCTGCAAGACACTAGGCCCCCACCCTTGACCTCAATAAAAGCAGAACTCCAGGACCACACCCTCTGCCTATGACCCCTAAATGCAGGTGTACTGTGAAATTTCCAGGTCCTGTAAGTAATAAACCTTTATTTTTCCAAAGTTTCCTGATGGTTATTGCTGAAGGGTGACTTGCGCTCACAGTAAGAACCACAAGGGCTTGTCTACAACACTGGTTATTGATGGGCTGAGAGAGACACAGAAAACACCCTATATGTACATGTCTCAGACACACAAATGCAGCATTGAAAGTGGCAACTAAAAATTGTCACTCACCATCTGCCTCTGCAAGGATAAATTCACTAGCCATTGCAAGTGCTGACCTTCAATACATCCTAAAAGGAGTATAGGACACAGATCAGGAATGGGGCACTCTATGCTCTGGGAGAAACTGGCAGAAGAGGCTTTAAGAAAGTTAGATATTTTTCAGCAAAAGATTTTATTTTATCTTCTTATAGCTAGAAAAGTACTAAAATCATTAACAGAGACATCTGCTTCTCTTGACTAGCAGGAACCTTCTATGGAGATATATGCTTGACTGCCTGTACCCCTTCACCAAAATCATATGTATATTGACACTCCCCTACCTCTTTGGAGCAGTTCCTCACAGTTATCTGGTAGTCTGTCTCTCAGGCTATAGTCCTCATATTTCTCTTCAAATAAAACTTAACTCACAACTCTCATACTCTGCATTTTTTTCAATTGACAAACATTGAAGAACACCTAAGCTCTCCATCTCTAAACTTATGTACCTACTTTCTTTAGTTCATTTGAGCTGCTATAACAAATTACCATAGACTGGGAAGGCTTTAAACATACATTTCTTAATGTATTTATTAAAAATACATAAATGTATTTTTTCAGTTCTGGAGGGCTGGGAGTCTGCTATCAGGGTGCCAGCATGGCTGGGTTCTGGAGAGAGCCCTCAGTTGGGCTATAGACTGACTTCTTGCTGAGTCCTTATGTGGTAGAAAGCAAGTCAGAGAGCTCTCTGGAGTCCCTTTCAGGAGGGCAGTCATTCCATAAGGATTCCACTTTCATGACCTTATCAACTCACAAAGGCCCCATCTACTAATATCCTCACATTGAGGGTTAGAATTTCAACATGTAAATTTGAGAGGAGGGAACACACACATTCAGTCCATAAAAATGGTCATTCTTTCATTTATTCAACAAAATTTTATTAACCATCTACTACATGCTGGGTGCTGTTCTACTGTGTTATGAGAGTCATATGGCCAGTGAGTTATCTAAGTATCCACAGGTATGAAGATCAAGATTCTGATCAACAGAGAGCAACTGAGCTGCTTATTTTCTTCTAGAACTTAAAGGAATATGTCTGGATTTTTCTAATTCTTTTCTCCCAGTTTACAAGTCAGAAGACTGAGAAACAGGGTAGCAGAGTGAAGATAAACGGAGAAAGTACTTCTTTATTAACCTAATTATAATCAGCAACTAGGCAAGTCTCTCTCAAAACACTGATTTGAAGCGATACTCTGAAGCAAGACTTCTAAGCGTTTATTCAGTGGGAGGCCATTCATTCGTCAATTAAAAGAAAACATACTATACGTTATACGTCAGAAGCTAGATTTAAAGTATGTCTACAAATTCTTTGATACTGTTTCCTCTAAAAAGGCAAGCCTTTAAAAAAAATACATGCTAAGTCGCTTCAGTTGTGTCCGACTCTGTGTGACCCCATACACGGCAGCCCACCAGGCTCCCCTGTCCCTGGGATTCTCCAGGCAAGAACACTGGAGTGGGTTGCCATTTCCTTCTCCCCAATCTGTTTTTAAAATGACATTCTGGGCAATTTCCTGGTGGTCCAGTGATTAAGACTCTAGGCTTTCACTCCCAAGGGCTCAGGTTCAATCCCTTGTCAGGAAATTATGATCCTGTAAGCTCTCCACGACGGGGGAGCCTGGTGGGCTGCCGTCTATGGGGTCGCACAGAGTCGGACACGACTGAAGCGACTTAGCAGCAGCAGCAGCAAGCTCTCCTTGGAAAACAATGTAGAGAGCAGGCAAGTTCTCCATGGTCTCGGGTCTTCCTGAATTCATCCTTAATGCTCTATGGTTCCTCCATTTCTCATAAAGCTAATTGAAGCGTCCCAAGGCCATTAGCCTATTGTTTTTTAATTGTTATTACTGCTACTCTTTTGCCAAGTGAAGGCTTTTGGTGGGGCAGGGAAGCAATGAATGGACTCGTTGTCTGCTTCTGGTCTTACATAGTAGCGTATAGAATAGATAACTAAGGAGAACCTACTGCATAGACCAGGGAACTCTACTCAGCGCTCTGTGGTGACCTAAATGGGAAAGAAATCCAGAAAACAGGGAATATATATATGTATGGCTGATTCACTCTCCTGTATAGCAGAAACCAACACAATATTGTAAAGCAATTATCCTCCAATAAAAATAATACAATCTTTAAAAAAAGGAACTACTCTTATTTCCCTCCTCTCTAACTTTCAACATCCATAATGGAATTCCCCCTTTAGTCTCTTGAGCCCTACTTCACTGGGACCCTCTGTGAAGCTTATGGGGTTTGATAATCCCACCTCTTTCCTAGGCTGCCCCAGCCCTAGGGTGATGACTGCTTTCTGCAGTTACTGTCTCATGTACCTCACTGGTCCTCCCCTGGGTTTATTTAATCCACCAATATCTGTTTAACTTTTTCTCTAATTTAACTTCTCTCTGTTGAAATACCTAGAGTTTGGTTTCTGTTTTCTTGGATGGTTCCAGGTTGATACAGGTAGGGAGTAACCAGGTGAAAGAGTGAAGGGTATCCCAGATAGAGGAAGAGAAAGAACAAAGCTATGAGGGCATGAGTGTGCACGAGGTAATTTAGAACCTGGGCAGACAAGTGCGGAAAGGAACAGCCTAGGAAGATAATGGGAGAGGATAGGGGTTGTGACTTGTTTTTATATTTTCTTTACAAAATATCAGTAATTAGTTTGTCAGTCTTTTCATGGACACTACAAGTATAAAATGAGACTACTGGGACATGACTGATGGATTAGTGGAACTGGAACCTTGGAAAATCCTTCCCCCCAAAACCAACTGGACAAAATTATTAAAAACAACTATTTCTGAACTCAGAAGTTAACCAGATAGAGAAGCATTTATTTGAGAAAAACAACTGGGTCTTGATAAGAAGAGTGGAATCTCTGGCATTTTAACTCAAGAGATGCTCTCATTCCACTCCCAGCACCATGGAGCAGTAGCCATGAGGAATGGCAGCTGGACAGGGCTAAGCTGATTTCGAGATTCACAGAAAAGCTCTACCATCAGGGATGATTTTGAAAACAGAACAATCCAGAGACAACTTCTGAAACAGTGGTTTGAGGGGCAATGTGTGGACCTTCTTCCCAGTGAAACGACTGTAACTGGTGAAAACTATAAAACACAGATTTAATGTTTCTGGAAGTTATCCTAAGGGAATACAGTAAAGGAATAAACATTTAAAGAAGAAAATATGCTGAATCTTGGTTAGAACAGCAAGAGTTTATGGCATTTGAAACATGAAATGTTTCTTTTCTCCACACTCTGCCCCTCCCGCCCCCATATCTGCCCCCTTGGTAGATGAAAATGATGGAAACTCTGTTCTGGTGGGCACAACCAAGAACACAGGGCTTCCCTTTCCCTAGCTTCCAGTAGAGGGTATCTTCCCCAAAGGGTCAAACACCAGCCTTTCTCACCCTCTCCAGCTCCATGTTGCAGAAGGTCTATTCCAGGCAGAATGACTGAGAAATTGAAGACTCCCTTCCTCCTCCTAGCCTCTAATTGTAGGGCACAAATTTGTATTCCAGGTGTGGTAGACTAATAATCCTGGGCCCAAATATCACTCCCATCCAACTTCCTTGTTGGGAGAGACAAGCTGAGAAGATCTGTGTGCAAAGCTAGCATGTCACTCTGGGGAAAGTGGGCCACTGTTCCTGTCCTCAGTTCTGGAGCAATTGCAGAGGTTTCAGAAAGGCAGAACATAGAACAGAGTGCTCCAAAGTTCTCACTGAGAGAGCTGAGTTTATTTGGGAAGTTCAAGGCTAAGGACACTCTCAAAAACAGTGGATACTGGTGGTAGGCAATTAGGAAGAGGCTGGTAGTTACATGAGAGCAACAAATTAAACCACAGACTGACTAGTTTACCAGAGAGAACCCATAGAAAGAGGAAACTAAGAGCCCTCTGGAGTTGGAACAAACTTCCATGACTAGTCTCAAAGACTGCCCATGCAAAGGGGCCTACATTTAACTGACTGGTCAAAAATAATGAAGTAATCAGTCAGCAATTACCCGAGCTGTTAGGATGCAGACAGCTTAACAGATCAGGATAAGAGATAGTCAAAGAGCCAAGAAATTTTCATAAAATCACCGTCAATTCAGGGTGATTGTGTGCATGCCCAGGGTTACACCTTCTGAGGAGTAAAAGCTGCATTCTCCAGGAGAAATAATCTTTACCAAAATAGTCAAGTAAACAACTAAACAAACAAGCAAACAGCATCAACATCAGCTCCACAGGGGGAGATCAGTGTACAGAGTTACTACAGTATATTACCTCAAATGTTCAGTTTTCAACGAAAACAACAACAGCAACATAAAGAGACGTGCAAAGAAACAGGAAAGTATGACCCTAAAACAGGAAAAAAGAAAAAGGGCAAGCAACAGAAACTGCCCTAGATAGGACCAAGTTATCAGATTTAGTAGGGGTATGCCTCTATGTTCAAAGAACTAAAGGAAATTCTGCTAAAAGACTTTAAAGAAAGATATTATGACAATATCTCATCAAAGAGATCATCAATAGAGAAAAGTTATTTTTTAAATAGCAAAATACAAATTTTAGAGTTGAAAAGTACACTGCTGCTGCTGCTGCTAAGTCACGTCAGTCATGTCTGACTCTGTGTGACCCCATAGACGGCAGCCTACCAGGCTCCTCTGTCCCTGGGATTCTCCAGGCAAGGATACTGGAGTGGGTTGCCATTCCCTTCTCCAGTGCATGAAAGTGAAAAGTGAAAGTGAAGTCGCTCAGTTGTGTCTGACTCCTAGCGACTGTAGCCTATCAGGCTCCTCCATCCATAGGATTTCCCAGGCAAGAGTACTGGAGTGGGGTGCCATTGCCTTCTCCAGAAAAGTACACTAGTTGACTTGAAATGAAAAGCTCAATAGTATATTTGAATTGGAAAACTATATTTGTAGATAAATTGATAGAGATTATAGAGAAATAGAAAGATCATGAGAAAAATAGATATGTTCTCATAGATATGTGGCACAATTTTAAGTACCTGAGCATACACATCATAGGCAAACCACAGGAGAGGGGAAAGAAAAAAATAGGAAGACTATTAGAAGAAATAACTTGAAACTTTCTCAAACTTAATGAAAAACACTAATCTGCACATCCAAGAAGCTCAGCCAACTCCAACTAGGATAGTATAAAGCAATCCACTTCCAGACTATTAGAAAAAGTAAGTAAGTTCAGCAAAGCTACAGAGTATAAGACCAATATACCAAAACCAATAATGTTTCTATAAATTACCAATGAAAAATCTGAAAATGAAATGAATAAAAGATTCTGAAACTGTTTACCTCAGATTGAAACTTGAAGCCATGTGTTGGGACTTGAACCCAGCCAAAACCCAGTTTGGGATTTGAACCCACATGGCTGGGGCTTGAACCCAGTCAAAATCTTGCTTGGGACTCTAACCCACATGGCTGGGACTTAAATCTAGCCAAAACCCATGGTCTTCCAACTGAGACCACAGACTTGATTTTAGGACCTAATGAAGCTCAGGTTCTTAATGTCTCATCACAGAAAGAATTCAGTGATAGACAAAATGATATGTAAGAAGTATATTTATTAAGACAGAAACATACTCCACAGACAGAGAGTGGGCCATCACAAAGGGCAAGCGCAACAGCCTTTAAACGTGGTATGGTTAGTTTTTACGGGCTGGGTAATTTCATAGGTTAATGACCATGTGGATCACAACAAACTGTGGAAAATTCTTAAAAGAGGTGGGAATACCAGAACACCTTACCTGCCTCCTGGAAAACTGTATGCAGGTCAAGAAGCAGCAATAGTTAGAAGTGGACATGGAACAACAGACTGGTTCAAAATTGGGAAAGAAGTATGTCAAGGCTATATATTGTCCTGTTGACACTGTTTCCCCATCTATTTGCCATGAAGTGATGAGACCAGATGCCATGATCTTAGTTTTTTGAATGTTGTAGATAGTAGTGTGTATATTCATCCTAAGCTCCTGATTTATCCCACCCCTACCTGTTTCCCCCTGGGAACCATAAGCTTATTTTTTACATCTGTAAGTCTGATTCTGTTTTGTAAATAAGTTCATTTGTATCATTTAAAAATTATATTCCACATATGAGTGATAAAATTTGATATTTGTCTTTTTCTGCCTTACTTCTCTTAGTATGATAATATCTAGGTCTATCCATGTGGCTGTAATTTCATTATTCATGGCTGAGTAATATTCCACTAGGAGGCTTCCCTGGTGGCTCAGTGGTAAAGAATCTTCCTGTAGATGCTGCTTCAAAATTATAGCACTATTTACAATAGCCATGATATGCAAGCAGCGTTTAACAGCAATTCAAATAAAAATGCCTAGAAATTTATAGGGTTTCCCTGATGGCTCAGCATGTAAAGAGTCTGCCTGCAATGCAGGAGACACAGGAAACATGGGTTCGATTCCTGGATCAGGATGATCCCCTGGAGGAGGTCATGGCAACCCACTCCAGCATTCTTGCCTGGAGAATCCCATGGACAAGAGTCTGGTGGGCTACAGTCCAAAGGATTGCAAAGAGTCGGATACAACTGAGTGACTACACACACACACACATACAGAAATTTGCTAGTGATACAAAAGGACATGTCAGCCAGTAGATCACTATGATCTGTGATGGCCTTAGGTGATGACTGGGTACTAGATATTTCAGTGTTAGTGGTAAGGAGCCAGTAGAAAGCGAGGGTTGCCATCAACAGAGCTGCTTTCCAACAATTAAATCTCCATTTTCTTCTGTAGAATTCCCCCTCATTTTTGAGGATCATTCTCTTCCGCTAATACCCATCACACCCTCCTTTATTTGACATCTATCACTCTTTCCCTTACATTGTAATTGAGTTTAGTATTGAGTTCATGACCTTCTTTCCACCCTAAATTTTGCTTTCATCCCACGTGTTTTCAATAGTCATCTGGATGACACATCTGACATCTAAGCCTTCATAGTTTCTTGCCTTTTCAATCCAGTGATCTTCTTCCCCTTTTTACCACTTTAGAGAATCAGACCCATGGGCATACATTACAGCTTGTCATTAGCTGTAATTTCTCTGCCACCTCACTACTCCTCTTAGTGAGTACATCCTCCTTTTCTTCCCGTAGCCTCCTGGATTTTTCACTCTTACTAATCTAATAAGTTATTAGACTGCTTAGACCCAAGATTAAATGCAAATTTTCCTGTCAGTGGCCAAATAGCAAAAATTTTAGCCTTTGGGGTCACATGCTCTCTATCACAATTATTCAAATCTGCTGTTTCAGGGGAAAAGCAGTCCTAGACAATATGTAAGCAAATAGGAATGGCTGTCTTCCAAGGAACACTTTACTTACAAAAACAGGCCACAGATCAGATATGATCCATGACCACAGTTTATACTCCTCCCTTGAGTCAGACTCAGACCTAGACATGGGCTTATGCAAGAAAATGCAAGTTATTTAATTTTTCTGAGCCTTGTTTCTCTGTGTATTGGGGATGATGCTTTCTAAATCTCCAAGTTTATAAGAATGAAATGAAGGAACTTTCCTGGTGGTGCAGTGGCTAAGACTCCATACTCTCAGTTCAGGGGATCTGGGTTTGATCTCTGATCAGGGAACTAGATCCCACATGCCTCAACTGAGAGTTCACATGCCCCAACTAAAGATCCCTCATACCACAACTAAAAAAGATCTCATATACTGCAACAAAGATGAAAGATCTGGTGTCCCTCAGTGAAAACTCTGTGCAGCCAAGAAAATAAATAAATATTTTAAAAAGTATTAAATGAGAAGATGTATCAGCATCATGTAATTGATGGCACACAGTTGAGTTGAGGAATTAGAAAAAAGCAAATGGAAAATATTGCCCCACCCCCAAATTCACTGTGACTCATAAGAAAGCTGGAATTGGAGAAGGTGGCTTATATCTCTAGGTAAGTGGCCTTTCTAATACTGAACCCCAGAATCAGAGAAGCTTACCTTCATTGTCTGGGCAGCACCACACCAAGCCAGGCCTTCTCGAACAGGAGGAGGTTGAGGAGACTGGGTACCTTTCTATAAAAAATCATTAAGGTTTGTCCAAATGGATGGAAATGTCAGGAATGGGTTCTTAATGTTCTGCTGAGGGCAAATGTTCACCCTCTTCTCCCACTGTTGCCAGGCTGGATGTTTATGTTTATGAGGTCAAGGCCACCTCTCCCACAAGGGTGCTGGCAACACGCTGACACACTGTCATAGTTTCCTGAGTGTGTGCCAGGGGAGTTTTACTGCGTTTAGCTCAAATTTCTCTGTGAATGTATTCCAAAAGCAGACTAAAAGGGACTTTAAGCTTCCGGGGCTTCTGGATGTGACTAAAAAAGACCCCACTAAGGGGCTAAGATTCCTTGGCCATCTTTTCTTTTTATGCCAGTGTTGCATTTCCCTTGCTGCTGAGTCGCTTCAGTCGTGTCCGACTCTGTGCGACCCCATAGATGGAAGCCCACAAGGCTCCCTCGTCCCTGGGAGTCTCCAGGCAAGAACACTGGAGTGGGTTGCCATTTCCTTCTCCATTTCCCTTGGGGTATGCTAAAGTTTAAATTGACAAAATTGTCTAAGTTATTTTCCAATTAAACATTTTTAATCCCCCCTCACCCACCAAATCATTGAGTAAAATTAACACTATAGGAAAAGTGTACTTTTGAAGTATATAAGTACCCTCTTCTCCTCGAATGTGGCTTCATACTATCCCTGCCATTGGGCAAAGTAATTTTAATTTGAGGAGCAAAAGCCAAGGCTTTGTTATTTCAACCAAAAATAGTTCTCCTTCATTACACTTATTTCCTTTCAAATTGGTCTCCGTGCTGTGGAGACACACCCTGAACCCACCATACCCTTTCCTGTGGACTGCGAGCTTGCAGGAGTCAAGGGCTGGGGCTCTAGCCTTAGCTCAGAGGCTAGCCTCAGTTAGCCTCACCTCAGCTCTAATTTCAGCTCAGTTGCTGATGCGGTTACCTCGGGGCAGTTTTTGTAGCTCCTCTCCGTGTCTCAGGGTGGTAGTAACTATCCCAACTAGCTCAGCAACTCTTATATAAACAAAATGAGTTAATTACATATTTTAGAGGTACAAAGCTTTTGTCCGGTTACTATGCTATTATTTAAGGGACTGTGGTAATTATGCTATGACTCGGAGCATGCATTTATCATCAAAAATTTAGGAAGCCAAGTGTTTTCACTTATTTCTACATGAGAGAAGGCTGTTAGGGTTTACTTTAAGAATCCTGGACCCACTATTATCATTGTCACAATTAGAGTACAAGGCAATAGACAGAAATATGCCTTAGAAGGGGCTGGGAAGGATTGGCAGCATCTAGATCTCTTTTCTTTCAATATATGCCTTTAGAAATTATCTACTCAATCTCTGTGCCAATCTCCTACATGATGTGATCACAGTCCTGATATCTATACAGTTATATGTATAGATTAATACAGATGCAAACACACAAATGTTATGTGTACATTATAGTATGTGTGTGAAATAAACATATGTCTATCTATATATGGGCTTCCCTGGTGGTTCAATGGTAAAGAATCCACCTGCAAATGCAGGAGACCTGGGTTCAACCCCTGGCTTGGGAAGATCTCCTGGAGAAAGAAATGGCAATCCACTCCAGGATTCTTGCCAGGAAATCCCATGGACAGAGGAGCCTGGTGGGCTACAGTCCATAGGGTTGCAGAGTCAGACACAATTTAGTGCCCAAAGAACAACAACTATATACACATTTCTACCTAGATATACATCTCTACAGTTATCTTCATGCAAGTGTACATGCATACTCAGTCACTCATATGTGTCTGACTCTTTGCCAATAGAATTTTAGCATGGAGTCCATTCCATGGACTCTGCCCATAGCATTTTCTCTTTTGGATGCTCTCCTATCCTGTCACAGATGCAGGGTATGGTGGGATTTAGACCTATGCCTCCTCCTCTTATGGTCTGAGATTTAATTTAGATCATCATTGTTGGAGTGCTCAATCGATGTAGTTGCCTAGAGCAAGGGGAAGAGTTTACAAAGAATACAACCTGAATATTGAGAAGAACCAGCCAAATCAAATCTTAGTCATTCAGCAACTGTGGTCAAAGGCCTTCTTTCCAGTTTTTCAGATACTTCTGCTACTGTGGAATTAACTAATTCCACGTGACAGGGAAATGAGGGCATAAGCAAGGGAAATTCACTATGTAAGTATGTAAATATGTAAAAAGTGTAAGACTACAATAAAAGGTGACCACGGGCTGGGATTAGATGTGTCTGTTTTCTAAAATGAATTTCCTCCTCCTCCTGGCTTCCTTCTCTGGCTCTGTGAAGTGAGCAGGGGCAGGGCTGTGATCCTACAAGGCACACTTGAGCCACCAATGGCATTTAAGCTTGTGATCAATGAAGCTTATAGGCAAACTCCAGTCCCGAAATAAATGCAAAGACTGCTTTATCCGAAGAAAGTCTGGACAGCTGTAATTCCTGTGAGAGAATATGAGAATATGATGGAGAAGATATGCATTCATAGGTACTGTCCAATTCTTATTTGTAGGTTTAATGGCAGAAACAGGAGGGAGAACCATAGACCTGTCAGTGATTTTCAAATGGTGCAACCCTGTAGGGGATAAAAATGAGTTTTATTGAGGCATGAAAAAATACTTTAAAAATGAAATAGTCACATAGAATAAAATATAATAACTAGAAAATATCATAGTATACTGCATGCAGTAAGAATAAGGATTGCTTATGAAACTTGTGTTGTGTATGTGTACGCATGTGTGTGTGCCCTGAAATGAGACTTGATATGATCTTACTGTGTGTCTCAGGCAAAAGAAGTTTGGGAAATGCTGCCATAATTTAGCTCTTTGCCACATACTTTTGGCATTCTTTGTCTGCAAAACAAACTAAAATTCTGGCCACTCAACAGTAACCTTCTCTAAAGAATATACTCTTGCCCTTTATGGCAATGTTTCTCAACTACTTCAACATGAGGCAATTAAAAACCCGAGGTGGAAATAAGCTGCCTAAGAAAGCAAAGGGGAGATTTAGAAGGAAGCCTCCTGAAGCCTGCTTCAGGGAGAGAGGATACCAGATAATGCATATATGCGTGTGTGTGCGCATCTGTGCGTGTGCGTGTGTGTGTGTGGGTGTGTGTGTGGGTGTGTGTCTGAGAGAGATTTAGAGACCAGAATTCATTAGAGGGAACCAGAAAAAAAAAAAAAAAAAACTTTTTTAGGGTAAACAGCTGTAAAACCTTGCTACACCTGCTGAGCCATTAATGCGAGAGCCCTGATATGACTCAAATGAAAAAGTTCATCTGAGAGTTAGGAACCAGGAGTTCTTTTCTGCTTCACCCAGTTCAGTTCTTTTCTTTGGGGAGGACAATTGTTTCTGATTTCCAGGATGTTCCATCCTGGAAACCCAGAAGAGGGCAGCTGTCTAGAACATAACTTGTTCTGGAAAAGTACTGAGGAGGAAGCTATATGCAGAGCAATGTCATGTTTATTTGATTCAATATGTTGATTATTTTTCCTGTCTTCTCTTATAGGCTCCTCACTTTGTTTCCAAATGCCATAGCTCATAAATTACTGCTGATGTGGATGTTTATATTAGCTTCCTGGGTCATTTACTTCTCTCTCAAAGACCACACAAAGGTAGGTACTGTTTCCTTTTTCAGAATTTCAGAAAAGGTCACAACTTGGAATGTTCACTGTGATTAATGCAAGAATTAAATGTTAAAAGCATGTAATCTTAGCAATAGATGTGGGTGAGAGGATCCTTTGTTCATCAGTAATTCCTTTGACAATATGCATTCTATTATTATTATTTTTTTTTTTTTTGAGTGACAGGTAGATTGCTGTCTCTATGTGGTTTGGCACTACTAACCATCCTGCCTAAGCATTTTCTCCAACCTTGGCCTCTGAGCCTCCAATCCAATTAAATCTCCGTGTCAGCCATTCCCTTTTTCAGTTTTATTTTTTTTAATTCTTTACATCAGTTCAGTTCAGTCACTCAGTTGTGTCCGACGTTTCCGACCCCATGAATCACAGCACATCAGGCCTCCCTGTCCATCACCAACACCCAGAGTTCATTGAAACTCATGTGCATCGAGTCTGTGATGCCATCCAGCCATCTCATCCTCTGTCGTCCCCTTCTCCTCCTGCCCCCAATCCCTTCCAGCATCAGGGTCTATTCCAATTAGTCAACTCTTTGCATCAGGTGGCCAAAGTACTGGACTTTCGGCCTCAGCGTCAGTCCTTCCAATGAACACCCAGGACTGGTCTCCTTTAGCATGGACTGGTTAGGTCTCCTTGCAGTCCAAGGGATTCTCAAGAGTCTTCTCCAGCACCACAGTTCAAAAGCATCAATTCTTCGGTGCTCAGCTTTCTTCATAGTCCAACTCACATCCATACATGACTACTGGAAAAACCATAGCCTTGCCTAGATGGACCTTTGTTGGCAAAGTAATGTCTCTGCTTTTGAATATGCTATCTAGGTTGGTCATAACTTTCCTTCCAAAGAGTAAGTGTCTTTTAATTTCATGGCTGCATAATTCCATCACCTCCACTAGCTTTGTTTGTAGTGATGCTTTCTAAGGCCCACTTGACTTCACATTCCAGGATGTCTGGCTCTGGGTGAGTGATCACACCATTGTGATTATCTTGGTCTTGGAGATCTTTTTTTGTACAGTTCTTCCGTGTATTCTTGCCACCTCTTCTTAATATCTTCTGCTTCTGTTAGGTCCATACCATTTCTGTCCTTTATCAAGCCCATCTTTGCATGAAATGTTCCCTTGGTTTCTCTAATTTTCTTGAAGAGATCTCTAGTCTTTCCAATTCTGTTGTTTTCCTCTATTTCTTTGCATTGATCACTGAAGAAGGCTTTCTTATCTCTTCTTGCTATTCTTTGGAACTCTGAATTCAGATGCTTATATCTTTCCTTTTCTCCTTTGCTTTACACTTCTTTTCTTTTCACAGTTACCTGTAAGGCCTCCTCAGACAGCCATTTTGCTTTTTTGCATTTCTTTTTCTTGGGGATGGTCTTGATACCTGTCTCCTGTACAATGTTAAGAACCTCTATCCATAGTTCTTCAGGTATTCTGTCTATCAGATCTAGTCTCTTAAATCTATTTCTCACTTCCACTGTATAATCATAAGGGATTTGATTTAGGTCATACCTGAATGGTCTATTGGTTTTCCATACTTTCTTCAATTTAAGTCTGAATTTGGTAATAAGGAGTTCATGATCTGAGCCACAGTCAGCTCCCAGTCTTGTTTTTGCTGACTGTATAGAGTTTCTCCATCTTTGGCTGCAAAGAATATAATCAATCTGATTTTGGTGTTGAGCATCTGGTGATGTCCATGTGTAGAGTCTTCTCTTGTGTTGTTGAAAGAGGGTGTTTGCTATGACCAGTGCATACTCTTGGCAAAACTCTATGAGCCTTTGCCCTACTTCATTCTGTACTCCAAGGCCAAATTTGCCTGTTACTCCAGGTGTTTCTTGATTTCCTACTTTTGCATTCCAGTTCCCTATAATGAAAAGAACATCTTTTTTGGGTGTTAGTTCTAAAAGATCTTATAGGTCTTCATAGAACCATTCAACTTCAGCTTCTTCAGCCTTACTGATTGGGGCATAGGCTTGGATCACCATGATATTGAATGGTTTGCCTTGGAAATGAACAGAGATCATTCTGTCATTTCTGAGATTGCATCCAAGTACTGCATTTCAGACTCTTTTGTTGACCATGATGGCTATTCCATTTCTTCTGAGGGATTCCTGCCCGCAGTAGTAGATATAATGGTCATCTGAGTTAAAGTCACCCATTCCAGTCCATTTTAGTCGCTGATTCCTAGAATGTCGACGTTCACTCTTGCCATCTCCTGTTTGACCACTTCCAATTTGCCTTGAGTCATGGAACTAACATTCCAGTTTCCTATGTGATATTGCTCTTTATAGCACTGGACCTTGCTTCTGTCACCAGTCACATCCACACTGGGTATTGTTTTTGCTTTGGCTCCATCCCTTCATTCTTTCTGGAGTTATTTTTCCACTGATCTCCTGTAGCACATTGGGCACCTACTGACCTGGGGAGTTCCTCTTTCAGTATCCTATCATTTGTCTTTTCATACTGTTCATGTAGTTCTGAAGGCAAGAATACTGACGTGGTTTGCCATTCCATTCTCCAGTGGACCACATTCCGTCAGACCTCTCCACTATGACCCCTCTGTCTTGAGTGGCCCCATATGGCATGGCTTAGTTTCATTGAGTTAGACAAGGCTGTGGTCCATGTGGTCAGATTGGCTAGTTTTCTGTGATTATGGTTTCAGTGTATCTGCCCTCTGATGCCCTCTTGCAACACCTACCGTCTTACTTGGGTTTCTCTTACCTTGGACATAGGGTATCTCTTCACAGCTGCTCCTTACCTTGGATGAGGTCGTCCCTCCTGATTTTGAACATAGAAAAGCTCCTCTCATCCCTCATGCACCGGCACAGCCTGGCGATTTCGGTCGCCACCCCTGACCTTGGGCGTGGGGTAGCTCCTCTCGGCGGCGCTTCTGCATGGTCCGTTGCAATTGTTTACATAATTCAGTTCATATTTCTTGATTTTCCTTTTCCTCAGTCTTTTTTATTTTTTTATTATTTTTTTTTTCTGGACACTTATTTTATTTATTTATTTATTTTTTTTGAAATATCAAAAGTATATTTTATAAAGAAAACATTTTAAACGAATATTCTTGTTGGAGAAGACTCTTGAGAGTCCCTTGGACTGCAAGGAGATCCAACCAGTCCATTCTGAAGGAGATCAACCCTGGGATTTCTTTGGAAGGAATGATGCTAAAGCTGAAACTCCAGTACTTTGGCCACCTCACGCGAAGAGTTGACTCATTGGAAAAGACTCTGATGCTGGGAGGGATTGGGGGCGGGAGGAGAAGGGGACGACTGAGGATGAGATGGCTGGATGACATCACTGACTCGATGGACGTGAGTCTGAGTGAACTCCGAGAGATGGTGATGAACAGGGAGGCCTGGCGTGCTGCGATTCATGGGGTCGCAAAGAGTCGGACATGACTGAGCGACTGAACTGAACTGAACTGAAACACTTTTTGAACAATAAAGTAGGGAGGGGGTTTTTGCACAAGCCTGGCCTCCCCCGCCGATTCTTTCTCTTGCTCCCTCCCTCTCCTTTTCAGGCTGATCCCTTGGAACTCCTTGAAGCTCACGGAGTCTACTTACTTGCCCAGGCTTCTGAGACCCACAGGAGAGGGAGCCCAAGGCGGGGCACCCTCCGCTATTCAAGTGGGCGCCTGTGGCCCAACGTAGACGGTGCAAGTTCCTTGTCCGGAACTTTATTGGCTTTCCACATAAACCAAGTTAATCAGCCTCTTTTCTCCACTAAATTTTCCTACTACACTATTTCTTCCTAATCTAATCTTATATTAATTAATAAATAAATTTTTTTCCTCACCTATCCATCTCCCCTTCAAATCACCCTGGATCCACTGGGGCAGGACCCCAGCAATTTCCTTTTCTGTTAAAAGTGCAAATTTTTCTTATATTATCATCTTCTCTTCCTCTCAGTAAGAACTAGTGAGCAAAGGCTTTCCTTTACCTGTTAATTATTAGCCTGGAAAGCAAATATTTTGTTTCATGACAAAATAATTTATTGTGCTTAATGTTGTCATCATTAATCTTTGAATACACACGAAAACCAGGTCTTCTCAATATTAACAAAACTATGGTGACTTTACAACTATGTAGCTCTGTATTTTCCTTCAATATCTTTAATCATCACCTTGGCTTAATGTATATTTTGACACATTTCTCCAAAATCAAATTTTAAATGAAGTTATTTTTTTAAATTCTGTATTTGTCATAGGATCCCTGAAACATGTCAAAAGATTTATTCTCTCTGCTTATAAAAATAAAAGTGTTAAACAAAATAGGTTTATTCGATATGCTAAATGATATAGGGAGCATCATCAAATAGTGATGCTTAACCTTCTGAAGTTACATTTGTATGCATATAATTATTAATATAAATATTCTGGAAACTGTATAAAGATATGAAAGCTCTGATATCTCCTAGTATAATGTTATGAGTCACAGTTTCAGCTATTATCTTAAAATGTTGTGGGTTCCTTGTCAGTTCCGTTATAACAAACTGTCATTAGATCTTTAATATGAGAATTTTAGTCTTTCATCATTTATAGACAGTTAACATTTTCCTCTAATGCTTTTGTAAAAACAAGACTCATGGAAAGGGCCTTTTCAAGTACCATGGCCTATTGACACCTCTGACAAATTGCAAGGTGTCAAATCTTGGGTGCATATTTCATAACTGAAGACATTTCCACCTAACATTGGGTTCTGTGTAAATGCCAAAGACCTCAAAATCAAATTTACTAGGAAGAGAAGTTGTTGATATTGAGGCTGACTTCTTCCCCTCAAGTTGCTAGACCAAGAACTTTTCTTTCCATTCTTCCTTTCCTCTCTAACCATTCTTTTCCTAATTCTTATGCCATGAAAGTTTCTTATATTCTTTATCTACCTTTTGCTTTGCTCTAGCCTAGAAAGACAATATCACTGTTCACATTTAACATGCTATTACAAAGGAGGGTAATCCAACCTGTAACAGACAGTTCGATTTTTTATGATGGTGCTGATTCTGTAGTTTATTTCTGTCACAAACTTCTCCCTGAGTTCAGATGGCTCAGTTTCTCTGCAATAAACTCACTGAATGTAAACTTCTGGACAATTAGAGAAAAGGTTACAAAAAAATAATAAGCAAAACAAGTTCCTTGAAGATATATCCCCTCTTTAGCCTCATTTATTTTTTAATATTTTAATTTTATTGGAATATATGCAATGCTGTGTTAGTTTCAGGTATACAGCAAAGTGATACAGTTATTCATATATCCATTCTTTTTCAGATTCTTTTCTAATAGAGTTTATCAAAGTATACATAGGTAGAGTGCCTTGTGCTGTGCAGTAGGTCCTTATTAGTTACTTATATATGTATAGTAGTGTGCATTCCTCCCAAGCTTATGACTTATCCCTTCTCTTCACATTTCCCTTTTGGTGACCATAAGTTTATTTTTCATATCTGTAAGTCTACTTCTGTATTATAAATAAGTTCATTTATGTATTTTTTTCAAAATTAGATTCCACATATGAGTGAAATCGTATGATGTTTGTCTTTCTCTGACATACTTCATTTAGTATAGTAATCGTAGGTCTATCTATGTTGCTGCAAATGACATTCTTTCATTCTTTTTATAGCTGACTAATATTCCATTGTGTATATATTCCACATCTCCATTCATCTGTTGATGAACATTTAGGTTGTTTCCATGTCTAGGCTATTGCAAATAGTGCTGCTGTGAACACTGGGGTGCATGTATCCTTTTGGATTATGATTTTCTCTGGAAATATGCTCAGGAGTAGGATTGCTGGATCATATGTTAGTTCTGTTTTAAAAATTTTAAGGAACCTTCATACTGTTCCAACTCTTTGTGACCCTATGAATGGTAGCCCACCAGGTTCCTCTGACCAGGGGATTTTCCCAACAAGCATACTGGAGTGAATTGCCATTCCCTCCTCTAGGAAATCTTCCCAGCCCAGGGATCAAATGTATGTCTTCTGCATTGCAGATAGATTCTTTACTGCTGAGTCAGCAGGGAAGCCCCATTGTGGTTATACCAATTTACATCTCTACCAAGAATATAGAAGGGTTCTTTTCTCCATCCCCTCTCCAGCATTTCTGTTTGTAGACTTTTTGATGATGGCCATTTTGACTGGTTGACATGACAGCTCACTGTAATTTTAACTTGCCTTTTTCTGATAATTAGTGATGTTGAGCATTGTTTCTTTTTCTTTTTCTTTTTTTTTTTTTTTACCATTTGTATGTAGGATCATTTCTTGGTGTATCTGATTTCAGCTGGTTTGGGTTATGGAGACCATAGTCAAGAGTGTTCTCCAAATCATGGGCCATGTTTTATTATTAATAATTACTATTGTCTCTCTAATATACTGTGTCCTCTCAAAAGCTTTAAATTCAGTGTCTTTGGGCAACCATTCAGCACCAAATAGGTGTTCTCTCTTCAAAATGAAATGACAAAAAAGAACAGAATGTTATAAAAAGCTGTAACAATAGAGGCCTGACTTCACCTCCTATGAATACTACTCTAAGAACTGAAGGTCAGTGGTAACAAGGAGTCAGGCTGAGAAATTTTTGATTAAACCCCTTGAATGGTTAATAAGATGATCAAAAGGGTAGACTATTGAAACAAATTTCTTGGCCCCAAAAGAGCCACTCTTGCCCAGGGTGCCACAGCTGAAATGCAGATAACTTTTATGTCTCTGTAAATGCTTTGTTTGACCAGAAACACAGTGTATTCAGTCAGCTAATTTCCAAGTGCCGAGCCAGGTCTGGACCTCCTCACCCAAACATGGTTGTGTGTGGCCCAGCCAATGAGAAATTTTCCACTTGTCTCTTCTTTATTCTTATCCTTATCTTATAAAAACTTCTTGCCTTTTGCTCTATTTTTCAGTTCTCCAACAGCAGAAGTATTTGACAAAGCTAATTTGTATCACCTAAATTGTTTTCTTTAGTAAATTTTTAGCAAGTGAAAGCCTGTGACAATATCAATTGACAGTTGCTACTACTGATAAGACTCTGTAGAGTAGAGAGAGAACTGCAGCTATATGTAATCTATTTTCAAAGTCATATTATAAAACCCCAATTTCTATAAATAGTCATACTACAGACTGCAAGGAGATCCAACAAGTCCATTCTGAAGGAGATCAACCCTGGGATTTCTTTGGAAGGAATGATGCTAAAGCTGAAACTCCAGTACTTTGGCCACCTCATGCGAAGAGTTGACTCATTGGAAAAGACTCTGATGCTGGGAGGGATTGGGG
>SJYT01082233.1:27252-60773 GCA_006410635.1 Cephalophus harveyi | reverse complement strand
ATCAACCCTGGGATTTCTTTGGAAGGAATGATGCTAAAGCTGAAACTCCAGTACTTTGGCCACCTCATGCGAAGAGTTGACTCATTGGAAAAGACTCTGATGCTGGGAGGGATTGGGGGCAGGAGGAGAAGGGGATGACCGAGGATGAGATGGCTGGATGGCATCACTGACTCGATGGATGTGAATCTGGGTGAACTCCGAGAGATGGTAATGAACAGGGAGGCCTGGTGTGCTGCTATTCATGGGGTCGCAAAGAGTCGGACACGACTGAGCGACTGAACTGAACTGAACTGAACAGAAGTGACTGATATCTTCATCTGTTGTCAAACAACAGAAATTTTCCCTCATTTAGCTGGATGATAAGCAGTATACACACATGTGCATGTGGACACACACACACACAATGCACTTGTGCACTTATAGTAGGAACAATGTTGACTGCCTGTGTTAAGTCATTCAATGTTAGGTAATTTGCTTTCAAACCACTTTCTATTACTTAACAGGATTTATTTTAATGAAAAAAAAAATCTCACTTGATGGTGAAAGCAGCAGTTCAATATCAGTTGCCCTTGCTCCTGCCATTTTGTTTCTATTTTAAGAAACGTTTTTGTTAAAGAGGAGTACTTGTCGAAGAAAAGAAAAACAAAAAAGGAGAAGGGAAAAGGCAGAGAGGAGAAAGGAAAAAGATGTAAGAATAGGTGACAAAATAGACAAAAGTTTTGAGATGTGGGAAATTTTCTACAACCCCAGAAACTAGGAAATGACTTTTTAGAGGTGATAGGAATTCATCATTTTAAAAAAGCTTAATGTAAAAGAAAAAACTAAGACTAGCTCTATAATTTTAGAAATAATTTAAAAATATGCATCTTATAAAATAGTAAAAAATACAGTGGTAGTAATCTATTATACAAAAGACTAAAAGGGGTATGGATAAGGAAGACATTAAAAGAAAAGCAATTAAAATAAACTGTGCAGAGAGTACTTAACTAACATAGTACATATAAAATCTCCATATATTAGACATAGTGGAGTGTACAACATACATAACAAGCATTACAACAGAAGAGATGATGTCTCTGAGAGAAGAAAAGATTAGTGATAAAATCATAAAGGAGAAATTTAAATGAGTTAAGACAGAATAAAATGCTTCTTGTTATTGAAAAACATATTGAACAAAGAGTAAAGCAAAATGTCTGTGATGAAGACTTAATGTCCTAAATAAGTGACTTCTGCAAACTCAGTCAAGATTAATATAAAGAGCAGCACTTAAATTCATTTGGGTAAAATGAATACCTTTAAATAACTCCCCTCAAATTCAAAATTTCTAAGAAAGCTAATCAATTTATGCTGAAAGAAGGAAAAAATATGTTGGTTTATCCCTTGTCGTATTAAATGTCAAAGAACAAAGAGGAAATTGCTGTATTATTTTGAGAGGAAAAGTTTATGATATAAGAATTCAAAACACAACTGCATTGTTATTCATATGCGAAGTTAATCAAAAGATACTATTTAAATACGAAAAATCTCAGAAAATATCCGCATAAGGCCTGGCATGCTGCTATTCATGGGGTCGCAAAGAGTCGGACACGACTGAGTAACTGAACTGAACTGAACTGAAGTGTCATGAAAAAACATTATTTCATTATATAATTTAGTCAACTAAGATTAAAAATAAAATGAAGACATGGATAAAATTCTGTCAGATAATATAGAAAGCAGTTTTATGCATATCTATGCCATATAATACATATAAGTATATGTATAACATATAAATAACTATACATGTTTACAAATGCAAGTCAAAAAGGTGAGATATGAACAAAACTTTGAAGCTAATAAAAGTGAAATATGAAAAAAATATAATATCTTTGTGAATTTACATAAAGGATAAGCAATTATGGTTTTATTTTATCATGTAAATATTTGAAGAATTGCAGACTTCAGTACACTTTTTTTTTTAAGAACATTTTAATTTATAAAAATAGCACATGATCAAGTGACAATTCAAGTATACCAGTCTGTATAATGACATGGTTATTAATCTTATCCTCCATGCTTATGTAATTTCAAACACAAATGTAGCCAAGTCACATCAGACTTTATATTTTTCTCATAAATGTGTAAAAATAAAAGTGGAAATCTCTAGAATAATCTATTGATACTTTATGTTCAAATAAAATTACAAAAGAAGTATTGGGTTACCCTAAAACTTTGTTTTTCTGTAGATGGTATGGGAAAACCTGAATGAAATTTTCTGCAAACACAATATTTTATCAAAATTGTTAAGTATTTCACCAAGAAAGAATTTCAGGAATTTCTTCTCAATAATGTGATTTTGGATCAAGTTTGAAGAATTACATATGGTCCCATTGATGCCTTCTCTGTCAGATGAGAGGGCCTAGAAACAATAAAATCCTAACAGCAAACAGTACATCTAGCCCTCGGATCTTGGTTTGTAATACAACTCTCCAATAGATGGAACCATGTCTCCTTAGAGAATTGACTGATTCCAGGACTCTGGAAAGAAACGTGTAGGATGAAGCTGAAGAATTTTGTAAATGCCAAAATGTAAGAAAGTGTTCAAACAAACAAAACCACAAATTTTAAGCCATTTGAAATGCTCCTATCAATGTGGCTTTAGTTTGGATTTTTATTTATTTATTAGGCCTTCAATGGCCAAAGTTGAAAAATTTAAGCATGAAAAAATAGACTTATAACCCAAAGTATGAGTCTGTGTGTGTGTGTTTGTGTGTATAAATCTTTTTTGATATTTATAAGTGAATCATAATATTGAATTGATAAATAAATGGGGTAGAATAGGAAAATAGATAAATATATGCAGAAGAATTTCCAAAACTTTGTATAGATATATTACCCTAAGAAGGGGCAGTATAGCTCCCTCATGTTGTATGTAGGCTGTGCATAATGACTTCTTTTTGAAGAGGATGTCATAAAAGTGTGTGTGGAGGATGAATCTTCATCATGGACAAATCTGAAAAACACAACATCAGCCAGATTCTTAAGTTTAAATTCAGTAGTGTTGTCATGCTGGTAATATATGCCCTTGACTTCTATAGTCTTCCACCCAAAATATATACAGCACCAGTCTAATCATGAACATTAGGAGAATCACAGTTGAGAATGTCACTACAAAATTCTTGACCAATATTCCTTAAAACTGTTTCCATTGTTTCCCCATCCATTTGCCATGAAGTGATGGGACCAGATGCCATGATCTTAGTTTTCTGAATGGTGCATTTTTTTTTTTTTTAATTTTTACTTTATTTTTCTTTACAATACCGTATTGGTTTTGCCATACATTGACATGAATCCACCATGGGTGTATATGAGATCCCAATCCTGAATCCCTCTCCCACATCCCACCCCATTTCCTCTCTCTGGATCATCCCCGTGTACCAGCCCCGAGCATCCTGTATCCTATATTGAACATAGGCTGGTGCTTCATTCTTACATGATAGTATACATGTTTCAATGCCATTCTCCCAAATCATCCCACCCTCTCCCTCTCCCACAGAGTCCAAAAGTCCGTTCTATACATCTGTGTCTCTTTTGCTGTCTCGCATACAGGGTCATCATTGCCATCTTTTTAAATTCCATATATATGTGTCAGTATACTGTATTGGTGTTTTTCTTTCTGGCTTACTTCACTCTGTATAATAGGTTCCAGTTTCATCCATCTCATTAGAACAGATTCAAATGAATTCTTTTTGATGGCTGAGTAATACTCCATTGTGTATATGAACCACAGCTTTCTTACCTCTTCTCAACCATTCAGTACAAATCTGATCTTTCAAAAATTCTGTTTTCATCATCTTCTTGTCCCGATCAAAAACTTTCACCATTGGCTTTCAGAGGGCAGTGCTGAAGAGATCAACTCCTTAACCATTCACGCTTCTTCTAAATTTGAGCCCAGCTTCTTTTCAAAGTATCTATTCCACCTTTGTCTAATACAGACCCTCACCTCCAAAAAAGAAGGACCACAAATCTAGGACATTTGGACAATGATGGAAACTGGTAAACTGTGGAGTTCTCAAACCACAGCTCAGAAACTTCCTCTCTGTGAACCCTCTCTGTAAATATGTGTTTTCTAGATTTCTTCCATCAATCTTCTCGTTCATGCCTGTACTCTTTAATTCATATGCTCAGGTCCCATCCACAAATATTTGTGTCTCTAAGTGAGGCCTGGACAATCTGCACTGAAATGCTCATGTTTGTGCATGTGTGTGTAAAATGCAGATTCCTGAGCCCTACTCCGAAGCTGCTAAAAATAAATCTCTGGGTTTGAGCCTAAAATGAAGTTTTGAAAAATCTAATCAGAAAAGATACAAGTACGCCAATGTTCATAACAGCACTATTTACAACAGCCAAGACATGGAAGCAACCTAAGTGTCCATCAACAGAGGAATGGATAAAGAAGATGTGGAATACATACTCAGTGGGATATTACTCAGCTATACAAAAGAATGAAATAATGCCATTTGCAGCAACATGGATGGACCTAGAGTTTATCATACTAAGTTCACTTCAGCAAGTCAGAGAAAGACAAATGTTGTATGATATCACTTATTTGTGGAATATAATGAATGATATGAGTGAAGTTATTTTCAGAACAGAAATAGACTCAGAGACATAGAATAGCAATCTTATGGTTACTAAAGGGAAAGTAGGGATGGGGGAGGGGTAAATTAGGAGTTTAGGATGAACAGATACACACTACTGTATATAAAATAGAGGGACCTTGGTGATCCAGTGGTTCAGACTCTGATTCCACAGCAGGGGAACTGATTTCTATTTTCCCCCCAAAATAGAAAAACAAAATAGAACAGGGAACTTTATTCAACATTTTGTAATAACCTATAATGAAAAAGAATCTGAAAAAGAATATATATATAAATATAAATAAATAACTGAATCACTTTACTTTATACCAGAAAACTAATACAACATTGTAAATCAACTGTACCCCAATAAAATGAACTAAATGATAAAGTTTCGACAAGTCCCCCAGCTGATTCTCACACTCCCTTCGTATTTCCAGATCTGAGATCTTTTCTGTGCCTCACTCTTGAATTCATTCCTCAGTTATCTCCACCTCAGTTTCACTAGTGTTACCAACACAGAGAAGAGCACTCAGAGGTTGTCTTCTTCCTCGCCTCCCTCCTTGGCAAAACAGAATCATCTGGAAACAAATTCTCTGCACTTTCTCCTATGTCTCCTGTGTTGCCTCAGCCTATTAGTCAACTTAACCAATTCTCTCTCCACAAGCAATCAGTCACTAATCTCCTAAATTCTACCTCCTGTTTCTCTCATATCTATCCTTTTATCTCCATCCCCAGAGTCTTGATTTAGTCAAGTCCTTTGTCATTTCTCATCTCTGGTGTTGAAATAGTCCTCTCATTAATTTCCCTGCCTCCGGTCTCAGCCTGATCCAATCATTCATTCAACAAACCTTTGTTGGGTAGAGAATGTGTGTCAGGGCTGAACTGGGTATTGGGGATACAGAAATATAGGACATAATCTTTGTGTTCAAGATCCTGAGATTGTATTTCTAAAAGAAAAATGCCATGCTCCCAACTTCAGGGGAAACATGGTGGGGTTCAGACTTCCTGGCTCAGTGTCTTAGGCTGTTTTATGAAAGTATTTAGAAAACCCGGACCAAGGTGTTCTTGCACTGGCTGATTCCTCTGCTCATTCTTCCTCCAAGTTTTCACATAGCTAATGCTCTGCCTTCAGGTCTTCACTCAAATGTCATCTTTGTTTAGCACTAGAAATGGCCCCCACCCCACCACTTAGCATTTCCCTTACTCTGACTTTAAAAAACAATGATAATACTTTTGACCTTCTAAAATACTATATAATTTACTTATTTACTCTGTTCGTTGATTATTGTCTCTCTTGGCCTGCTGTAAGGTGACCTCCATAAGAGAAGGATTTTTATCATTATTTGTTGGTATATCCCAAGTGCCCAGAACAGTGGTTGGCACATAGTAGGTGCTTAACAAATAAATTTCTTTAAATTACAAAATAAGGACTGCTCAGTGGTCTTGGTGAGATATAATGGTGACCTGAAATAAGGTCAACAATGAGGATGGAAAAAAGTCAAGGAATTTGAGTTAGAATTGACAGGAATAAATTGACTGTGGGGCAGGGGTGAGGATGTGGAATTAAGTAGGAATTATTCCAGATATGTTCAACTGCCTGGCTGGTGATGCCATTCATTGAAGTATAGAATAGAGTAAGAGAAATAGTTTTGGAAGAAAAAAGACAAGTTTAGATATGAACAGTCTATGTTGGAGGTGCTTTTAGGTCATCTAAATGGAGATGTTGTTTCAGTAGACTTGAATATACAAATCTGAAGCTAAGCAAGATGTAGTTTAGAAAAATGGATTTAAGAATCTTCAGAATATAAATGGCAGCTTAGCCTATTGATGTGGGTGACAATTCCCTGGGTGAGCTACAGAGTGAAAGAGAAAGGACCTACTATACAGCACCAGGAACTCTACTCAATACTCTGTAATGGCCTATATGGGAAAAGAATCTAAGAAAGAGTTCAGTTCAGTGCAGTCGCTCAGTCATGCCTGACTCTTTGCGACCCCATGAACCGCAGCACTCCAGGCCTCCCTGTCCATCACCAACTCCCAGAGTTTACCAAACTCATGTCCATGATACCATCCAACCATTTCACTCTCTGTCGTCCCCTTCTCCTCTTGCCCTCAATCTTTCCCAGCATCAGGGTCTTTTCAAATGAGTCAGCTCTGGATATATGTATATGTATAATTCAGTTTGCTGTACACCTGAAACTAACACAATGTAAATCTATTATACCCCAATAAAAATTTAAGAAAAGAAAAAAAAAATGTTGCTAAAGCTATTGCCCTAAGGAACAAAAAAAGCACTGGTCTGTGAAGTGAGTGGGAGGACAGAAGGAGACTGATAAGAACTCCCGAGAAGTTTAACTGGGTAGGTTTAGGGAATAAGCAAAAGTTTTAGTATAGCAGTTCTTTGTATAATATGGGAGATATGTGAATACATTTAAATTCTTATGGAAAGAAGTTAACAGAAGTAAATAGGAAGTAGAGGAAAAAAATGTGGGTCCAATTAAGTAGGGAAGGGTAACAGAAAGTTGAATTGCTACATGACTACTTTAAAAAAATTTTATTTGGATTAAAATTTTTTAATTAATTAATTTATTTATTTTTGGCTGTACTGGGCTTTTGTTACTGTGTGGGCTTTTTTCTAGCTGAGGTGAGTGGGGGCTGCTCTCTAGCTGCAGTACACGGGTTCATTGTGGGGGCTTCTCTTCTTGCTGAGCATGGGCTCTGGGACGTGTGGATTTCAGGAGCTGTGGTGTGAGGGCTCAGTGGCTGCAGGTCCCTGGGTTCTAGAGCACAGGCTTAGTTGTGGCACACGGGCTAAGTTGCCCTGCGGCATGTGGGATCTTCCTGGAACAGGGATCAAACCCGTGTCTCCTGCATTGGTGGGTGGATTCTTTACTACTGAACCACCAGGGAAGCCCTGGATCTTTTTTTTAAATAAGAATTTTTTAAGATTTTATTTATTTATTTATTTGGCTGTACCAGGTCTTCATTGTGGCATGCAGGATCTTGGATTTAGTTCCCTGACCAGGGATCGAATCCACGCCCCTGCACTGGGAGAAAGGAGTCAGTCACTGGACCACCAGGAAGTCCCTGACGACTTTTTTATATTTTTAAAGTTTAGGAACAAAAAAATTCAGTTATTGGAGGAGTTGCCTCCTGGATGTTGAGGGCTGCTTGGAGGTTAGCAGGATTTTTAATGATGAAGACTATAAGCCAATTTCTTCAAAATTTTCAGTCAATAAGTTGAATAGAAGCTACCAATCATTAGAACATGATGGGTGATAGGAGGATTATGTAGTGACATTAGTGAAATTTGGTTAGACATATATAACCGAAAAATACACTATGTATTAGGGCCTATATATGGGAAATATAAATGTATTTAAATTAAGTATTTATATTTAATATGCATTTGTATTTACTCTGTATTTATCTCTAATATATACTTGAAAAATACATATGTCCCTAATATTTACATTTGAAATAAGTATCTTTGAAACAAGTTGTTAAAGGAATGAGGCAACTGGGTAGGAGAAATTGAGCACTGAATCCTGATCCCCGCCCTACTACTCCTATCTTAAAGAGACATTCCCCTTTCTCATTTTAAGGGTCAGGCACAAAATTGTTTTCCCTAGCTCATATTTATGTCTCATATATTATGTGATTTCACTACATAATATTCTTCAAACAATGGAGGAAGGGAGAACAGAGGATAATGGATTAAGAAGGGGTGAGAATGGGAGGGACTAAGTGTGACTATAAAGGGCTATATGAAGGCAGCAGATGGTGATGGAAATATTCTCTATCTTGATTATCTGATCAAGTTAGTCTCTCAGTCATGTCCTGGTCTTTGTGACCCTATGACCGTAGCCTGCCAGGCTCCTCTGTCCATCAATTCTCCAGGCAAGAATACTGGAGTTGTTAGCCATTCCCTTCTCCAGGGGATTTCCTGACCTGGGATCCAACCTACTACTACTACTACTACTAAGTCGCTTCAGTCGTGTCCGACTCTATGCGATCCCATAGACGGCAGCCCACCAGGCTCCGCCATCCCTGGGATTCTCCAGGCAAGAACACTGGAGTGGGTTGCCATTTCCTTCTCCAGTGCATGAAAGTGAAAAGCCAAAGTGAAGTCGCTCAGTCGTGTCCGACTCTTAGCGACCCCATGGACTGCAGCCTACCAGGCTCCTCCGTCCATGGGATTTTCCAGGCAAGAGTACTGGAGTGGGGTGCCATTGCCTTCTCCGGGGATCCAACCTAGGTCTCCTGTATTGAAGGCAGATTCTTTAATATCTGAGCCACCAGGGAAGCCCCATCTTGATTATAGTCAGTGTTAATATGCTGGTTGTGATATTTTACTAGTTTTACAAGCTGCTATTGTTGAAACTGGGTAAAGGATCCATGAAGTCTCTCTGTTATTCTTATTTTTTTGTATTTATTTTATTCTATTTTTATTTACTTTATTCTATTGTTATTATTATATATGTGTGAATTTACAGTTGTCTAAAAATAGTTTTTGTTCCTTCACTGCTATACTACTGTTCAAAGTAAACATCTCATTACAAACTGAATCTTGCCCGAACTGTATATCCCTTAAGAGTAGATCCTCATGTGGTACTTAGATTGCCTGTATCAGTTGTTGTTGTTTAGTAGCTAAGATGGGTCCAATTCTTTGTGAGTCCATGGATGGTAGCCCCCCAAGGCTCCTTTGTCCGTGAGATTTCCCAGGCAAAAATGCTGGAGTGCCATTTTCCTACTCCAGGAAATCTGCCAGACTCAGGGATCGAACCCACGTCTCCTGCCTGTCAGGCAGATTCTTTACTACTGAGCCACCCGGGCCTTGTTCAAATGTTCCTGCCTCATTCAGGTGCTACAGGAGTTATAGGGAAACATGTTAAGTTTCTCATGCAGGCTAAGAAACCTTCTTCTTGCCCCATTTGTCTGGCTGAAGGGCCAAAAGTAGGGATTCCATAGAGTGGACAGAGAAGACAAAGCTCAAAAGGGTTATCCCCCAAAGCAGAGGTTAGCCCGTGTCAGTCTTACCTTAAATAGTATGCTAAAGGCTTGGGCGAATTGAACTACAGGCCGAACCATTGCCCAGGTCCCGTGGTGGCCACTAGATGTTAGAAGCATGGGATAGATTCAAACAGTACAGGCAAAGGCTTAGAAAACTGAACAGACCTTGAAACTAGGGCTTGTAAAAGGTGGGTTGGAACTTATGGCTTTAACCTAACTAGGTTTGATTGCCGGTTAAAAAAAAAAAAAATTATCTTTAAGGTTTAAACAAGACCCGAATCTCATAGCACAATAGTTAAAATATCCAGTATATGAGCCAAAACAATGTAGCATATGAGGAACCAGGAAAACTATAACTTTCAGGAGAATAAGCAAAGTTAGTAACTCAGACACATAGCTGTTGAAGTTATCAAAAACTTTAAGACTGTAGTTATAATTGTATTAGTTTTCTACTGCTGCTGTGACATATTATCACCAACTTGGTGGCTTACACGATACAAATGTATTTTATGTTATGTTTCTTGAGATCAAAATTCCAGAATGAGGTTCAACTGGGCTAAAATCAAGGTGTTGGCAGTATGTACACCTTTCTGGACACTCTGTGGGGGAGTACATGCTCTTGCCTTTTCTAGCTTCTAGAATTTGTCTGCTTTTCTTGGCTCCTAAATCAGTGAAAGCCAGCAACTTTGGGCCAAGTTCTTCTTAGCCAGCTGTCTGGTCCTCCCTCCTTTATTTTTTTTCCCTGTTTTACTTTTGAGGATCCTTGTTACATTTGGCCCACCTAGATAATTCAATGTAATTCAGTATTCCCTATTTTAAGGTCAGCTGATTAGCAACTTTAATTGCATCTTTGATTTTAATCTTGAGACGCAATCATCCTGGGTTAGGGTGGACCCTAAAGTCCATGACAAGTGTCTTTTTAAAAGAGAAGAAGGTAGAGGATGCACAAGGGGAAGGTGAAGTGAATTTGATGGCAGAGATGGCAGTGATGCTTCTGTAGGCCAAGAATGCCAAGGACAGCTGGCATCCACCAGAAGCTAGGAGAGAGGCACGGAGTATACTCTCCTTCAGAACCTCCAGAAGGAATCCTATCTGCTGACATCTTGATTTTAGAATTCTGGCCTCCATAACTGTGAGAGAATAAATTTATGTTGTTTTAAGCCACCAAATTAGTGACAATTTGTAATGGCAGCCCTAGGAATCTAAAACAGTCAGCAAAAATATAGAAGAACTAAAGAATACAATTAACTGAATAGAACATATCTAAAGTCATAAAACAAACCTTAATAGACTTTAAAGTGACTGAAAATACACAAAGTCTGTTCTCTGACTATAATGAAATTATACTGGAGATCAGTAACAGAACAATAACTGGTAAATCAGCATTTGGAAATTAAGTGACACAATTCTGCATAATCTATGAATCAAAGAATAAGCTTCAAGGGACATGAGAGAACATTTTGAATTAAACAAAAATGGCAATATAACATTAATATTTGTTGTGTTTCTAGTACAGCTAAGGCAGTACTTAGAGTGAAATTTATAAATGAAAGAAGAGCAATGCAGGATTCAACAACTATACTTTTGAATTTGTTCTTTTTTTTTTTTCATGTATAACTCATTTATAAATTAAGTGGTTATTTTTAAAAAAGAAGAAAGGTACCAAATCAATAATTAGAAAACTACAAAATTATGTTATTAGGCCAACATTACAAGCCAAAGAGTACAAGGAAATAAAATAACAGACCAATATGCTTTATGAACACAGGTGCAAATATCCTCAACAAAATATTAACAAATTAAATCTAGCAATATACAGAAAGAATAATATACCATAACCAATGGATTTTACCCCAAGAATACAATTGCTGGTTTAATGTTGTTAAAAATCAATTAAAATATTCAACCATGTCAACATGCTTCAGAAGAAAAAAATATCTGATCATGTCAATTTATACAGAAAAAATTTGACAAAATTCACATGTCATTTATGACAAAACTTTTAGCAAGCTAGGAATGAAAGATAACCTCTTTATCCCATTAAAGTACATCTGTAGCAAATATAGAGCCAACATAATTCCTAATGGTGAAAGGGATTCTTTTTTTTTTAATTTTATTTTTACTTTATTTTACTTTACAATACCGTATTGGTTTTGCCATACATTGACATGAATCCACCATGGGTGTATATTAGCTCCCAATCCCGAATCCCCCTCCCACCTCCCACCCCACATCATCTCTCTGGATTATCCCTGTGCACCAGCCCCAAGCATCCTGTATCCTGTATCGAACATAGGCTTGTGCTTCGTTCTTACATGATAGTATACACGTTTCAATGCCATTCTCCAAAATCATCCCACCCTCTCCCTCTCCCACAGAGTCCAAAAGTCCTTTCTATACATTTGTGTCTCTTTTGCTGTCTCACATACAGGGTCATCACTGCCATCTTTCTAAATTCCATATATATGTGTCAGTATACTGTATTGGTGTTTTTCTTTCTGGCTTACTTAATCCCTGAGATTGTAAAGAAGGCAAGGATGTCCATTTTCACCACTTTTGTTTAACATCATACTGGAAGGGCTAGCCATTGTAGCAAGAGAAGGAAAAGGAAGTAAAGCATATGCACATTGGAAATGAGGAGGTAAGACTGAACCTTTTTGCCCTGTTTGTCCCAGGTGACTTGACTGTCTACATAGAAAATCCTGAAGAACCGACAAAAATGCTCCCAGAACTATTATGTAATTTTATCAAGGTCATAGGCTATAAGGGTAACACAAAATTCAGGTTTTTTCTATATACCATAATTTTTAGCAATGAAAAGTCAGATATAAACACCCACATAATGCTATTTCAGTTCAGTTCAGTCGCTCAGTCGTGTCCGACTCTTTGCAACCCCATGAACTGTAGCATGCCAGGCCTCCCTGTCCATCACTAGCTCCTGGAGTCCACCCAAACCCATGTCCATTGAGTCGGTGATGCCGTCCAACCATCTCATCCTCTGTCATCCCCTTCTCCTCCTGCCTTCAATCTTTCCCACCATCAGGATCTATTCAAATGAGTCAGCTCTTTGCATCAGTTGGCCAAAGAATTAGAGTTTCAGCTTCAGCATCAGTCCCTCCAATGAATATTCAGGACTGCTATCCTTTAGGATGGACTGGTTGGATCTCCTTGCAGTCCAAGGGACTCTCAAGAGTCTTCTCCAACATCGCAGTTCAAAAGCATCAATCCACATAATGCCATTTACAAGAGATTAAAAAATGAAATCCTGAGATAAAATTCTAACAAAATAGGGTAGAATCTATAATCTGAAAACTTTAAAATGCTGAAAAAAGATTATATACATAAAAATGTTCATACAGTGTTGAACACATACAGTGTTCACGGATTGGAAGACTCAATATAACTGTCATCAAACTATAGATTTAACACGATTTGAAACAAAATCTTCACAGGAATTTTTGTTGATCTAGATAATAAGATAATTCTAAAATTTATATGGAAAAGCAAATGAAGTAGCACAGACAAAGCAAGTTTTAAAAAGAAGAATAGAGTTGGAGGCCACACTGAAATAATTCAAGACTCATTATAAAGATACAGTAGTTGACACAGTACAGAATTAATGAAGGAATAGACACAAAGGTGAGTAAAACAGTATAGAAAGTCCAGGAATGTAGCCATACAAATAAGGTGACTTGACTTTTGAGGAATGCAGAAAGGAAGTTCAATGGAAAAATGATAGTTTTATAGTGTGGTTAGAATCATCAGCCATCTGTATGGTAATAAAATGAATATCAACCTAAACCTCACAAATTATACAAAAATTAACTCAAGTGGATCATAGATCTAAATATAAAGTGTTAAACCCATAACAGTTTTAAGGAAGCAAATTATCTTAACCTCCTGTGGTTAGTCAGATTTCTTAGATATAATGCTAAAAACATGATCCATAAAATTAAAAAAATAATAATATGGGACTTCATCAAAGTTAAAACATTTTTCTTTGTGAAAGACACTATTGAGAGAATGAAAGGACAAGGAACAGAATGGGAGAAAATATTTGCAAATTATACATTCAACACAGTACTTGTGTCTATAAAATACAGTGAACACTTGAATAACATGAGTTTGAACAGCACAGATCCACTTATGTGTGGATTGTTTTTAACAATAAACATGCCAATTCTACAGGATCTGCCACTGATTGAATCCATGGATGTGGAATCAAGTGTATGGAGGAGTTGCATTTACTGTTTGTAAATGACTATGAGTTATCCTTCTAGCATAAATGACACATAGTATAAGTATAGCTGACTGTAAGTTATACTAGGATTTTTGACTGTGTGAAGGGTTGGTCCCCCAACCTCCACATTGTCCATGGGACAACTGTATTAAAAAAAACTCTAAAAAAATTCAACAGTAAGAAAGCAAATAATTCAACTAAAAATTAGGCCCCCAAACTTGAATAGATCCTTCACCAAAAAGATATAATGAATGGCAACTAAGCAAAATAAAAATATATAATCCATGTGATTTGTCACTAAAAAATTCCAAATTAAAACTCTGATGAGCTGACCCTATGTGCTTACTGGAATGGCAGAAAAATACAAAAAAAGAAAACCCTGCAATTTCAACTGCTGGTAAAGACATGGAACTTTCATTGTTGGTGAGAATGCCAAAAAATACACATGTTCTAGAAAACAATTTGTTTTTTTCTGGTAAAGTTAAAGATGCATTTATCATACACCTTTATAATTCCTACTCTTAGGTATTTTTCTGTGGGGCAGGTCTCTCAATTATAGAACTCTCAACTGGGCGAGTAATTATTTGTTGTTGGGGGCTGTTCTGTGCATTGTCAGATGATACACCTTGACTTCTACCCACCAGATGTTAGCAGCAACATTTCAGCCTCCCCATCCCCCAACACTGCTTCAGTTGTGACAATGTCCCTCAGAGACATTCAGAAAAGCACCATGAAAAAGATGCTCAACATCACTAATTATCTGAGAAACGCAAATCAGAACTACAATGAGTTATTACCCCACACTGATCAGAAAGGCCATCACCAATAAAAACCAAGAATAAACACACCTTGACCCTGAGTAATCAGGAAAAGGATTACTAGAAAGTCCTAGTAGAAATCTAGTCTTAGTAGAAAGTCCACTCTGGAAGTCCCAAGAAGAGTTAGTTCCAATTCTTCAAAATCTTCCACAATACCTTTATCATTTATTAGCCTAGACTCTTCTTTTATTTAGTTATTATTGAGATCTTTATATCATAAGAACTATTGGATATTTGTTTTTGTAAAGAAATCAGGAAGCATGATTGCATAGTTAAAATTAATGAAGACCATTGTCAGAAAGAACGAAACCAAGATGGCTGATTCTCCTTATTAGTTTGTTTCCCTGAGCTCCTCCAAGTCCTTTAAATATTTAGGTTAGACTTTTTGTTCTTTTTTCTTTTCTTTTTTGACACTAATTGCCTTCTTGACTCAAAGAATTGTTCTTGATGAAAGGTTAATGGTTCTGGACATATGGCCACAGTTTAGAGATACGTAGTAAAGATAGTCCTTTTCTGCAAAGATAAAAATCTCAGTGCAAGAAAGAGCTCTCCCTAAAAAGCCTTTTTTTCTCTTCTCTATCTGGTAATCTTCCTCTTATCTTTTGAGGACTATATGTCATCACCTCTGTGAAGCCATTCATGCTTCAAGGGGAAAAAAAAAGTTTTATTGGGGTATAACTCGTATAATATACTACTCATTTAAAATATATAATTCAATGATTTGGGGTTACAATTGGTTTTAAAATTGTTAATTGTAAAAACTGTGATCAAATATAACATAAAACTTTAACATTTTAACAATTTTAATGTGTATAACACAATGGCATTAATAACATTTATAATATTGTGCAACCATCACCACTATTTATTTCTAAAACATTTTTATTGCTCCATATAGAAACTCTGTGACCACTAAACCCCAATTCCCATTTTCCCCTCAGGAAGCCATTTTTAACAGTCTGGGGCCAAGTTTGCAACAATCTCTTTGAAATGCCCTTGCAGTTCTACTTACATGTCCTTCAAATTATTCTTTTGTAATAATAAGTTTATATATTCATTCTTTTCACTAGGTCAGTTTTTCTGGATATACAATCATCAGTTCAGTCAGTTCAGTTCAGTTGCTCAGTCGTGTCTGACTCTTTGTAACCCCATGAATCGCAGCACTCCAGCCCTCCCTGTCCATCACCAACTCCTGGAATTCACTCAGACTCGCGTCCATTGAGTCTGTGATGCCATCCAGCCATCTCATCCTCGGTCGTCCCCTTCTCCTCCTGCCCCCAATCCCTCCCAGCATCAGAGTCTTTTCCACTGAGTCAACTCTTCGCATGAGGTGGCCAAAGTACTGGAGTTTCAGCTTTAGCATCATTCCTTCCAAAGAAATCCCAGGGCTGATCTCCTTCAGAATCATATCCTCTCATAATTAGTCAGAAATAATTACTTAAATTAAAATTATTATTATTAAGATCAATAAAGGCAAAGAATATCTATACCATAAGAACCAGTAGACAGAAATCAACACAATATTGTAAAGAAATTATCTTCCAATTGAAAAAAGAGCCCAGTGGAGTAGATCTTTCTATCCACTTATTTGAATTCTAGATAGACAAAAGAACTTAAAAATCCAGTCATACAAAATACGACAAAACTGATTCTAAAGTTTGTGTGGAGACGCAAAACCCCCAGGGTGGCCAAATCAAGAGTAAAGGACAAAGTCAGAAGACTCACACCACCTGACTTTAAGACTTCCTATAAAGCTTACTGTACTTACTATCTATAGTACAGTGATCAAGGCAGAATGATATTAGTGAAAGAACTGATGAACAAATCAGTGGAACAGAGACTCCAGAAACAGACCTACATAAATAAAGTCAACTAACAGTTGACAATGGAGTAAAGACAGTCTTTTCAATAAATGGTACTGGAACATGTTAAAAAAAAAAACCTAGACTACTTTTCTAAAAATGAATCACTGACCTAAATGTAAAATGTAAAACTATAAAATTTCAAGAGATAACAGGAGAAAATGATACTGACTTTGGGTATGGAGATGATGTTTCAGATATCATACCAAAGGCACAATCTATAAAGGAAATAATTCATAAATTGAACTTCTTTAAAAGTAAACTTGTGCCCTATGAAAGGCCAGAGAATGAGAAGAGAAGCTGCAGACAGAGAAAATATTTGCTTAAGACACATCTGATAAATAAATGTTATCCAAAATATACGAAGAATCCTTTTTTCCCCTCTAGGATTATTTGGGACATTTACACATGAAAAAAACTAGAAACCACTTGAAACATATATAATACATACACAGAGTAACTGAAGCATCATCTTTAGAATTTGAAATATGAACCTTAGATAAAGCTGTAGCTGTAGATGGCACATCAGTTTCCAAACTGAAAGATCCTCTTATTTATCTCAAAATTGCCACCGGAGATGCTAGTTGTGCAATATTAAACATCTTTTCCTAAGGGAACACTCTACCATTGCTTAAACATGAAATTTATCTTCACTACACACATATCCTTTGCCAAACCCATTTGAAAAGCCATTTATTTGGAACATTTATTTGATCAATCTAGTTTGTAGCCAGAATATCTCCTAGTCCTGTAATCAAAAATTTGGAGCATATTTTCAAGCAGAACCAGATTCTATACCCTAAAAGATAAATGTGAACTAAAGCTTAGTAAGACAACTCATAGTAACCACTCAAGATGAAATGTTCACTGCTAAAGTAGGTCAAAATTGTTTATAAAAAGCACAAAATACATATATATTAAAGAAAGACTTTATGGTAAAAAATAAACCAACTAAGCTTTTTAATTTATTCCCTTCTTGTCGACCAAAGAATTTCTCCAGCCTGTAGTACAATTTAGTGATTAAGACTACAGGTTCTAGAGTCTGCCTTCCTGCATTTGAATCATACTTCCCATCACTTACTAGCTCTGCATCTCTGGCCAAGTTATTTAACTTTCTCAGGGCCTCAGTGTCACTTTCTGTAGAAGAGAGGAAGCAGTTCTACTAGCTTCAAAGGATTGTCATGAGGCTAAATTAGAAAATCCAATTAAAACAATTAGAACAGCATCAACATACAGAAAACATTTGCTTATTATTATTATTAATGTTATTTAATATTGTTGTAATTTCTGACTTTGTTTTCTAATTTTCCATCTAAGTCTTCCAACTTAAAAATTCAGGGGAGATCAGGTGCGTCTTGCTTATGTTTCCACATGTCTCCATGATTAACACAAGGTTGGGTGCATGGCATGGACTCACTACATATTTTATGGAAGAAGGAAGGGGAGGGAAGGAAAAAAGAGAAATGAAGTAGGGAGGAAGGGAAAGAGGGAAAAGGAGGAGGGGAGGAGAGGAGAGAAGAGAGGTGGGAGAAGAGAGGAAAGGAGAGAAAATAAGGAGTAAAAGAAGTGAGAATGTTTAGTCAAGAGTAGAAAACCAATAATAATATGGCATGGTTTCATGATTTGGAGTAAAACTCTCTTAATAATTTCACAGGTAACTTGATTTTCTTTATCTAAACCTATTTATTTAATACTTTTAATATATATGTATAATCACAGTTGTTTGAATACACTATAGATCTGTTTTCACCAGTGGCTCACTTATGTTGATGTGTGGCAAAGGCCAACGCAATATTGTAGAGCAACTGTCCTCCAAAAAATAAACAAAAAATGTATCCAAATATTTTAAAGCATTTAATCCATTTGGTTTATACATATAGACTGAAATGTATAAGGGCAAACACAGAATGAAGCATAAATTCATGTACACAGGCTAATTCGAAGTTTAACTTTTAGATTTATTGACCTTGAGACCCATCTTCAGCTTTCAGGTTGGTTGGGGTGGTGAGGCCCAAGGCAGCTTCTGGAATTTCTGAGTGGCTCTAGTCAATGCAAGATAGTTCCAATAGTCTTGAGTTATATGCATAGTCTACTGAGGCTGTCAGCTGTCTCACTACTGGATCCTCCAAGCTGGCTCAATGACCACATTACTGGTCTGCCTTTGAGCACTTTGTCAACAGTCAATTTCATGACTGCTCTGACCACATCTGCTTCATCAGCCCTGAAGTCACTCAGTTCATCAAAGACATTGGCAACCCAGGTATTAAAAAAATTTTTCCATGGGTGAATATTAACTAAGCCATTAGGTGTTAAATTTGTTAATTTGAAAGTGCTATATGTTACATGGCAGCTTGGGTGGGAGGGCTGTTTGGGGGAGAATGGATACATGTTTATGTATGGCTGAGTTCCTTCGCTGTTCACCTAAACTATCACAACATTAATTGACTAGATCCTTGTACAAAATAAAAAAATTTCTTTTTTTAAAAAGTGCTATAATTGAGACTCCCTTGGTGGTCCAGTAGCTAATACTATAGCTCCCAATGCAGGGGACATGAGTTCGATCCCTGGCCAGGAAACTAGATCCTGTGTGCTGCAACTAAGACCCAAGGTAGCCAAATAAATAAATAAACAAAATAAATATTTTAAAATGCTATAATCTTAATAAGAAGTAATAAAGTTGTTGTCTAATTTAAGATTAAAAATTGGGGGGAGTGATTATTTACAGATAGTGAAATTATGATCATATATGGTAATAAAAAAGAATGAAAATAATGCAATAAAATGTAAAATAAATTCAAAACAGGTAATAATCCTGCTAATTTAACTAAATCTAATTAGAATGATTATGGGTAGTCTAAGTGATCTAGTTTGGCTGACTAGGTTTTTCCTTAACAAAATAGTTGATTTTTTTCTTTGACTTAGTACCTGATAGACTTAGTAAAAGAACTGATGTACCAAGAAATTAAAAAACATTGAAATCAATGAAATCAAAATAAAAAATTGAACAAAGGAAATAAACTATATGGAAGAGAACACTTTATTTTTTATGCATATTTGAGAGAAAATAAAGTTGAAACACACTAGTATTAAAATAAATTTAATTTAAAACAATAGTAAGTTTCCATTTTCACCTGTCAACTTTGCAAATAGGTTTAATGACAATGGTTTATAATTTCACCAACAGTATTTAAAATGATGGGCTTTGTAAGGGATACTTAATTAACTGAGATATCCAACTCCTTTCTCTTGGTGAGCAGACAGCTATCCAAACTCCTCAGTCAGAAGATAGATTTTGTATGACTCTTTTATTCAGTCCACAATCCAATCATTAGAATATGAAATGCATGCACGCATGCTAAGCTGCTTCATTTGTATCTGACTTTTTGCAACCCCATGGGCTATAGCCCACCAGACTCCTTTGTCCATGGGATTCTCCAGTATTCTTGCCAGGAGAATGGAGTTGCCATGCCCTCATTTAGGAGATCTTCCCAACCCAAGGATTAAACCCACATCTCTTATGTCTCCTGCATTGGCAGGCAGGTTCTTTACCACTAGCGCCACCTGGGAGGCAGAATATAATATATGTGATGTTATATAGAGGTTAAAGCATCTGCCTCCAATGCAGGAGACTCGGGTTCGATCCCTGGGTCAGGAAGATCCCTTGGAGAAGGAAATGGCAATCCACTCCAGTATTCTTGCCTGGAGAATCCCATGGACGGAGAAGCCAAGTAGGTTACAGTCCACGGGGTCGCAAAGAGTCAGACACGACTGAGCGACTTCACCTCACCTCATACATTGTTTTGGCATAACTAAATATCTTGTTCCAGAAAAATCTTTGACTATAGTTGCAGTGCTGCTTAGTCACTCAATCGTGTCTGATTCTTTGCAACCCCATGGACTGTAGCCTGACAGGCTCCTCTGTGGAGTTTTCCAAGCAAGAATACTGGAGCAGGTTGCCATTTCTTACTCCAGGGGTTTTTTCTGACCTCACAATCGAACCCACGTCTCTTGCATATCTTGCATTGCATCTTTATGACAGAGGAAATAAGACATCTGAGCTTCAAGCCTTTCTGTATAAATATTAAACAGTGGTTGACTTAAAAAGCAAAACAACATAAAACAAAACACAAACAAGCCAATTAAGAAACAAACAGGAGTTGTTTCCAACCCTTGAGGCCTGAGAGATTCCTGGGACCTGAACAGACTTTAAACTGGTGGTGATGTTTCCTCCAATTACCTCATTGTCCCGCAGAAAACATGCGTTCATTGTCAGCTAAACAAACTTCTGATTTGATTAAACATGTCTTTCAGTACTCTTGTAATGGAGCATTGTACTTAACTCATACTTGGCTGCAATGTGGCATGCCAGCTAGTCTTACATATTGCTGGTAGCAATGAAAACTCTTATCTTGAGGATATATATTTGACAGTTAAGAATAGAAATGTTTATATTCTTTGGTTGACAGATAATTCAATAATATATGATCTGATATGCCCATCCCTAGGAATCCTTCAAAGAAGTATCCTATGTTTGAAAAGTTGGAAACTATCCAAATGTAATATCAAATGGAAGTGAATAGCTATAATCCAATTGTCTAGTGTCACTGGCCACAGAATTCATTTTGCATCCTCTTGACAGAGTATTACGCAACCATTAAAACTGATCATGAAAATTATCTAACAATATTAAAATGTTTATAACCCATGGTATTAAATGCAAATATGTGTTAGCACTACATATTTAGTCTGATTACTACTAAATGAATTATATGCATGGAAGGAAAAAGAAAGGTGGACATAATAATTCAAAAACTCCATAAAGAGCAAAGCTTAGCTAAGATCATATTTTTAAAAACATGGTGTTTTCTACATTGCCTATAATAGGGCTATATGATTTTCATAAGGAAAAGTAGGCCAAGTGAAGAGCTGGTGAAGGGAAACACTTAACACTCGTAGTATAAAATTATTTCATATATTTAATTTTTAAGCCAATGACTTCTAACAGAAATCATCAGCTGGTAGCTAAGGAAGTCACATTTCATGGAAATTAGTCCTGTGATTCCAAAACTGAAAACTAGTTTAGAATACATTTTTTATCTGTGTGATTATATCAATTGAAATGTATATAAACTAACCCATAATAGTTTATTATGGGGCAGATGGGAGGAGTACCTAGAAACCTAATTTTGAAAAATGAGAGCAACAAAAGGAGAGTTATCCCAGCAGATAAGATGTATGTATCTTTATATTTGTATAGAGCCATGTTTTTCTACAAGAAAAAAAAAAAGCAAAATAAACCCTCAAAGAATAACATCTACAGATGAAAAATAGACCAAACAGGATGAAAAGCCTCAAAATATACCAGGTATAGGTGGCAATGTGAAATGATAGAAGTGGCAGCAACAATCTGTGTGAACATGATAGATAGACTATTTGGGAAGTCATTTAGTAGATGACATGGGAGAGAATGAACCATTTCATGGAAGAATATATTATTTTCTCCACTTGAAAAAGGTTTTAAACTTTTTAATTTTGAAATAATTTTCTAATTACAGAAAAGTTTAAAAATAATACAGAGAGTTCTCATATACCCTTCAGCCAGCTTCTCTCAATGATAACATCTAGTATAATCATTATAAAATGTTCAAAATCAAGAAATTAACATTGGTACATGAGTGACTAAACTAGGCACTTTATTTGAATTTCACCAGTGTTTCCAGAAAAGTCCTTTTTCTGTTTCAGAACCCAATTTAAGAATCCCACATTGCATTCAGTCATAATGTTTCCTTAGTGTCTTCCAATCTCTGAAAGCTGCTTAATTTCACATTATTTTTCATGATCATGACACTTCTGAAGAGTATTTGTGAGTTATTTTGTCAATTGTCCCTCCATTTTATGCTATCCAATATTTTCTCATAATTAGATCAGGGTCATGCATTTTTCTCAAGAATACAGAAGTGGTATGTCCTTCTTGGTACAATATCATGAATGAAGATTTGTCTTATTTCTGCTGATATTAATCTTGACCACTTGCATAAGTCAGTGTCTGCTGGTTTTCAACACAAAGTTACTATTTGTCACTTTGAAATTAATAAATGTATTGATGGAAAGCTATGCTTGTTTCTCCTCAAACTTCCACCCAGTGATTTTAGGATTCATCAGCAACTCTTGACTAGTGCAATTATTACTACAGTGTTCTCACATAGAGAAATGATTTATCTTAATAATGGACCTATTTATTGTGTGTGTGTGCACACTCAGTCCTTCAGTCGTGTCCGACTCTTTTGCAACCCCATGGACTGTAGCCCCCTAGGCTCCTCTGTCCATGGAATTTGCCAGGCAAGAATACTGGAGTGGGCTGCCATCTCCTACTTCAGGAAATCTTCCTGACCCTGGAACTGAACCCATGTCTCTTGCATCTCCTTCACTGGCAGATGGATTCTTTACCACTGTACCACCTGGGAAGCCCTATTTATAGTAGAAAATTGAGTACTTTTCATTCTGAAATGTATGTTTAAGTCACTCTACTTCATTCACATTCTCATAAGAAAAAATACATACACTTGTTTTACAATCATATAACTAAAAAAACGTCTTGGGTTCCAGTCAACCCTGAAGGGCAAGACTGCACGTAGATTTTTAAAATAAGTTCCTCTTCATTCTGTCTTGGAGTTAAGATGTCAGCCGGGCAAACCTGTTATTCAACATTTGGTCAAAAACTGACTAGATGGCCAGATACCCATATCCTCCTGTTCCGGCTATGCAGATCCATCCAAGTTTTTCCGGAAACTGGTCACATCACTCTTTGAACAAGCACATTCATTTAGTCATCTACAAAAACCCTGGACACATGCTGCTAGGATCATCAAAACTTCAAGGGCATTTGAAAAAGATATTCATGGTTTTCTTGTGCTTTATTTTTTCATCTTCATGAAAAACATGCTTTCTGTTGCCAGTGAATAAAAAGCTAACAACTTACATTCGCAATATGGGTAGCTGGTTTCATGTAATTTGGACAGTTTCTCACATTTCAGAATTGAATCCTCTCTGAGAATCTGGAAAGTGAGATGAAAGTCTTCTGCCCAGCCTCCCAACACACTCCAGCTCCTCACAGGGATGGAAAGCATTGCTGAGGACCTACCTGGAAGGACCTTCAGGACAGTGGTCCCCAACCATTTTAGCACCAGGGACCGGTTTAATAGAAGACAGCTTTTCCACGGACCAAGGGAACGGGGGAGAGGGAGGAGAGTTTGGGGCTGATTCAAGCACATTACATGTATTGTGCACAATTTTTTATTTCTATTATTTTTCTATTATTTATTTATTATTCTTTATTTCTATTATCATTGCATTAGCTCCTCCTCAGGTCATCAGGCACTAGATCCTAGATGCTGGTGACCCTGCTTCAGGAAGCTGGGAGCAGCCTCACTAGCGGGAATAGGGTCTCCTTGTGTGGTACCAAGTAGTGACTTTCTGTCTCTGCTTTTCTTGCTGCTGTGAACATCTAGCTACTCTCTACTTACTCTCTCTGCTGCATGGATTCTGCTGTCTCATGTCTTCTATTTCATGACTGTTGGCCAGACCTTGGGGTGAATAAAAAATGCAGCTCTGGAGATCTGGCTTCATGGCCTGCCTCTTCCATATACTGATTTTGCGACCTTAGCTAATGTTTAAGCATCCTGTGCCCCAGTGTCTTCATCTGAAAATGGTGATGTCTTCATAGTGAAACTCTGAGAGTTAAGTGGATTAGTGCATCAAGACAGGCTTCCCCAATGGCTCAGCAGGTAAAGAATCTGCTTGCAATGCGGTTCGATTCCTGAGTCAGGAAGAATCCCCTGCAGGAGGAAATGGCAACCCACTCCAGCTTCTTGCCTGGAAAACCCCATGGGTAGAGGAATCTGGTGGGTTAAGTCCATGGGAACACAAGGAATCGGACAAGACTGAGCACACAGGCATGCTAGTGCATAAAGAGCACTGGAAAAGTGCCTGGTAGCTAACAATTCTTCAAATGAATGTTAGCCCTTATCTGATCCATGTGTCTCTCAAAGCTAACCCACCAACTGCTTCCTTCCCCACATATATGTGTCTCTTTCAAACTGCAGCAAATAGGAGATCTGAATGCAGGCAGTGACCATCAAAAGGGAGCACTCGTATTTGGCAGGGTTCTCATGCCAGGATCTCAACCTGTTGCCTTTGAAACAAATGCCCATCTATGATACAAGTGGCCAGGTAGCAATGACTTAGGCATAACGAAACAGCTTTATGCCACTATTTCACCACCTTTTTGGAGAAGGAAATGGCAACCCACTCCAGGATCCTTGCCTGGAGAATCCCATGGGCAGAGGAACCTGGCAGGCTACAGTCCACAGGGTCACAGAGTCAGACACGACTGAGTGACTGAGTATGCATGCATGCACCACCTTCTTAACATTTTTTTAATTTTTATACAATTTTTAATGGATACTTTCCATTTACAGTTCTTCCAAAATATTTGTTGTGTTGTACAACACATCCTTGAGCCTATCTTATACCCAAGAGTGTGTACCTCCCACTCTTTTACCCCTATATTGCCCCTCCCCACCTCTGGTAACCAACTGCTTGTTCTCTGTATCTGTAAGTTCATTTCTTTTATGTTATATTCACTACATTCACTTTTATGTTACATTCACTTCTTTTATGTTACATTCACATTTAATTGCATTTTTTAGATTTCATATATAAGTGATATCATACAGTGTTTATCTTTGTCTGATTTATTTTACTTAGCATAATGTCCTCCAGGTCCACTCTGTATCTGTAAGTTCATTTCTTTTATGTTATATTCACTACATTCACTTTTATGTTACATTCACTTCTTTTATGTTACATTCACATTTAATTGCATTTTTTAGATTTCATATATAAGTGATATCATACAGTGTTTATCTTTGTCTGATTTATTTTACTTAGCATAATGTCCTCCAGGTCCATCCATTCCATCCATGTGGCAGCAAATGGCAAAATTTTGTTTTTTATGGTTGAATAGTATTCCATTGTGTGTATATATGTGTGTGTGTGTGTGTTTGTGTGTATATACAATTTACATCCAATTATACCAATTTACATCCCTACCAGCCATGTAGGAAGCTTCCCTTTTTTCCACATTCTCACCAACATTTATAATTTGAGGACTTTTGATGATAGCCATTCTGCCAAGTTGGAGATGATATTGTGATTTTGATTTACATTTCCCTAGTGATTAGTAATGTTAAGTATCTTTTCATGTGCTCATTGGTCATCTGCATTTCCTCTTTGGAAAAATATTTATTCGGTTCTTCTGTCCATTTTTTAATAGAGTTGTTTGCTTTCTTTGATGTTGAGTTCCATGAGCTGCTTATATATGTTGGATATTCATCACTTATTGGTCATATCAATTGCAAATATTTTCTCCCGTTCAGTAGGTTGCCTTCTCATTTCATCAATGGCTTTCTTTGCTGTGCAAAAGCTTTTAAGTTTAATTCAATCCCATTTGTTTATTTTTGCTTTTATTTCCTTTATTTTAGGGGAAGGAGCCACAAAAAAACATTGCTTTATGTCAAGAGTGTTCTGCCTGTGTTTTCCTCTAGTAGTTTTATAGTATCTGGTCTTACATTTAGGTCTTTAATCTATTTTGAGTTTGTTTTTGTATATGGTATTAGAAAATCTTCTAATTTAATTTTTTTGTGACTGTTCAGTTTTCCCAGCACCACTTACTGAAGAGACTGTCTTTTCTCCACTATATATTCTTGCCTCCTTTGTCACAGATTAATTGACTGTAGTATGTGGATTTATTTCTGGGCTGTCAATCCTATTCCATCAATCTGTGTCTGTTTTGTGCTGGTACCATACTGTTTTGATTACTGTAGCTTTGCAGTATAGTCTGAAGTCAGGGAGTCACCACCTTTCTCAAAGAGTGTTAGGTGCATAGCAGTCACTCTGAACTTCAAATAATTTTCCACAATACCTGAAAATGGAAGAGAGGTCTGTTCCCAAATGGAAGACCATCTGTTACTAGTTAATCTGGGGTCGTGGTGAACGGTCTACTCCTATATCTGCCTCAGCGTTAACCTTTCCCCTCCGTCAGCATGGCTGAGCTGCAGTCTGTGCCCTCCACCATTACACTGTGACATGGAGTCCGATGTCAAGTACTCCTTGAGACTTCTTGATATTGCATCTTCTATCCTCCTTCCGGGCACAAGGACTCTCCCTTTGTATTCAGGTCCCATGGACATGAGACTTCCCACCTTTCAGTGTGGGCTCCTCAGCAAAGAGGCACATCTCGTTTGATTCCTGAGGTCACGGCAGCCACTTCTCTAACTTGTGGCTCAGCGGTCACTATATGTTCCCTGGACATCTGCCCTCTGCTTTGCATAATTCTGGACTGTCTATCCAGTTTTCTTGGGCTCCTTTAGACCCCAGTCAAGGTAAAACTACTCTTACCCTACTCACACCTCCAACAAACTGACGCTTTCCTGGGCTATGCTTTATTGTATGAACTCGTGGCTCCATGTTCCTACCTCTGACCAAGTTCTCATATTCTGACTCTTCATTTAGACCCACAAATGTAGGGGAAAGGAGACTATTCAAAGATGATGAGGAAACTACATACTCACTGCAAAAAGAGCAATATATTGTGCTCACACCAGGTTTTTGAGCAAATTAAAAGGTGGTACAAAAAAAAAAAAAAGAGAGAGAGAGAGACACTTCTTTGAAGCATAATGGAAAATAGACATATGAACCCCAGAATCTACCTGAACTTGGTTTTACTGTATGTGTTGGAAACATGATGAGTATTGGAAAGGGCTCTGAATCAGAGGTTAATGTGGCAGGAATCCTGGCCTCAACTCTGTTTCAAAGCTCATTAGATGACCTAGACAAATCATTTAAACTCTCCTGACTGAGCCTCCCTCAAGTCAAACATATCTATTAAATATCAATATTGATATGACTAAAGCAAATTAAAATCCATACAGCTACATGTCTCAGAAAAAGCTGGGAACGTGGATGGTTACTGGCACCAGTCTCCTATGGAGAAGCCAAATCAGATTGTCTGTAAATATTAACTCTTATTAAAGGCTTTATCTCTAGGAAAGAAGTGAGCAACCTGGACCCAGTCACACAAGGTTAAAACAGTTTTTTCAACAGTCATTATGACATAAGAAGTATTGTTAAGGTCAGTTTCACGGAGTGGGATCAAGGATGTTGGGAGGATTATCAAAATCCTGAAGATCCTTGTGAAACAGGTCTTGATTTCTTGTTTATACATAATGACTGAAAGGATAGAGTAGATTTTTAAAGAGGTTTAACTTCCTGGGTGTGACAGCATAAATGAAAGTGTAGAGGGGTCCACAGTGTAATTGGCTACTGCTTCGATGAGCACCAGTGCATTTGTCCTGGGCACCTGCTCCTTCTGACACCATTTCTATCGGTTCAAGAATACAAATCCCAGGGACTTCCCTGGTGGTCCAGTGGCTAAGACTCTGCACTCCCAATGCAGGGGCTCAGGCTCAATCTTTGGTCAGTGAACTAGATCCCACCATGCAACAAAGAGTTTGCATGCCACAACTAAAAGCTCCTGCAACTAAGACCCAACACAGCCGAACAAGTAAATAAATATTAGATTTTTAAAAGGAATACAAATCCCAGATGGATTCAAACCCATGACTGTAAGCTGTCACTCTGGTGGTCTGAGAGTGAGTCAGTATCATTGTCTTGCCTGTGTTGTGTGTGAGGTTCTTTCAGACTTATTCGGCAAATTTTATTGAGTACCTATTCTGTACTAGATAATATACACTTGAATCCTGGCAGCTGGATCTTGATGACAAGGCTCAGATGGAGACTAGGTGGCTCAGCTTCCCAGGGATGACTATTCATTCAAACTTCCAGACTCCTTCACACTTTTTGTTGGCTATTTATTGTACACTTACTAAGATTAGACTAATCAAGTCTAAGAACATGAAAACTGTTTCATCTAAGCATACTGAGAATTTCATTGCTCCTCCCCACCTCTGTGTGAACTGAGAACTGCAGCTGTGCTCCACATACTTCCTTAAGGTGGAGCTGGCAAATCACCTAACCTGAACCGAGAAGAGGGCTATGGATCTAAGCTGAAAGCATGCAGACTGCAACGTATGCCTGTGATTTGTCTTGGCACAGAGGAGAGGTACCCCAGTAATACACCGGTGGCTTCAGAACAAAGCCTTACAACAGTAGTTCCTGTGTATGGAGTTATGCAGAGTCTTCAAACTGAAGGTATGAAAATATTTGCAAAATTGGGGAGGTGAGGGAAAGGGGCAACATTTATTCTTGGGTGCAGAAACTTTTAACCTCTGTGTTTAAACTGGGTATTGGGATAGGAGTTGCTTCCAGGGGAGAAAAAATTTTGAGACAAGGAAAATTTTCCAAGGGCAGTGTTTAAGCCAACTGATATGAAAAGACAACTTGAAATTCCAGGGCAAAGACAGAAATGAAGATGTAACCATAGGAAAACATTGAGAAAGCCTAAAACATTTCTTAAGAGAGAAATCTGAATTTTAAAATACATCTTCTCAAGCTTGAGGGGTGCTAAAAGGCTAGTAAGACAAGAAAGGGGGAACCTACTAACACATTAGTAAAAAGGAAGCTAGAAAAAATCAAGTACTTTAAAATGGCCACAAAATAATGCGATTATCAGTCAGTATTTATTGGGATGTTTTATGTCTGTTCTTTGTTCTTACAGGAAGAGAACAGGAAGCCTGTTAGATGACACACAGCCTGGAAACGCCCTCTAAGAATGAGCACACTTGCGTCCATCAGGTTCTTAGTTCCTCAATTTTTAGACTCCAAGATGGGCTCCGTTCTCAGAACAGTGCTTCTCTTGAAGGTACAAGCCGATAAATAAAGGAAGCAGGGACACAGCAAGAGCAGCGGGAGGACCAAGTTTCCATTCTGGATGTAACATCTGAGGGAAAAAGAATCAGGAGAACTTTTCAAGTATTTCTGCATTTCTTTTCTGGTGCTGTGTTTTGGGGCCTGTTTTTGCATTGTCTCTTTTAGGATCCTGATCATGACAATGAGAATAGCACATCACAAGTCACTGTTGCTATTGGTGTTTATATTAGCCTCTTGGATCACTTTTGCAATTATCCAAAACTCCACGAAGGTAGGAACTGCTTTCTTTTTGTGTTTCACAAAACTATATTTTTATGTAACACTTCACTCGTTCTAGAAAAGTCCAAACAAGCAGACCTATAGAGTCTAGAAGGGGAGTTTCAACTTTTAAGAACTACTTGATAATCATCATGCAATATGGGAGAGGACAATGTTGTGTATGTGTGTGTGTATGGGTGTGTATCTACACTCACACTCTTCATCACTTATATCTGCGTTGCAACGGTCTCCTCCCAAGATTTAGCTTGTCTTTACACCTTCTCTAAGGAAATTCTGTGGAGTAGGAAATGGCAACCCACCTCAGTATTCTTGTCTGGAAAATTCCACGGAGAGAGGAGCCTAGTGGGCTACAGCCCACCGGGTTGCAGAGAGCTGGACACAACTGAGCGTACATGCACAAGGAACTTCTGAACAACAGAATATTTTCAGGTGTATATAGTAAAATTTATTTGTGTTTTTTCACTGTTACTGCTTTTTAAGTACTAATAAACCTTTCCCTACACCTGTGTCAAATTATTTATCTAAATATTCTACTTACAGTTTTAAAGGTTGCTTTATTTAGACACTGAACCCTTAATGTACCTGGATTTTTTGGCCGATTCTTCTTTTATTTCTGTATGGATAACCACTTTTTCCAGCTTTTTCCATTTTGTAATCCTTTCTTTCCAAGCTGACATATCAGGTCATTTTTATTGTATATCAAAATTTTTAATAAGTACAGGTCCCTCTGTGGGTTCTTTGTTCTATTCCATTGATCCATTTGGCTTCCCTGTACCAATAACACATGGCTGTGAATAACAGAGTTTCATTATTAGTTTTGAAAACTTGGAGGTCAAGTTATCCTTGCTTAACCTACTTTAGAAGGTTTTCAGTCAGTCTTGGCCTTCCCTCTTACATGTGTTGGAATCAGTCTGTCAAATTTAGTGAAAAATTCTACTTAAATTATATGTGCATTACATTAGCCATATAGATCAAAATGAGAAAACTGACATGTTTATAATATTATTGTGCTGTTTATCAACATGCCATCTCTCTCCACCTACATAGGTCTTCTTCCAGATCTTTCACTAAATTTTATAATTTTTGCATTCAGGTCTTAGGCATCTTTGGTTAGATTGATACCTTGGTACGTCATAATTATTTTGTTGCTATTGTAATGACTGTTCTTTTAAACACATTTTCTAATTGCTTGCTGCTGGAATAAAGGAATCCTACTGATTTTGCATAAGGAACTGTAGGGTCTTACTTTCCAAGATCTCAAAAGACTTATTAGTTCGTAGATCTAATATCATCTAGATCTTTCTGAGGCCAGAAAGTATGCTTGTTCTAAAGCTTTGTTTTTATTTTTGTATTAATTCTGTTCCTTCCTTTGGATGTCTTCCCTTTGCTGAACTTGACAATACCTCTCTCTCAGAGTTGCTTTTATTTTTTGACCAAGCTGTTAGTTCCACAACCAGGAATTTGGAACCTGCCCTCCCTGCAGTGAAAGCGCAGAGTTTTAACCACTGGACAGCCAGGGAAGTCCCTCTCACGAGTTACCTTCGATGAAAGTTTTTGCTAATTCTCGGTTGTGTGCGTTCTTACACCTGAAGTTCTGTGGTGGCCAGTCTGGAGCGCCTTTATCTGTTTCCTCCAGCATGTGTGTGGCATAACTGTTCCCTGGTCGCCTAAAGTGTTGCCAGGCACACTGGGTCCTACTGACCTCCCCAACTTAAATAGCTATAGTTTTTATTCTCATGAGAGTACAGAATTCCCTGTTCCTAGCTGCCTGGCCCAGCACAGGTGGGGAAATAGGAAGGTATCAACCTGCGTGGTTTGTCTTCCTATGGGTCTCCCCTCAACCCCTCCTACTCCAGTTATCAACCTCCTCCACGTTGGCAATGTCCCTGGAGCGACTTCCTTCTTTACAGAAGCCTCACCTATATGCATTGGCAGCCATGGGGTCTTCCTTGATCTAATCTCATCTGCCTTTCAGTTTTCAGGAGATTGCTTGTAAGTTCTGGTCCATATAAGGTATTTCTTCCTATTTCCCAGAATAGTTAGAAAATTGTTAAGTTCTTTGCTGCCATTTGTATGATCTAATGGTGGGAGAGCAAGGCTAGGAAAGAAAGGTAAAGTGTTGGTCACTCAGTCGTGTCTGACTCTTTGCGACCCTATGGACTGTAGCCCACCAGGCTCCTCTGTCCATGGGATTCTCCAGGCAAGAACAGAGGAGTGGGTTACTATATCCTTCTCCAGGGGGTCTTCCCAACCCAGGTATTAAACCCAGTCCCTGGCATTGCAGGCAGATTCTTTACCATCTGAGCCACCAGGGAAGCCCAGTCGAGCTTATAACATGTGCTTATTCCTTCACCTTGAACCAGAATTTTCCTGTTGTTTTTCTACCAAAAGAGTTTGCGTAGAGAATATTATTTTACTCTACTGAAATCACTTATGATTTTCATAGGAAGTTGTAGCACTTTAAAAATGTCTGGTAATGTGCTGTGATAGTTAAAAAATGTTACTGTAATAATGTTCTTCAGATCCTCTAGGTACTTAGTCATTTTTAAATTTTGTTCCTATAGCATCTGCTGAGAGAGATTTGTCTAATTTTTAATTATAATTGTGGCTATTTCTATTTTTCCCTTTAGTTCGGACAGTTTTTGTTTCACATATAAATACATGTACATGTAGGCATGTACACGTTTAAGGTTGTTATGTTTTCAGACAAATTGACCTTCTTATCACTCTAGGATGTCCATCTTTATGTCTGGTGATACTCTTTGCCTTGAAGTCTACTTTAACATTAATAGCAGCTTTTTTATGCTTTAATGACATATTGTTTTTTTTATCCATTCACTTTCTACCTACAGGTATCTTAATACTTAACCTACATTCCTCATAGATAGCAAGTAGTTGGGTCTTGCTGTTTTATCTCTGCATTAAAAAAAAAATTAACACTCCATTTATTAGAAATCATTCTAATAAAACTTTTTTTCTAGAATGCATTACTAATCACATAGCTGGAACTATAACAGCTTCACCATTTTATAAATGAATTTTCTCAAATACTGAAACATTGATCACAAATTTACTAAACAAAAATTCTTCCAACATTTGATAATACCATAAATTTTAATGCCAAACTATAACTTTTAATACCAAAATATTTTAAATATTTCAAAATACATACAAATGAATGCATTGATAACAAAACATTATTTTATACATACATACTGTCTTTAAAAATCTGCAAACTCTACTATTCCAAAGCAGTATGATTATCTCTGCCCTTTAATGAAGTGTTTACTATACCTACATTTAATGAAATGATTCATATGAGTGGATTTAGGTCCACCATATTGCTATTTATTTTCTGTTTGGCCATTCTGATTTTTATTCCTCTGTTCCCCATTTGCTTCCTTCCTTTGGATTGATTTTTTTTTTTTTTTAGTATATCCTTTAAGTTTCTCTATTATTTTTATAGCTCTAAGTTTTTTTTAAAGTGGTTTATCTAGAGATTACAATGCATATTCTTAAGTTTTAGAGTTAATATTGCGCTACTTCACATAATCTGTCAGTTCAGTTCAGTCGCTCAGTCGTGTCCGACTCTTTGCGACCCCATGAATCGCAGCACGCCAGGCCTCCCTGTTCATCACCATCTCTCGGAGTTCACTCAGACTCACGTCCATCGAGTCCGTGATGCCATCCAGCCATCTCATCCTCGGTCGTCCCCTTCTCCTCCTGCCCCCAATCCCTCCCAGCATCAGAGTCTTTTCCAATGAGTCAACTCTTCGCATGAGGTGGCCAAAGTACTGGA
>SJYT01082233.1:14405-24532 GCA_006410635.1 Cephalophus harveyi | reverse complement strand
AGGCAGGTGCTTCTGGAAAGGTGACAGACTTCAACAATGGCACCTACCTTGTGAGCTTCACCCTGTTCTGGGAGGGCCAGGTGTCCCTGTCTGTCCTGCTCATCCACCCCAGTGAAGGAGTGTCAGCTCTCTGGAGGGCCAGGAACCAAGGCTACGACAGGGTGAACTTCACAGGCCAGTTTGCTAACGGCCGCTCCCCAGTCTTCTCTAAATGTGGCCTGACCCTTCACACCAGTGCTGAACTGTGCGAGTACCTGGACTATCGCGACCAGGAAGCCTTCTACTGCTTGAAGCCTCCCCGTGTTCCCTGTGAGGCGCTGACCCACGTGACCACCAGGAATGCGAACATTTCCTATATTAGACAGAAAGAATGGCCCCTTTTCCACAGGTAAATAGGCCTGCAAATGCTATTATTGATACAAAGAGAGAGACTTAGGTTCAGACCAACTCTGCTTAATAACTTTTCATAATCAAGCTCCCTTAAGTCAATAATGTTGACTAGGTTATAACCAGAGTCAGTTGGCATGGTAATATATTAGCAGAGCCCCATACAGGTCACCTTCTCAACTGTGCTTTTAGTCATCCTGACTATTTGTAAAATGAATATAATCCATGAAACAATTTCTATAGGTCTGTAGTTCTCCATGTCTTGTCACACTTTTAGATTCAGTAATTTTCTGGAGACCAACATTTTCTATAATGTATTCCATGGGATGCCAATCCTACAGAGTATTAATAGATGCTATGTAAAAACAAAAACAGAACAACAATGACAAAAAAAAACCCAAACAAACCAACAAAAAACCCACAGGGAGTGAATGTTATTATTATTTGGTCTACCTTACCCTTTACATCAAATGAATCACAAATTCCATGAACTGTACCTTCCAAATAGTTCTGAACTCAGCCATTTCATTCCATTGCTATTCCCCCTGTCCTTGTATAAACTATCATATTGCCTCAGATTATTGCAACGATCTCCAGAGATGTTTCCTTGCTCACAGCGTGCTTTCCTTCCTATCCATACTGCATTCAGACCAGTGTTTTACTTTTCCTTGCCTAGAATCCTTAATACGATCCCATTCCTCTAAAGACGAAATCTTAACTCTTTAGTATGTTTACAAGGGCTTGTCTCTCTCTGAAGCCCCTTATCTCACCTTTCAGCTACCTTGCTCTCTGTCACTCAAATTGAGCTCCTTTAATTATACAAATGGAGAAGGCATTGGCACCCCACTCCAGTACTCTTGCCTGGAAAATCCCATGGATGGAGGAGCCTGGTGGGCTGCTTTCTCTCAGCTTTGGCATTTCACAAGCCTGCATCTAAACATCATTTTCACTTTGTTTGGGTAAACTGCTAGTCCTATATTCTTCCATTGTATTCTATTCTCCCCCAATCAAAATACTCATTACACTATTAAATTTCAGATTAACATTTTATATCCTCTGCCAAGCTGTAAGCTCTGTGACCCAATAACTGTGACTATTGGGTTGGCTAAAACGTTCATTTGGGTTTTTGTGTAACATCTTATGGAAAAACCCAAACGAACCTTTTGGCCAAATTTTTTTCAACATTCATTCATTCAATTTGTAAATAGTTCTCACTTTCTATACTCCAGACATAGCTCTAGGTGTTGAGAATTTAACATTCTGAGCTGGGGTAGAAAGACAACAAAGAGATTTGTAACATAAAGTCATCAGAATAAGATCTGAATGTGATAGTGAATGCTATTTTAAAAGCATGGTCAGGTAGGTATCTTGAGCAGCAACCTGAGAATGGGTTACTTGAACAGCAACCTGAATGAAGTGAGGAAATGAGCCACATGTGTTTAAGGAGAACACTATTTCAAGAAAGGGACTAGAACCTGAAGCAACAGCATGCTGGAATCTTCCAGGAACATGAAGGGGACCATAGAGGCTGAAATGCAGTGAATGAAGGAAAAAGGAGTTCTAGCAAGTAGGTAGAGCCTTGGAATATCTATTAACTTTAGTATCTATTCCTTCAAGCCAGGTAGAACACAAAATATTTCCCAAAATTATTTGACTATGGGCCACCTATTTAATGGATTATTTTAAGGGGTTGTTCAGTTCAGTTCAGTTCAGTTCAGTTCAGTCGCTCAGTCATGTCCGACTCTTTGCGACCCCGTGAATAGCAGCATGCCAGGCCTCCCTGTTCATCACCATCTCTTGGAGGTCACTCAGACTCACATCCACTGAGTCAGTGATGCCATCCAGCCATCTCATCCTCGGTCGTCCCCTTCTCCTCCTGCCCCCAATCCCTCCCAGCATCAGTCTTTTCCAATGAGTCAACTCTTCTCATGAGGTGGCCAAAGTACTGGAGTTTCAGCTTTAGCATCATTCCTTCCAAAGTTGTGGTTCTATAGTAAATGCTGCTGCAGAATGACCTTGGTTATCTAAAATATGTTCAGAAAAACAAGTTGGATAGCAAAATATCCTGGAAATTCAAGTTCAAATCCAATTCAAACATTCTGATGACACAAGGGGAGGGGCAGGATACAACAGACCCTACCTGGCTATAAGATTTCCCTTCCACACCTAGGCCGCCTTTACTTCTTTTTGTTTTCCTGGTCAAGGTGTGAAAAAATCCATTGATCTTATATCTCAGCCAAAAATGGCTGGACTTTTTCAAATAAATATTTTGCTAATAACTAAAGGATACATAATCATGGAGACATAAAGGCCTTAATAATCACAAAAGCATAGAGACCTTCCTGTCCTGAAGGTCTCAAAACCACATCTCAACTCTATGCACAAAGATTACCTGTGCTGATTCCATGTTTCCCGTTCGCTACATCTGCTCCCTCTTGAGAAAATGGTCCTCCTTGCAGTTTGGGATGGAGGAGCTCTCCTTGCACATTCTCCTGTCTGCTCTCAGGAATGCTAAGTTCTGGGTCTGGCAGGTCTGCAGATCTGTATTTTGGGTCTAATCATACTTCTCAAGTGAGCTATGTTCATGACAATAATCTGCCTGACTCCATTTTACTTCCCAAAGACACATTTACTTCCTCCATACCCTGCTCTATTCAAACCATTTATCCCTTCCTCCCTCACCCCACACCCCTCTCCACTCCCCTTCCCATCTATGCATGGAAGTAGAGATATGAATCTGCTCACAGGTATAGTTGAGTTCATGCTGCTGCTGCTAAGTCGCTTCAGTCGTGTCCAACTCTGTGCGACCCCATAGACTATAGCCCATCAGGCTCCTCTGTCCATGAGATTTCCCAGGCAAGAATACTGGAGTGGGCTGCCATTTCCTTCTCCATATCTGGCTTAGTTTATTTAGCAAAATGGTCTCTAGAGTCATCCATATTGTTGCAAATGGCAGGACTTTCTTAAGGATGAGCAATATTCCACTGTACATATAAACCACATTTTTTCTTTATCTATTTACCCATTGATAGACACTTAGGTTGTTCCCATATCATGGCTATTGCCAATAATGCTGCTATGACCACAGAACTATAGATATCTCTTCAAGTTTGCAGAACTCTTATATCAGAAGCTCTGAAGATGAAGCCCAGTGATCTGAGGTATAACAAGCACTCTAGATGATTCTGATGCAAATTCGAATTAGAGAAGTACTTGCCTAGGAAAATATCCATGAAGGACTAAATTACGATGCGTGCTAAATGTGGTAGAATGTGGTCAAAAATAATTTGGATGGTAAAATCGAAGAGATTTATACTTGATTAATTGCACATACAAGGTGAGTGACTCTCTAGATTTCTGGATTCCTATCATTAGCAGAAGAACAGTTTTACAGAATCCTGACCTGTTTCCTTTCTGTATAATATCTAAAATATATCAAAATAAAGAAAAAATGTATACAAGGTCAGTGACTCTCTGGATCTCTGGATTCCTATCATTAGCAGGAGAACAGTTTTACAGACTCCTGGCCTGTTTCCTTTCTGTATAATATCTAAAATATATCAAAATAAAGAAAAAATGTATTTACAGAGAGTTGAGAGTGGTTTGATCATTCTAAGTCCCCCATGATTCGTTCTTACTTTAGCCTAACAGTTATCAGGCTAATTTATTTTCTCATTTCTTGAAGGTCCAACGTGGGGGTTGAAATAATGAAGAACTTTGCCTCCATCAAAGTCTTAGCATGTGGCAGTAAGTCTATTGTGTTCAAAATTTATCCATTTAATGGACATCCTTACTGTAAGAGATATTTATTGAACATTAACCATTTCAATCTTTCATTTCCTGGGATAAAAAGTATTAATCATCTTGGGCTTTGCAGAAGGGGTTTTATTCTTGGAAATTATTTTCATATAAATCTAAACCAATTTTCATCTTGAGTCAGCTATAAAAGGCTAGGCAACCCTTCATTTCAGCTGCCTTCTCTCAAAATGTACAGGTTATTTGTATTTGTATTTCAACTTGGGATTTGTTCCTGAAAAACCAATAATTGGGTACTGGTAAAAATGTCTCAAATGAACTACAGAGCTTGGAAATTTCTTTGATGGTTTCTAATCTTTCTTTCAGCCAAACCATCTCAGTTAAAGTTCTATAAATGAAAATTCCTGTGGATTTCTTTCAGTTTTATCACATAAACTTCGGTGGTCAATTCAAAGCCATCTCAATTATCAAAGTGATGTTTCTGCTATACTGAAATTAAAGTGAACTTCAAAGAAACAAATTACTTCCATTTTAACAGTCAATAGGGTATACATCTATCCACTGCCCTTTTCTCATGTATTCAGAAAATGTTTATTGAGGACCTACTATAGGCAAAGAACTTTGCTAAACCCTGTGGGGATATAAATAAACCAGAAACCCAGATCTAAAGCTCACGGGCTATGGGTGAAAGATAGATTCCTTCCCTCCCATGGCAACCATCATCCATACATAACTTTTACATCAATGAAAGTTCTTTGACTCTTGAGGCCAATTAATTTGTCACACCCCTGTTTGGTTTCCCTCTTGCCTAGATAGTAATTTCTAGTAAAGTCTTATGAGATGGTGTGTTCCTAAACATATATCCCAAATCCGAGCAATGTAGGTAGATAACAAAAAGATGTGGCTTTTAAAAAATTATGTATTTATTTACTTATTGGCTGCACTGGGTCTTTGTTGCTGCGTATGGGCTTTCTCTAGTTGCGGTGAACAGGGGCTACTCTTCCGTGTAGTGCGTGGGCTTCTCACTGCGGTGGCTTCTCATGTTGTAGAGTACAGTCTATAGGCCCAAGAAATCAGTAGCTGTGACTCTCGGGCTAGTGCTCCACGGCAAGTGGCATCTTCTCGGGCCAGAGACTGAACTACTCTAACTCTTTGGGACCCTATGGACTGTAGCCCTCAAGGCTTCTCTGTCCATGGGATTTTCCAGGCAAGAATATTGGAGTGGATTGCCATTTTCTACTCAAGAGGATCTTCCCAACCCAGGGGTCAAACCTGCATCTCTTGTATCTTCTGCACTCGCAGGCAGATTCTTTACCACTAAGCTACCTGGGAAACCTCAACCCCATTCTAGGGAATACCATTCATTACTGAGATTATTCAAAAGTGATAAGTTTTAAGTCATCCCTTTAACATGATCTTGTTTAGTCAATATTTGGGAAGAAGACAAAGCAATAGAGAAGGGTGGAGGGAAAAGGGGAAAAAGAGGAAGAAAATGAGGAAACTGTCTTTGAAATAATTTGTGATAATAAAAATTGCTGATTGTGGGAATTTTTATCACCAGAGAATAAGAACATAGAAACAAAATGTCAGCTCGGCATGAAGAGTCCTTTCCCCAGTGGTTATACTATGAAAAGAAAGTGGATTGCAGCATTCTGTAAACAGATAGAATTAAATGAAACAAAAGCTATAAATGACTGCTTGAAGAGAAAACTTATTTACCTAATGGGAGATTCAACACTGCGTCAGTGGATTCAGCATTTACCAAAAATGGTAAAAAGTATGTGTCTCATTTTTATTTTGAAATTATAGTTGCCTTCAGAGGCTATTTTTATAATAGAAGTCTTCATTTTCCTTTTCTAATGTTAATTGTTTTTTAAAACATGTCAAACATTTGGATTTGGGCTTTTAATCAAAAGTTAAAGTTTATCTTTTCACTCTCAAATATCAACATTTTCTTTCTCTTTCTCTATGCTGGTAATAATTTCACAGTTTTGTTAAGATTTTAATGCATTTGGTAAAGTTCTCTTCTTCCCATANTGTCAAACATTTGGATTTGGGCTTTTAATCAAAAGTTAAAGTTTATCTTTTCACTCTCAAATATCAACATTTTCTTTCTCTTTCTCTATGCTGGTAATAATTTCACAGTTTTGTTAAGATTTTAATGCATTTGGTAAAGTTCTCTTCTTCCCATAGGCAGCAATGTTTTTATAGTTAGAAGTGATCTTGGTCAGAATTTTATAAATACGTGCATCTAAAAATTATATCATTATTTTCCTTTTGTTAAAAGAGTTATTGATTTTTTTTTTTCCCCATCAGCCTTAAAATATTTTGATCTTCATGGAGCTGGGCCCTTTAAGACACATGTGCTTCTGGATGCTGAAAGACATATTTTGATTCAGTGGAAAAAGCATGGTCATCCATTTATTACCCAAAATCTGTTCTCGGTAAAGGATGATAATTATATCCCACGGGAAATTGACCGGATAGCAGGAGACAAGGACACCGCCATTGTTATCACTCTTGGTCAGCACTTGAGACCCTTCCCCATAAAAATTTTAATCCGTAGGGCCATCAATGTTCAAAAGGCCGTAGAACGACTACTCTTGCGAAGCCCAGAAACCAAGGTGATCCTGAAAACTGAAAACACTAGGAGGCTGTTTGATAATGCAGAGATGTTTAGTGATTTTCACGGTTATATTCAGAATCTTATCATGAGGGATATTTTCATGGATCTCAACGTGGGTATTATTGATGCCTGGGACATGACTATTGCTGATAGCACCAATAATATCCATCCACCTGATTATGTGGTTGAAAATCAGATTAACATGTTCTTAAACTACATTTGCTAGAGGAAAAATATAGCAATAACAAAAATACCCAGTTGTAGCCATTCTATATAGATGACCTCACATACACTGCAAGGATAGTTTAATACAATCCAACGTAGGAGAAAACAAAATTGAAAAGTTACTGTTAAAATAAACATAATATAAAATTTACAACCTAAGCCATTTTACGTGTACAATTCCATGGCATTAATTACATTCACAATATTGTGCAACCACCATCATGATCCCCAGATATTTTTTATCACCCCAAACAGAAACTTTGTATCCATTGATTAATAATTCCCCAACTGCTCTTACCCCCAGATAACAACCATTCTACTTTCTGTCTCTATGAATTAAACCATTCTAGGTAGCTCATATTGGAGAAGGAAATGGCACCCCACTCCAGTACCCTTGCCTGGAAAATCCCATGGATGGAGGAGCCTGGTGGGCTGCAGTCCATGGGGTCGCTGAGTCGGACACGACTGAGAGACTTCACTTTCACTTTTCACTTTTATGCATTAGAGAAGGAAATGGCAACCCACTCCAGTGTTCTTGCCTGGAGAATCCCAAGGACAGGGGAGCCTGGTGGGCTGCCGTCTATGGGGTTGCATGGAGTCGGACACGACTAAAGTGACTTAGCAGCAGCAGGTAGCTCATATAAGTGGAATTATATAGTATTTTTCCATTGTACTGGCTTATTTTTTTTTTAGTATAATGTCTTTTGAGTTTCATACATGTTGTAGCATGTGTCAGAATTTCCTTCCATTTTTGCATATGAAAAATTCCATTGTATTATGTCTATACACATTTTGTCTTTCCAGGCATCTGTTGATGGGGATATTTGGGTTGTTTCCATCTTTTGGATATTGTGAATAATACTGCTGTGAAGAAGAAGTAAAATTTAAAGGATTGTTTCTAGTGCTGAATGTGATGACAGAACAGCAAAAGGTCATCATTCATAGTTTAATTTTAGGCAATATAAAGCCTGGAAATGAGCAGTCTAAATGATTGAAGTTTAGAGAAAATGTGAAATATAGAAGAAAACCTAGTGGAATGATAATAGTAGTCTTTGTACTTAAGATAATTATTTGAAATTTGTTAACCAGTTGTTCTCTAGATTTCAAGAAGAATCAGAAATCACAGCCCAAACCTGCAAACATGTTGAGAAAACCAGCTACTATGTCAATGTACAGACCCTACAATCCTGGTTCTTGCTGATCATAAAAGTATGAGAGGAGGTCTCCTTGAGATGACTTCAAATGACTTTATAAGATTTTCTCTAGATTATCCTCTCAAAATAAAATTATCCTCCCTTTCTATTAATATACTTGCAGTTCAGTCAGTTTAATCACTCAGTTGTGGACTGAATGGATCCCATGGACTGCAGTATGCCAGGCCTCCCTGTCTATCACCAACTCCTGGAGTTTACTCGAACTCATGTTCATAGAGTCAGTGATGCCATCTGAACATCTCATCCTCTGTCATCCCACCATCTCATCCTCTGTCATCCCCTTCTCCTCCTGCCTTCAATCTCTCCCAGCATCAGGGTCTTTTCCAATGAGTTGTCAGTTCTTTGCATCAGGTGGCCAAAGTATTGGAGTCTCAGCTTCAGTCCTTCCAGTGAATATTCAGGACTGATTTTCTTTAGGATGGACTGGTTGGATCTCCTTGCAGTCCAAGGGACTCTCAAGAGTCTTCTCCAACATCACAGTTTGAAAGCATCAATTCTTCAGCACTCAGCTTTCTTTATGGTCCAGCACTCACATCCATATATGACTACTGGAAAAATCATAGCTTTGACTAGATGGACCTTTGTCAGCAAAGTAATATATCCACTTTTAATATGCTGTCTAGGTTGGTCACAGCTTTTCTTCCAAGGAGCAGGCGTCTTTTAATTTCATGGCTGCAGTCAACATCTGTATAGGGACTCTCAAGAGTCTTCTCCAACACCACAGTTCAAAAGCATCAATTCTTCAGTACTCAGCTTTCTTTATGGTCCAGCACTCACATCCATATATGACTACTGGAAAAATCATCGCTTTGACTAGATGGACCTTTGTCAGCAAAGTAATATCTCCACTTTTAATATGCTATCTAGGTTGGTCACAGCTTTTCTTCCAAGGAGCAGGCGTCTTTTAATTTCGTGGCTGCAGTCAACATCTGTAGTGATTTTGGAGCCCAAGAAAATAAAGTCTGTCACTGTTTCCAGTCTTTCTCCATCTACTTGTCATGGAGTGATGGGACCAGATGACATGATCTTAATTTTTTTAACATTGAATTTTAAGCCAACTTTTTCACTCTCCTCTCTCACTTTCATCAAGAGGCTCTTTAGTTCTTCTACACTTTCTGCTGTAAGGGTGGTGTCATCTGCATATCTGAGGTTATTGATATTTCTCCCAGCAGTCTTGATTTCAGCTTGAACTTCATCCAGCCTGGCATTTTGCATGATGTACTCTGCATAGAAGTTAAATAACCAGATTGACAGTATACAGCCTTGACATACTCCTTTCCTGATTTTGAACCAGTCTATTGTTCCATGTCCGGTTCTAACTGTTGCTTCTTGATCTGCATACAAATTTCTCAGGAAGCAGGTAAGATGGTCTGGTATTCCCATCTCTTTAAGAATTTTCCACAGTTTGTTGTGATCTACACAGTCAAAGGCTTTGATGTAATCAACAAAGCAGAAGTAGATGTTTTTCTGGAACTCTCTTGCTTTTTTGATGATCCAACAGATGTCGGCAATTTGATCTCTGGTTCCTCTGCCTTTTCTAAAACCAGCTTGAACATCTGGAAGTTCTTGGTTCACATACTGTTGAAGCCTGGCTTGGAGAATTTTGAGCACTACTTTGCAAGCATGTGAAATGAATGTAATCATGCAGTAGTTTTAACATTCTTTGGCATTGTCCTTCTTTGGGATTGGAATGAAAACTGATTTTTCCAGTCCTGTGACCACTGCTGAGTTTTCCAGGCTTGCTGGTATATTGAGTGCAGCACTTCCACAGCATCATCTTTTAGGGTTTGAAATCAGTTCAGTTCAGTCGCTCAGTCGTGTCCGACTCTTTGCGACCCCATGAATCGCAGCACGCCAGGCCTCCCTGTCCATCACCATCTCTCGGAGTTCACTCAGACTCACATCCATCGAGTCCGTGA
>SJYT01082232.1:322386-367269 GCA_006410635.1 Cephalophus harveyi | reverse complement strand
TTGCACGTCTATGGAGATGACTGAAGTCCAATTGTGGGAGTGAAGGCCAGGTTCCAGAGACTGAAGAATGACAGGGGCACGAAGAAGCAGGATGAACAACTGTTGCTGTAGTCTGATTATCTGTGTCCTCCCCAAATCCCTAAGTTGAAACTAACATCCAGTGTGATACTAGAAGGTGGGGGCTTTGGGAAGCACTTAGACCACGAGGATGGAGTCTCATGATTGGGATTAGTGCTTTTAGAAAAAAGAGAGTTCAGAGAACTCTATCTAGCCCCTCTCCACATGTCAGGGTACGATCAGAAGTCTGCAACCCAGAGAAGGGCCCTTCCCAGACCATGCTGGCTCCTGACATTGGCATTCACAATCTCCACAACTATAGGAATTACATTTCTTTTGTTTAGAAGCTACTCATTCTGCTGTACTTCATTTCACTAGCTCTGATGGACTAAAACAAGTGTAGAATATTTTTCCATGAATTTGGCTGAAATGGAAAGATGTACATGATGAAAATTCCATTACTGCATGTCATTTGATGGTGACTTTTTATTATTATAAAAACAAGATAAATTTTCTGATCAATGAAAAATAAAAGACTAAATAATTCATTCTGAATGCCTTGCATCGGATATTATACAGTTGTGTTTATCTTGTCCACCAATAACTGCTTCAATCTGCTCACAGATAATCTCCAAATTCAATCTCATTTAAACTGAGTAATAAAATTATGCAGCATATATGAAAAAAATTCTTTGGAGGGAATGATGCTAAAGCTGAGACTCCAGTACTTTGGCCACCTCATGCGAAGAGTTGACTCATTGGAAAAGACTCTGATGCTGGGAGGGATTGGGGGCAGGAGGAGAAGGGGACAACCGAGGATGAGATGGCTGGATGGTATCACGGACTCAATGGACGTGAGTCTGAGTGAACTCCGAGAGATGGTAATGAACAGGGAGGCCTGGCGTGCTGCGATTCATGGCGTCGCAAAGAGTCGGACACGACTGAGCGACTGAACTGAACTGAATTTATTTTAATTGGAGGTTAATTACTTTACAATATTGTATGGGTTTTGCCATACATCAAAATGAACCTGCCACAGGTATACACGTGTTCCCCATCCTGAATCCCCCTCCCTCCTCCCTCCCCGTACCATCCCTCTGGGTCGTCCCAGTGCATCAGCCCCAAGCATCCAGTATCATGCATCGAATCTGGACTGGTGATTCGTTTCATATATGATATTATACATATTTCAATGCCATTCTCAATTAATTAATTTTTGATCGAAAGATAATTGCTTTACAATGTTGTGTTGGTCTCTGCCATACATCCACAACAATCAGTTGTAGGTGTATGGATATCCCCTTTGTTTTGAATCCCTCTCCCACCTCCCACGTCACCCCACCCCTCTATGTTATTATAGCACACTTGATTTGAACTGCATCATACAGTAAATTTCCACTGGCTATCTATTTTACGTATGGTAATGCATGTTTCCATCCTATTGTCTCAATTCATCCCAAGCTCTCCTTCCCCCATTGTGTCCACAGGCCTGTTGTCTATGTCCTGTCTCTACTAAAGACAACCCTCAGGATGAGAGAAAACCATTGCAAATGAAACGACTGAAAAAGGATAATATCCAGAATATATAAGCAGCACGTACAGCTCAACATCAGGAAAACAAACAGCCCAATCAAAATATGGGCCAGAGACCTAAACAGACATTTCTCCAAAGAAGATATACAGATGGCTAAGAAACACATGAACTGAAGAAACACGTGAAGAGAAGCTTAGCATCACTCGTTATTAGAGAAATATACATCAAAATGACAATGAGGCATCACCTCACACTGGCCAGAATGGTCATCATTAAAACATCTATAAACAATAAACGTTAGGGAGGGTTTGGAGAAAACGGAATCCTCTTGCACTGTTGGTGGGAATGTAAACTGATACAGTCACTATGGAAAGCAGTATAGAGATTCCTTAGAAATCTAGGAATAGAACTACCATATGACCCAAAATGCCACTACTGGGCATAAACTCTGAGAAAATCATAATCGAAAGAGACACATGTACCCAGATGTTCATTGCAGCTCTAGATGTCTAGAAGCACCTAGATGTCTATTGACAGATGAGTGGATAAAGAAGCTGTGGTACATTAAAAAGAACACATTTGAGTCTGTCCTACTGAGGTGGATTAATACAGAGCCTGTTTTAGAGTGAAGTGAGAAAGAAAAAAATATATAGTATATTAATGCATATATATGGAATCTAGAAAGTTGGTGTTGATGAAACTCTTTCCAGGGCAGAATGCTATTTTTAAAAAGTTGAATACCTCTCATTTCCTATTGATTTCTAGTACTGTTTTAAGAAGCAATCACTTTTAGTCATTTTAATTCTCCTTTCCTCAACAGTTTTCTACATTAGATGTTTGTTCTATTTTTTCTTTATTCATCAAATTTAGTCAGGCCTATTTTATTCTCTGTTATGAACATGATGTAATTAGTTCACTTAAAAAATTAGTACATTCTTATTCCATTTTGTCCCTGAGTGTGATGTTAGTATTAGTTTGCCAAGGCTGAAAGAACCAAGAGGCTTAAACAATGGAAATGTATTTTTTAATAGTTTATACAAAAAATGTATAGTTTTTCATAAGATGACAGTCCATTCTAATGATCTCATTTAACATTACCTCTTTAAAAGCCCCTCTCAAAATACAGTCATACTCTGAGGTAGGAGGGGTTACACTGCAATATTGTTACTGTGTGAATTTAACAAACATTGGCCAAGAATGTATCAGATTATAAGATTTTTTAAAAAGTCATTCTCTTTGGTGTTTACTTGGCTTTTCCAATTACCTCTTTAAAAGCCCCTCTCAAAATACAGTCATACTCTGAGGTAGGAGGGGTTACACTGCAATATTGTTACTGTATGAATTCATTACAAAATTAACCAAGATGCCTAGACAGAGAGAATAAAGCTATGCTCCTAAGTTTGATTTAATGCAGCTCAAGGGAGAAGTTTTTACATGAGTTCCTGTTTTACTACTTTATAGCAATCACACACAATAATAAATCATTTCAATGTCTCAGACCACAATTGATAGTCATTAGATATTCAGAATCCCAATTACAGTATAAACAGAAATTGTCTTCTTGAAAACATTCTTCATAGAAAAATGCTTTCATTTGAAATTACTTTATAAGTATGTTGCAAAATCTTATTTTACTGAATATTTATGTGAATCACATTGTTGTTTGGATCCTATATCTTCCTTTCTCTTAAACTACTCTTCTGTTTTGCTGGGAGACATCCTCAAGATTTTCTTCATAAAATTTTTTAGAATCTTTAACAAACATTGGCCAAGAATGTATCAGATTATAAGATTTTTTAAAAAGTCATTCTCTTTGGTGTTTACTTGGCTTTTCCAAAGTAAAGCTAAATTTTTTTCCCCCGGGTTTGATATTTTTTTCTGATTTTATTTTCTTCACTGTTATCTGAATTTGTCCTTTGAATTAAACTTTATATATCTTAACATCTCTCTCTCACTCTTTGTTTGTTGTGGTTGTGGATTGTATTATAGCCAGTTCTGTTTAATTAATCTTTTAATACTTCTATTGATCTTTATTCTTACCATTTTTTTTGGTATTTCTCTTTTTTCTATTGCTTTTTTCTTTATAAATCACGTTTTAAAAGAAACTTTACAAAACCTTTGGGGTTTATTTCATAAATTCTTCTCTAATATTCCATGGTATAATAAGGACTAATTTTTTAACTGTTTTACTCATGTAATATAATTTTGAGAGAAATTTAAATCAGTTGCTCAGTAAATGATATTGAATTTTTAGGTCCAGAGGCTTTTATAAAAACATTCTTAAAACTGCTAGACTTATAATAGGCCATTTTCAAGGAAAATTATTTTGCAATTGCTTTGAGCAGATAAACTGTTTTTGAGAAAACTACATATATACTTGGGGTAAGAAATGGCAACCCACTCCAGTATTCTTGTCTGGGAGATCCCATGGGCTACAGTCCATGGTGTTACACAGTTGGACACAACTAAGCACCTGTGTACACATGCAGCACACACACCCATACATACTTATTACGTCATTAACCATTTAAGCTTAATTAAGATAAACTCATACAAGTTTGACAAGAATTTATAATGATTGTACATAATTATTTCTTAAAAAGTGTGCATTTAATGAATTTTGATATTACTAGTTACTTGAGGAGTGGGCTAAACTTTTTTATCTTGTAGTCAGCAGCTTCTCTTAATATCTAAAGAAATATGAAAATTTAAAGAGATTATAAAAATTTGCATTGAATAATTTATTTGAATATTGGAGTAACAATAATTTTACGTCTCTTGAATGATCTGTTCATGTTAAGAAAAGGTAAATTAACTTATTTTAACTGAGCACCTGGCTGTTAGTAAGCATAAAGACCCATTTATTTTACAACCATAAAATATTTTTTTTTTCCACTATGGCATACATTGTTACTTTTGTTCTTTGTTCTGGGAGTACTGAATTGATCCATACACTACTCAGAGTTCTTAAACTTTGAGCTACAGTCCATGACTGGTGTGGATGTTATACCTTTTGGGATAAGTGTGTCTGCAAAATTAAAAAAGTAGAAAAACAGTTTATGTGACCATAGCGTAGATGATGAGAGGTACAGAGAATTGCCTAGAAATGTCCATTTTCCATATCTTACTACCTTCAGATTCCAGATTTTCCCTGAGAGGTCAATGTGCTGATCCTTCCTTGTAGCTTAAGGGAGGCAATTAACACCTTGGCCACTGTAGTGTAGGATAGAGTGCTGGAGAGGGTTTTTCTTCTTGACCCAAATAAGCACAGGTATTCAAAGGAAACACTTTTGAATTCAGCCCTTTTCCCCTATTCCTCTCCCCCCAAAAGTTTCAATAGCTGGTGGCACAACAGCAGTCATCATATGAACAGGAATATTAAAACACACATGTTAAAAACAATGAACAAAATAATTAGAAGGAGTTAAGATATACTGGAGAAGGCAATGGCACCCCACTCCAGTACTCTTGCCTGGAAAAACCCATGGATGGAGGAGCCTGGTAGGCTGCAGTCCATGGGGTCGCTAAGAGTCGGACACGACTGAGCGACTTCCCTTTCACTTTTCCCTTTCTTGCGTTGGAGAAGGAAATGGCAACCCACTCCAGTGTTCTTGCCTGGAGAATCCCAGGGACGGGGGAGCCTGGTGGGCTGCTGTCTATGGGGTCAACACAGAGTCGGACACGACTGAAGTGACTTAGCAGCAGCAGCAAGATATACTGTGTGCTTCATCAGCAAGAGAACCAACCCTCAGTTTTCTAATATTAGAGAATCCCTGTGGCACTGGTGGCTCGGATGGCAAAGAATCTGCCTGCAATGATGAAGACCCGTGTTCGATTGCTGGGCTGGGAAAATCTGGAGAAGGGAATGGCAACCCACTCCAATATTCTTGCCTGGCAGGCTATAGTCCATGGGATCACAGAGAGCTGGACACGACTGAGTGACTAGCACTTTCACTTCACTTTTCTTTCACTTCTCATATATAAGTTTTTAAAATAAAAAATAAATCTTTTAACTAAAAAGGAGGTACCAATATTATCTAAAGTGTGATTATAAAATGAAATCACTAAACTTAAACTTGTACATATTAGCAACTTGTTGCTGAGTAACAACTCTAAACTTAATGGCTCAAAATAGTAATAATGTTTCATAACTTCTCATAATACCACGGGGTCAGGACTGTAAGAGTGGTTTTGCTGGGCATTTCCGGCTTCATGAGGTTTGAGCGTGTGTGCGAGAGCTGTAGTCATCTGAAGCTTTGAGTGGGGCTGAGGGATCTGCTCTCAGGGTGGCTCACTGACATAACTGGCAAGTCCTGCTGTCTACGGGCAGTTGTATCTCACACAGATCCCCACACAAGGCTATCTGAGTTACTTCACATCCTGGCAACTGTCTTTCCCTAATGCAAATAATACAACAGAGTCAGATAAAAGCTATCCTTGTTTTACCATCTGTTCTTAGAAACTCTGTAGCATCACTTTTACCTCATTCCATTCAGTAGTAACAACTCAAAAAGCCCAACTTATATTCACGGGGAGGGGAATTAGCCTCCAACTTTAGAAGAGTAGTTCATCCAAGAATTTACAGGATGTAAAAAAATAAATAAATAAATAACCATAGGACTGTAAAGGATCTTTCTGTCCCTGCTAACTTCTAGCCTACCACCTTTCCCTCCATGAATTCCCTGTCCCCACATCAAGACATACACACACATACTTACACAACACACATATTTCCCCTATGTTTCCTTTGCCTCAAAAACTCCCCCTAGATTGAATGTAAAAAGAATACAGTTTTATGGTTCCACAAAGCATTTAAATAAAATGAAGCTTTATTTCCAATAAAAACAGAGATTCAAGTTGTCCAGAGAATTCATTATTGGGCAGTAGCAAAATATCATCAAAGGTCATGGCTTATTATAATAAAAATTACAGCATGCTTTTTGACTCAAATCAAATTCCTTGAAATGCAGCATCTACACCAGCAAGAGGTAGATATACTGGGGTTAACATGTGGCAAGTATTGCTCTGACCCCTGATTCTAGTACTAAATGATGTGACTATAAGGAAGAGAGACCAATTTCTGTGAGCTTGGCTTGAGGAGCAGTTTCTTTACAGTCTTACCATCTGCTGCTAGTTAAAATTTGTGTGCCTGCAAAATGGTATTTTTAATCCCCACCCTCTACCTCCCTTTAAATGCTATAATGAACAAGAAGAATTACTGAAAATGAGAACTATTTTCATACATATTCCAAACCACTCATTAATGAGACTAGAGTACCAATTTCAATTTTGGAATCATACTTCAGCTTTCAACATGCTAGAAAATGTTAACTGATTATGAATTATGGCATCATGTTAAAAATGCCTTTTGATGCTTGATGATGGTGAAAAATGGATCATATCTCTGTGTTTTAATGATTAGTTGCAGTCTTGACAAAAATCTATGCATGTTTCAGAGTAATAATTTTGGAAAAAAGTGTAGCTAGCTTTTAGTATTAGTTAAGGATGTACTGGTCATCAGATCATTTCAAGTGACTAGAAAATATACAGAGACACACATGTAGGAAACAGAACCTAGAGTTTTAGGACGCAAAGAAACTAGCCTAGAGTGTAGCTAGTGTGTGGAAGCTATATAACCATCACTGAATGTCTTTTGTATTTACTCATGTGATATTTCAGGTCTTTCAGGCTGCTTGGACAACTTTACATCCTATTATTAATAGCCTTTAGTCATTTATATTACACTCAAGTAATTAAAGAAGTTTCACTTATGGTGATTCGCCAAGGCAGCAACTGGCCTCTGCCTTACATCATCTTCCCCACAAATTTTTGTGTATTACAGGTAAAAATTAACCGTCACCACTAATAAACAATGTGATACTCTCAACGGCCTTCACCAATGACCATGTATTTTTCTCAAGGGTCTACAGTACAGCTGAGTTATCTCCCATCTACTGTATATTCATTTGAGATTATTATTTTTTAAAACTTGGAAGCCAACAATTAAAATTTATTATTCATGAACATGTTAGCTCAGTAACAATTGAACAAAACCATTCAATTCTCTGATTCTCTATTTTTTAAGGGTTTTTTTTTTAATTTTATTTTTACTTTATTTTACTTTACAATACCGTATTGGTTTTGCCATACATTGACATGAATCCACCATGGGTGTATATCAGCTCCCAATCCCGAATCCCCCTCCCACCTCCCACCCCACATCATCTCTCTGGATCATCCCCGTGCACCAGCCTCAAGCATCCTGTATCCTGTATCGAACATAGGCTTGTGCTTCGTTCTTACATGATAGTATACACGTTTCAATGCCATTCTAAATAAAAATTGTATATATTTAAGGGATAGGGTGTAATGATTTGATATACATAGTGATAAGATTACAACAGTTAAGCTACTTAACAGATCTTGTGTATGTGATGAGAGCACCTGAAATCTGCTTTCCCTGCAAATTTTTAGTATCCAATACCATGGACAGAGAAACTGGCAGGCCAGAATGTCTTTGGAGTTGCAAAGAGTTGGACATGACTGAGCAAGTGAAAGTGAAAGTGAAGTCACTCAGTCGTGTCTGACTCTTTGTGACCCCATGGACTGTAGCCCACCAGGCTCCTCCATCCATGGGATTCTCCAGGCAAGAATACTGGAGTGGGTTGCCATTTCCTTGTGCAGGGGATCTTCCCAACCCAGGGATCAAACCTGGGTCTCCCACACTGCAGGCAGACGCTTTAACCTCTGAGCTACCAAGGAAGCAAACAGCAACAAACAGTATCATTAATTATAGTCATCATGCAGTACCATATGTATCTTGAGGGATTCCTCTTACATAGCTGCAACATTTTTATCCTTTGACTAACACCTCCCCTTTCCCCCCATCTCCTCCTCCCTGCTAATCTCCACTCTACTCTCTATTTGACTTTTTAAGATTGCTGGTAATCACCATGCTACTCTCTACTTGACTTTTTTAGTTTATACATATAAATACTAAAATGAAGGTTTTTAAAATTTCTGGGTCTGACTTATTCCACTTAGCATAATGTCCTATAGGTTCATCCATGTTGTGGCAAATAGTAGGACTTCCTTTTTTAATGCTATCAGAATTTCTTTATCTACTCATCTGTCAAAGGATACCAAGTATTTCCATATCTTGGCTATTGCGAATAATGCTGCAGTTAACACAGGAGCACAGATATCTTCCAGAATTTAATTTCCTTTGGGTATAAACTCAGAAAAGGGGTTTCTGGATCACCGGGTAGTTATATTTTAAAATCTTTGATGAACCTTCATAGTGTTACAATGACTGTATCAATTTTCATTCCCTCTGATAGTATATAAAGTTTCTCCACAGCTTTGCATTTGAGATCCCATTTGAATGAGACCACAGCTTTCAGGGGAAAGCTCTGCAGAGAGAAGAAGCAAATTGTTCAATGTCTACTGCATAAACACATTATCAAAGCTCTGCTTGTGTCACATGTTATGTCTGCTAGCAATCCACAGCCAAACGAATGACTTTGCTAAACTGAAAGTCAAAACAAGAAGTTTACTTACGTCATGAATGTACATGGATAGGACATAAATATTTTTAATATTAATCTAATCTAGCACAATGAAGTCTAAAATTAAGGCTCTTTAAAACCAAACTCACAGAATAAATAATATTGTAAGCTATCTTTACCGGCAAAATTATACATTTCAGAATAGTTCTGACATAATACTGCTTTTAGGGTATTAAAGTTATTTATGCAATTGAATTTGGACTGAATGATAAAAAACTAATTGATCCCAATAAATATAGTGATTTAAATCATTTGTAATAGAGGAAAACAATAGAATGGGAAGGACTAGAGATCTCTTCAAGAAAATTAGAGATTCCAAGGGAACATTTCATGCAAATATAGGATCAATGAAGGACAGAAATGGCATGGACCTAACAGAAGCAGAAGATATTAAGAAGAGGTGGCAAGAATACACAGAAGAACTGTACAAAAAAGATCTTCATGACCCAGATGATCACCATGATGTGACCTCTCACCTAGAGCCAAATATCCTGCACTCTGAAGTTAAGTGGGCCTTAGGAAGCATCACTACAAACAAAGCTAGTGGAAGTGACAGAATTCCAGTTGAGCTATTTCAAATCCTGAAAGATGACGCTGTGAAAGTGCTGCGCTCAATATGCTAGCAAATTTGCAAAATGCAGCAGTGGTCACAGGACTGGAAAAGATCAGTTTTCATTCCAATCCCAAAGAAAGGCAATGCCAAAGAATGTTCAAACTACTACACAATTGCACTCATCTCACAAGCTAGTAAAGTAATGCTTAAAATCTCCAAGCCAGGCTTCAACAATATGTGAACTGTGCAATTCCAGATGTTCAAGCTGGTTTTAGAAAAGGCAGAGGAACCAGAAATCAAATTGCCAACATCCGCTGAATCACCAAAAAAGCAGAGTTCCAGAAAAACATCTATTTATGCTTTATTGACTATGTCAAACCCTTTGACTGTGTGGATCACAACAAACTGTGGAAAATTCTGAAAGAGATGGGAATACCAGACCATCTAACCTGCCTCTTGAGAAAACTATATGCAGGTCAGGAAGCAACAGTTAGAACTGGACATGGAACAACAGACTGTTTCCAAATAGGAAAAGGAGTATGTGAAGCCTGTATATTGTCATTGTGCTTATTTAACTTATATGCAGAGTTTATCATGAGAAAAACTGGGCTGGGTGAAGCACAAGCTGGAATCAAGATTGCCAGGAGAAATATCAATAACCTCAGATATGCAGATGACACCACCCTTATGGCAGAAAGTGAAGATGAACTAAACAGTCTCTTGAGGAAAGTGAAAGAGGAGAGTAAAAAAGTTTGCTTAAAGCTTGACATTCAGAAAACTAAGATCATGGAATCCGGTCCCATCACTTCATGGAAAATAGATGGGGAAACAGTGACAGACTTTATTTTTGGGGGCTCCAAAATCACTGTAGATGATGACTGAAGCCATGAAATTAAAAGACGCTTACTCCTTGGAAGGAAAGTTATGAAGAGCCTAGACAGCTTATTAAAAAGCAGAGACATTACTTTGCCAACAAAGGTCCATCTAATCAAGGGTATGGTTTTTCCAGTAGTCAAGTATGGATGTGAGAGCTGGACTATAAAGGAAGCTGAGTGCCAAAGAACTGATTTTGAACTGTGGTGTTGGAGAAGACTCTTGAGAGTCCCTTGGACTGCAAGGAGATCCAACCAGTTCATCCTAAAGGATATCAGTCCTGGGTGTTCATTGGAAGGACTGATGTTGAAGCTGCAACTTCAATACCTTGGCCACCTGATGCAAAGGACTGACTCATTTGAAAAGACCCTGATGCTGGGAAAGATTGAAGGCAGGAGGAGAAGGGGACAACAGAGGATGAGATGGCTGGATGGCATCACCAACTCAATGGACATGAGTTTGGGTAAACTCCAGGAGTTGGTGATGGACAGGGAGGCCTGGCGTGCTGCAGTTCATGGGCTCGCAAAGAGTCAGACTCGACTGAGTGACTGAACTGAATATCCTAATCAATGTCTCTGATTATTCGATGATGCTGAATAGAGTAAATTAGTATTGGTGGCTAATTTCTGAACAGATTATCAGCATTATCACCATTTCATCAATAATCAAGTCTTCATTTTGGCCATACTACTTAAATGTACTCTATTTGGTGCTGAGGATATAATATAAACAGAGATCAAATGGTTCTCAGTGTCATGGGACTCGTGAGTGGAAAACCAACACATTAAGTAACTGTGATTTTTTTAAAGTTAATATAGAAAAGGTTGATACAAAGAAAAATATAGGATTCTATGGAAGCTTACAGCAGGGAGAATTGTAGCTTCCAAAGTCAGGAAAGGTCATTGTAAGAACGTAGCATTTCAGTTGCATTATGAGGGGCAGAATAATATGGCAGATGGAAGGAGCAGGAGAGCTACTCCTACCTTGGAATGAACATATCTTTTGTGAATAGCTACCAGAAGTGCTAAATTCCAAGTGGCTTCAGTGTGGAGTAATAGGAAGGTAAATGATACAAATGCAAGCTGAAGAGGGAGATAAAGCTGAGGTCATGAAGAACCTCTCAGGAATATGGCATCTGCTAAAAGCCTCAGTCATCGGCAGCTTTTGAAAGGTTTTAGAAAGTGTAATGTGGAGGTGGAGAACAGGGATGGGTGGATGAAAGTTCACTGCATGCATGTAATTCTTAGGAGGGAGAATAAGAAGATATTAGGGTGTGGGGTGCAAAGTGGTGGTGAAGAAGCAATGGGAAAAAATTCAAATAGAAAAGCTAGTTTGAGTTACTCTATGAGTCCCTTCAACATCAAACAACAGACAATTTGTTGACAATAACAGACAAGAACTGCAAAGACCCAGCATTTTTAAGATCAGGCAACTTCTGCCATCAACAATTTTTTACTGTCTTTCTCCTTTGTCCACCACCTGATACCATATTGCTGTCATCAACTTTTCCCACTGCAGTCATTTCTAATCTACCCTTTCCCACTTTAGGACCGTTGGGTGCCAAAGAACTCTTTTATTGATTAAATTATGGAGTTGGGTTTAAGAACAGCATGGCTGGCTTTCCTCTCGTCAAGTTGCACGTTCCCCCATCCAAAGGGAATTTAAGAGTCTCTGTTATATATGCTGAGATCTGAATTAATGCATTTCTGATACCAAAACCACAGTGTGACATACTTGTCAGTTGTCGCTGTCCTTACAAAGACTGAGACTTGCCATCAAACAAAATGCTCTAAAAGGGCAGAATATTCTAAGTTAGTATTATTTAGGCAAATTCTGTGGCCTCAAGTTAAAAGCAAACAAACAAACAGATTTCCAAACAAAGACACTATTATTTCTTATTACAATAAAATATTTTACAGAAAGGGAGACGTTTTATATCAGAAAACAGATGTCTAAAATCACTTTAAATGACTTATTTCCTTTCCAGCTATTACTTCTGCTGTGTAGCCTTAAGTACCAAGCATGATCTAATGTTCTCGTTCAAACTATCCAAGAAACAGCTAAAGAATTTTAATTCCAAGATACTGCTGGGCTATCAATATTTTAGAAAACTTGGGTGTTTTATAAACTTGTTTCCTTCACATACACGACAAATATAGATCAAGCCTAAATCTTTTCGGCTAGGTAGTTTTCCTTAAGTTCTCATGAATGTTAATTTTGAAGTTTATTGATGCACCAGGTAGAGAATTAACTGCCATCCCTGCAGATCATGGAGTACAGATCTATGGACTCAATTACCCTGTCTCCAATGCAGGCAGGCCCTAGTGCAAGTCTACTTGGCTGTACCACAGTCAACGAGCTCTGCGTATTAAAGGTTTCCTTCTACCACAGAACTTATGTTTTCATGCCATAAATTAAACCAGGCAAGTTACTATTTTCTAAATATATCATGGCTCAGCGGGTAACGAATCGGCCTGCAATGCAGGAGATATAGGTTTGATCTCTGGGTCAGGAAGATACCCTGGCAGAGGTCATGGCAACCCGCTCCAGTGTTCTTGCTTGGAGAAATCCATGGACAGAGGGATCTGCTGAGCTACAGTCTAAAGGGTCGTAAAGAGTTGGACAAAACTGAGCAGAGCACACCCAGATACCAGATAACCAGAAACATCATTGGAAAATCGATCACTCCTGCAAAATCCAACAGGGGACATTTTATATACACATGTGACATGTACTCTTTCTTTTTCAACTCCTCTCTCAAAGAGAAAGCGTCAGAGAAGAAGGGAGAAGAAATAAATACTAAGCATTTGGAGGGAAAAAGTCATACTTTTTACTGACGAAGATAACTGAAGCTTATATTATTTGCAGTGGTGTGGAGAAACACGGGTGGCAATAGTTTTCTTGGTCCCTTCCCAAGTAATCTCAGGTCATCTGCTACAATATCCACATAGTTTCTTGTACATTTCTCTATTAACATTTTTATACATCATTAGTTCATAACTTCTTGAAATAAAACACATTTTATTAATCTCTATTTCTATGACTTAGTGAGAAGCCTTGCACATAGTAAGTCCACAATAAACATTACTGAAAAAGCATTTTATGAAATCAAGTCCAATCTACTTCTTGGAAGGTCTAATTTCATTGACTCAACTACAGCATTGGTTTGAGATATTTTGGAAAATGAGAGTATACACGAAATAATTATGAAAATATTTTGAAAACTGCTTCATATTTTATAGCTTACACTGATGCTTTATACCATTATCACAGTAGGAAAGGAAAATCTGGCACTAGAAAAAGCAACAAAACATAATGAATAGTGATTCCTTTTTAGTTTATATTTGTTTCACTATTCATAATGATTACTTTGCTACTATTCTCAATTATTATGGATGCTAAAATGCATTTAATAGCTATCACAGCACCAAATATATTCCTCAGCCATTGAACAAATATCTGAATTTATAGTTTTTATTATAGTTTGCTTTTCCCCCCATTTCTATAGAAATATGTAGCTATGTTACTTAATTCTTCTCTTAAGGATTTAATTCTTCCTCAGGCATGAGGGAACAGTCAGTACTAAGCAAATTATACTATTTTTTTTATATAAGAAATGAGCAGATAGTAACCTAGACATAACCTAGAAGGTGCAATCATTACTAGTATTTTTCTCACTGTGACTCATGTTGCCATACTTATCAAATGGTAAGTCATTTGTATCATTAAGAACAATAACATTGGCCAGTAGAAATGATACTTGTCTTTGAAGACGTTAGTTAGAAATACACACTGCCAAATAAGTATTTAGTAATAATATGAACTATTATTTTTACATAATAATAATACTTATTAAGCATTATCATTAAGTATTATACTTAATAATGCTTAGTGTTAAGTATTATCAATATTCCATTGAAAAAATCTGATATTAAAAAATGTCAGCTAGCATAAGCAATAAGGGAATTAGAAGTCCTGGGAGAAGATATAATATGAAAGTTTAACAGACATTACATTTTCATAAGGGGGCCTTGGTAAGGATCATCATGAGCTGTGCTGTGCTAAGTTGCTTCATTTGTTTATGACTCTCTGCAACTCCATGAATTGTAGCCTGCCAGACTCCTCCTTCTGCAGAATTCTCCAGCAAAGAATACTGGCATGGGTTGTCATGCCCTCCTCCAGGAGATATTCCTGACCCAGGGATTGAACTTGCATCTCTTATGTCTCCTGGATTGGTACGTGGGTTCTTTACCACTAGCACCACCTGGGAAGCCCAAGGATCATAACATAATTTGGAAATCATTTCCTTAATTAGACTGAATACTAAGCTCCCACGACTTTTAAGAATCATACTGTTGAAAATGAAATGAAACGAGTAAGAGTTTCTGGTAAGAGCTACCCCATCTTTTGCTGTATGCTCAGCATTAGTCATTGAAACCACTGACTTGCAGACAAAAGTGCATCCCGAGTAGTGGGAATAGATTTGTGATAAGCATCCCAGCAATTCCTAATAGTTCCTGGGATCTTGGCTGAACTCAATAGGCAGTAATGCGAAACTAACTCTTTACAATCAGAATTGATCCCATAACACTGAACTTATTTTTGCCATGCTATCAAGCACAGCAACAACTAATCAATCAGCCAGGCTTTGAGATAATGAACAACTACTCTCTATCAACAGAAAAGTCTTCTTATAGAAGTAACCTCCTAAGCAGATTCCTTCAAATAACTTTATAGAGCAGTTTAGCCTCTTTACTAAGGCTAATTTTCCCTCTGATAAACACCCTGAAGGAATGACTTTAAATCTCAAAGCTATTGTTTAAGAGAGTCAATGACAATGATATATGCCATTTTGTGTGCATTCCTTTGTATCTTTCCAAAGCACTTGCAATAAGATTTGGATAAATGTTAATTATGACAGAGAAAACCAGGCTGGAATAAAAAATGTGTTTTAACAGCAAGTCTATAAATACTTGCACACATTTTTCTTGTTTCTTTTTGTTAAATGTTCAATTACCTTTAACAAGAGAACCATGTTTGAGATTAAATTGCAAAGACGGTTAAAAGGAAAATTATGATTAGGAAGAGTTTCTACTAGATATGATGGTCAATGCCAAGCCTCAAATTAATAGATCCTTCATGTGTTTAAATGTGGCCCTAAAGATTAAAGTTGTGGTTGAGCTATTATAAGGAAGATTTTAAGTAGCATGAACATTCATGATAATTAATTAGTGAAAATATATGTGATCACTTACATTTTATATTTTCCTACTGACAGAGTCATTTCCTAGGCAGGTTGATAAGAAGTCTGGAATTCTCAAGGAGGAAAAAAGGAGAAACTTTTTTGTCCCTCTACATTCCTTAGGATTATATAACAATATTGTATCCTGCTTAAGGACAGTCTCTGGAAAAAACCTTCTGGCTAATCCTGTTATCTTAAGGTGTAAATTATGGGAGTAGGTCTAGTGAGGTCTTTACAACCTCCAGACATTCTTTTGATTCACTGTAATAACTAATTAGAGAGTCTATAACTCCATGGCTAACACTAGCAAGGGGGTACTCCTTCTGCCCCCTTCTGATGCCTATGTCAGAAGCTTTCTGTATCTCCTTTATACTTTAATAAAACTTTATTACACAAAAGCTCTGAGCAATCAAGCCTCATCTCTGGCCCCGGACTGAATTCTTCTCCTCCAGAGGCCAAGAATCCTGGTATATTTGCGTGGTTCAGCAACAACCTTTCACTACCAGTTTTTACGATATTCAAAATTTACATTCTACAAATAGACGGATTTGTCTTATTTTCCTTAAATATATTTCTTTCAAAAAAGTTACTTTAAAAATTCTTTACCCTTCCAACCTTTTCATTTATTCTCCTTGCTAATATTCATTTATACTCTGTCTTCAACTATATTCTATTCTCTGGTCAATAAATAGAAGTAAAGAAAAAAAACAAAGAACATTAACTTTTTTTTCCATGTAGTTTTCAACTAACTGTAGGAACTTTCATTTCCTAAAAAACTTGAGGCAAGTTTCCATTTTTAAATGCACAGTGGAAATCATCGCTACTGAAAAGGGGATGAACAATCCGAACTGATGGAGCAGCTTAAACATTTCAACTGAGCAACACACCGGGCCAAATGAAGTACCCATTTCTCTTTGGTGCATATGTGTGCACGCGCACACACACACACAGAGTTTCTGTGCTCATACTCCTGCTAATCACATACAAGTGACTATTTTCTCCAAAGCCCACCACAGAACCTCGGCCTTATCACAAAGTTCAGGCACAGCAGAAAAACTGACGTCATTTGCAAATAATGTCTTTATTTTTCCTTTTGTGCTTCCCTAATTGCCAGACACACTTACTCAAGCAAATTATCATCCTAAAACACGGGATCAAGAAAGGAGTTGCAGGGAGGTTAAAAAAAAAAAAAGTCTCTGTAAATATTCTCTTTGTTCTCCAACTTTTTGTGTTCTCCTGTTTCTCACAATGGAAAATGGATTTACACAATGTATTCTGTAGCTGTTTCTCAGGATCTTCTGAGAGACAGGCCATTTATTATGACATGCTGCTCTGTGCTTAGTTGCTCAGTCATGTGTGACTCTTTGCGACCCCATGGACTGTAGCCCGCCAGGCTCCTCTGGGTGGGTGGAGGGGCTACAGAATCAATGGGGATTCTCCAGGCAAGAATACTGGAGTGGGTTGCCATGCCCTCCTCCAGGGGATCTTCCCAAGCCAGGGATTGAACCGAGGTCTTTCACTTTGCAGGCAGATTCTTTACCAACTGTGCCGCCAGGGAAGCCCATGATGATGGAACATACTAAAATGGTCCCTTTTTGCAGTATATGTCAGAGGCCTCAGAACTTCTACTGCTCATTCCACATGGATCCTGGCCTGCATGTCTGCCCTGCTAGGGATCATCTTGGTTCCCTTATGGTGTGTAACAGGCTCTCAGCTCAGAATTAAGCAGGCATGAAACTCAAAGGCTCAGGGGTGCCTTTCTTTCTCTACATGTATGCTGCTCCACTCTTTAACCTTTATTGAAGCAACTTCTTAAAGTGTTAAGGGAGGACAGTACAAAGATCATTCCCAATGTATTAGGGAAGTGGTAAGATCAAGTCTTCCCTAGTGTTCTCCCCACTCCACCCATTCCACTTCATCTATTCATAAGCACCCCCTCAGGCATGCTAGGTTCTGAGCCACCAAGCAAGAAGATGGACAAGGGAATGAATCTAAGGCAGCTTTCTTTTGCAGTTTTTCTCTCTCCTCTCTTTACTCCAGCTCTGTGATCACTGACAAGTTGAAGGAGAAAAAGGCAACAAAAAAGTGGGGATATCAACTGGGAGAAGAGATATATAATATTAATACAATAAAACGTGCTAATCTCTTCCATTTTTGTTGGGAGAAAGGGGCACACAGTTTCACCCGCATTCAGCTTTTCTTGTGTTCATGTTCTGTTTGCCATACGGTCCTAATTTCAGTGAAACACGGAAGCCTTCCAGAACATGTAAGTAAGTAGATGGCTCTTAAAGACTAGTGGACACAAAAGCACTTGAAGGGCTTCTTTGAAATGCTGATTTCTGATATCAGCAACCCTTTCCTTCTTTCATTACTCAGTAAATCTACCTTGCAACTCTAAGAATATGCATTTAAAACAAAACAAAAAAAACTTTTGCTGATTCTCACATACCTGATAATGTAATCACAACTGAGAATCATTATTTTTTGTTGTTCAGTTGCTAAATCATACCCAACTCTTGCAACTCAACGGATTGTAGCCCATCAGGCCATCTGTTCATGGGATTTTCCAGGCAAGAATATTGGAGTATGTTGCCATTTCTTTCTCCAGGGGATCTTCCCGACCCAGGGAGAATCACTTTACTGCTGCTGCTGCTAAGTCGCTTCAGTCGTGTCCGACTCTGTGCAACTCCATAGACGGCAGCCCACCAGGCTCCCCCATCCCTGGGATTCTCCAGGCAAGAACACTGGAGTGGGTTGCCATTTCCTTCTCCAATGCATGAAAGTGAAAAGTGAAAGTGAAGTTGCCCAGTTGTATCCGACTCTTAGCGACCCCATCCATGGACTGCAGCCTACCAGGCTCCTCCATCCATGGGATTTTCCAGGCAAGAGTACTGGAGTGGGGTGCCATTGCCTTCTCCAATCACTGTACTAAGAAGTTAGAAAAGTTAAAGAATTAAGAACACAGATCTCAAAGTTTTCTTTTTCTTAATATTCCACTGAAAGTCATTCTTCTTAACAGCTATACAGTATTGTAGGAAAAGCAGAAATGTCTTATGACAGAAAACACTATGAGTGACAAAGAGTTTTGAGTAACTGTATGAACAATTACTGAACATTCATAAAATATTACTTAATTGAAGAATTGGAGGACAAACTCAGGAGAATATATTCCAGAATGCATTCCAATCCAGGCTGTAGGAACGCAGAAGCACCTTCGTTAGGGAGGTCTCTTTTAAGGAAAAAAAAAAAAATTAAATATGAATACTCAGCCCATCTAGGGTTTTGGAAGTGACCTATGTAAGTGAGAATCCTTGAAACTGAAACTTCAAAAGCTTTAAAATAAATCTCTCTGTAATTACAATCATTTTTTATAAGGATGAAGAACAAAAGTAAAAAACACTAAATGTTGGCCATATTTTCATACACTGAGGCAGAGCGAGGGTTGAGAATAACCTCTAGCTCTTGTGACTTACAAATAGCTGAGAACAGAAGAGAAGCCAAAAGCAAAGGAGAAAAGGAAAGATAAACCCATTTGAATGCAGAGTTCCAAAGAACAGCAAGGAGGGATAAGAAAGCTTTCCTCAGTCATCAGTGCAAAGAAATAGAGGAAAACAATAGAATGGGAAAAACTAGAGATCTCTTAAAGAAAATTAGAGATACCAAGGGAACATTTCATTCAAAGATGGACTCAATAAAGGAGAGAAATGGTATGCACCTAAAAGAAGCAGAAGATAATAGGAAGAGGTGACAAGAATACACAGAACTATACAAAAAGATCATCATGACCCAGATAACAATTATGATGTGATCACTCATCTAGAGCCAGACATCCTGGAATGCAAAGTCAAGGGGGCCTTAGGAAGCATCCCTATGAACAAAGCTAGTGGACATGATAGAATTCCAGTTGAGCTATTTCAAATCCTAAAAGATAATGCTGTGAAAGTGCTGCACTCAATATGCCAGCAAATTTGGAAAATGCAGCAGTGGCCACAGGACTGGAAAAGGTCAGTTTTCATTCTAATCCCAAAGAAGGGCCCAATGCCAAAGAATGTTCAAACTACCACACAATACACTCATCTCACACGCTAGCAAAGTAATGCTCAAAATTCTCCAAGCCAGGCTTCAACAGTACATGAACTGTGAACTTCCAGATGTTCAAACTGGATTTAAAAAAGGCAGAGGAACCAGAGACCAAATTGCCAACAACTGCTGCATCACAGAAAAATCAGGAGAACTCCAGGAAAACATTTCCTTCAGCTTTACTGACTATGCCAAAGCCTTCTACTGTGTAGATCACAACAAACTGTGGGAAAATTTTTAAAGAGATGGGAATACCAGACCACCTTACCTGCCTCCTGAGAAATCTGTATGCAAGTCAAGAAGCAATAGTTAGAACTGGACATGGAACAACAGATTGGTTCCCAATTGGGAAAGGAGTACGTCAAGGTTGTATACTGTCACCCTCCTTATTTAAATTTTATGCAGAGTGTATCATGTGAAATGCTGGGCTGGATGAAGTATAAGCTGGAATCAAGCTTGCCAGGAGAAATATCAATAACCTCAGAAACGCAGTTGACACCACCCTTACAGCAGAAAGCAAAGAACTAAAGAGTCTCTTGATGAAAGTGCAAGAGGAGAGTGAAAATTTGGCTCAAAACTCAACATTCAGAAAACAAAGATCATGACATCTGGTCCATGGCATCACTCCATGGCAAATAGATGGGGAAAGAATGGAAACAGTGACAGACTATTTTTTGGGGCTCCAAAATCACTGCAGATCATGACTGTAGCCATGAAATTAAAAGATGTTTATTCCTTGGAAGAAAAGCTATGACCAACCTAGACAGCATATTAAAAGGCAGAGACATTACTCTTCCAACAAAGGTCTGTCTAGTCAAGGCTATGGTTTTTCCAGTGGTCATGCGTGGATGTGAGAGTTGGACTATAAAGTAAGCTGAGCACCGAAGAATTGATGCTTTTGAACTGTGCTGTTGGAGAAGATTCTTGAGAGTCCCTTGGACTGCAAGGAGATCAAATCAGTCAATTCTAAAGGAAACCAGTCCAGAATATTCATTGGAAGGACTGATGTTGAAGCTGAAACTCTAATAAATACTTTGACCACCTCATGCAAAGAACTGACTCATTGAAAAGACCCTGATGCTGGGAAAGACTGAAAGCAGGAGGAGGAGGGGACAACAGAGGATGAGATGGTTGGATGGCATCACTGACTCAATGGACATGAGTTTGAGCAAGATTCAGGAGTTGGGGATGGACAAGGAGGCCTGGCGTGCTGCAGTTCATGGGGTCGCAAAGAGTCAGACACGACTGAGTGACTAAACTGAACTGAACTTGTGACTCTAAGTACTAAGATATGGAATATTTCATACCAATAAACAAAGATGTCATAGCCATCAGCGATTTCATCCCTGCAAAGGTGAATTTCTCACCCTAAAGGGCACCCAGGAAGAATAATACCTGTTAACCCATCTAGTCAAGGCTATGGTTTTTCCAGTAGTCATGTATGGATATGAGAGTTGGACTGTGAAGAAAGCTGAGCGCTGAAGAATTGATGCTTTTGAACTGTGGTGTTGGAGAAGACTCTTGAGATTCCCTTGGATTGAGAGGAGGTCCAACCAGTCCATCCTAAAGGAGATCAGTCCTGGGTGTTCATTGGAAGGAATAACGCTAAAGCTGAAACTCCAATACTTTGGCCACCTCATGCGAAGAGTTGACTCATTGGAAAAGACCCTGATGCTGAGAGGGATTGGGGGCAGGAGGAGAAGGGGATGACAGAGGATGAAATGGCTGGATGGCATCACTGACTTGATGGACATGAGTTTGAGTGAACTCTGGGAGTTGGTGATGGACAGGGAAGCCTGGAATGCTGCAATTCATGGGGTCACAAAGAGTCAGACACAACTGAGCAACTGAACTGAACTGAACAGGCAGCCATCAGCCACTCCCCATGGTGAGCACTGTGTAGCTACAGGGATTGTGAAAAAACACAGGATACTGGCCCCAGAGAGCTGAGATGCAGTTAAATGGACAGTTTCAGTGAGCAGACTCTTGTATCTTCCCATACATAGAAAAAAGTGCTAAATTTTAAAAAATAATTTATTTTAATTGGAAGCTAATTACTTTACAATATTGTAGTCGGTTTTGCCATACATTGGCATGGATCAGCCATGGGTGTACATGTGTTCCCCATCCTGAACCCCCCTCCACCTCCCTCCCTATCCCATCCCTCAGGGTCATCCCAGTGTACCAGCCCTGAGCACCCTGTCTCTTGCATTGAACCCGGACTGGCGAAATTCCTTGAGATATCTGGTTTTCCTTAATTAACAATACTGTTCTGCTGTTCAGACTACCTGCTTTTCGTGGCAAACTTCTGCACAACCTGACTCTTCTCCCTGCCTCAGGGAACAGCTCTCTCAGGGTTACTTGAGATGCTGTCTCTTGGCCTTGAAGTACTAAAAATTCCCACCAAATAAAACATAACTCTCAAATTTAACGTTGTGACTATTTTTTAAGTCGACAGTATCACACTCTTAACATATTTTATATTGGGTTTTATATACATGATTTCTTCAACTTCCATATGAGGAATAATGCACATCCCACACAGCTTCCTTCTAAGTGGAAAAGTGTAAAGAGAAAGTGTTAGTCACTCAGTCATGTCCAGCTCTTTCTGACCCCATGGACTGTGTAGCCCACCAGGCCCCCTATCCATAGAAAAAGGAAACTCTTGAAAGTAGCCATCTCTGATCACTGAATATTGAAAAGCAATGAACTATTAAAAATCCATAGGTAAAATAGCAGCTTTTGGTCCATTTTGAAGTTTTTCTTTTTTAATTATTTGAGATATCAAACATCAGTTTTATGCAATGCCATTACAACTGAATCTTCCCATTTTAAATAATAGCAACTAAAATTTCATTTAAATTGTGAGAGTTTAAGTGTGTTAATTTGAATATTTTTAGTGAAGATAGTTTAATGGCTTCTAGGACAGTTTAAGTTCTCTATTATATGTTATTTCCAGGCATAATGATAGAAATGCTCTAAAGCCTTTGAAAAATATGAGTGTGTTGAAGGTTCAAATGTTCTAGATGATAAACATCAAGCCATGCTGAAAATTAGATGCATTTTAGAATCAGCTTTCTAAAATGCAATTATTTATTTTACTATTTATGGATAATGCTTTCAACAAATTAAAATCAAACAATGTATGCAGAGAATTAATTCAATATATTACTCATTTAGGAAATCTAAGGAAAATGAGCAATATGAGAATAAAATTAAAAAAATATGCATTGCATTTTTAATAAATCAACTCATTTATTTTTATAAGATCTTTTAGGAATAAAAAGTCTCCCAGAATAAAAGCTAAACACACCATCACAAATCTAATTTATGGGAAAATAAAACTGTAAAAGCCTTATTGGGACTGTAGTTTGCAGGGAAATGTTTGATTTTATATATAGCAAGTTATTTTGAAATAATAATGTAATCTCAATGGAATAGAAATTATAGGTTTAAAAACAGCCAAAGTTTGGGAGACAAACGAATAGTCCACTCAAAAAATAAGACTACCACCGTTTTTTACTTCAGCTGTACCCTTCCCTCAGAACAATTTTAATTACCCTGAGATCCAAAATAATGTTCAAACCTTCTACTTTAAAGTTTTATATAGAAATGTCAGATGAAGGACTATTTCTTTATAAGTTTAAGGACACTTCCTTCAGATTAGTAAGGGAAAACAAACAAACCCAGCTTTTGAAAATAGCCAGGTAGCATTACTATCATGTCATAATCTGAGATGACAAAATGCCTCTGTGAGAAAATGAAACCAATATTGTAGGCATTATGACACAACACTGGGCTATGATTGACCTTCTGAGGATATGTCAGGAGAATCTTGTTCAGGTGATTGTCAGCCACTAAGCAATGATGATGCTGATGGCTGGGAACCACAAATAGCATGGAAAAGGACAGTCTATGACACTCCAAGATTTCATTACTCTATTCATAATGACATGCACACACCTAAAACTTATGAATAGCTTATTTCTGAAATTTGACATTTAATGTTTTCAAACTGCAGTTGACTGTGGTTAACTGAAGCTGTGAGAAGCAAGCTCAGAGATCCAAGGGTCTATTGTACTCTTATAAACCTTTTAATTTTCCCCCAAACAGCAGTAATGCCTCAACTTTTCTCTCTGATTTTAGTAATTTGAGTAGTTTTTAAAAATCAAATTAGCTAAAGGTTTGTCAGTTTTGTTTTTCTTTTCAAATGATCAACTTTTGATCTTATTGATATTTTTATTGCTTTACTATTCTCTATGTCATATATCTCTAGTCTTCATTATTCTCTTCCTGCTACTAATTTTGGGCTTAGTTTCTTCTTTTTCTAGTCCCATAGTTGTAAAGTTTTTTTTTTTTTTTTTTTTGAAAGTGCTTATAGCTCTACATTTCTCCACTAAATACAGCATTTCTTTGCTGTATTATATGTGTTTTGGTCCAATTATTTCAAATCCTAAAAGTGATGCTATTACAATACTGCATTCAATATGCCAGCAAATGCAGAAAACGCAGCAGTGGACACAGGTGGAAAATTCAGTTTTCATTCCAATCCCAAAGATGGGTAATGCCAAAGAATGTTGAAACTATCACACAATTACACTCATCTCACATGCTAGCAAAGTAATGCTCAAAATTCTCCAAGCCAGGCTTCAATAGTGCGTGAACCATGAACTTCCAGATGTTCAAGCTGGATTTACAAAAGGCAGAGGAACCAGAGATCAAATTGCCAACATCCGCTGGATCATGGAAAAAGCAAGAGAGTTCCAGAAAAACATCTACCTCTGCTTTACTGATTACGCCAAAGTCTTTGACTGTATGGATCACAACAAACTGTGGGAAAATACTTCAAGAGATGGGAATACCAGACCACTTTACCTGCCTCCTGAGAAATCTGTATGCAGGTCAAGAAGCAACAGTTAGAACTGGACGTGGAACAACAGACTGGTTCTCAATTGGGAAAGGAGTACGTCAAAGTTGTATATTGTCACCCTGCTTATTTAACTTATATACAGAGTACATCATGTGAAATGCTAGGGTGGAGGAAGCACAAACTGGAATCAAGACTGCCAGGAGAATTATCAATAACCTCAGATATACAGATGACACCACCCTTATGGCAGAAACTGAAGAGGAACTAAAGAGCCTCTTGATGAAAGTGAAAGAGGAGTGTGTAAAAAGCTGGCTTAAAACTCTTCATTCAAAAAACTAAGATCTTGGCATCCAGTCCCATCACTCCATGGCAAATAGATGGATAAACATGGAAAGAGTGACAGACTTTATTTTCTTGGGCTCCAAAATCACTGCGGATGGAGACTGCAGTCGTGAAATTAAAAGACACTTGTTCCTTGGAACAAAAGCTATGAAAACTAAGATCTTGGCATCCAGTCCCATCACTCCATGGCAAATAGATGGATAAACATGGAAAGAGTGACAGACTTTATTTTCTTGGGCTCCAAAATCACTGCGGATGGAGACTGCAGTCGTGAAATTAAAAGACACTTGTTCCTTGGAACAAAAGCTATGACAAGCCTAGAAAGTATACTAAAAAGCAGAGATGTTACTTTGTCAACAAAGGATTGTCTGTTCAAGGCTATGGTTTTTCCAGTAGTCATGTATGGATGTGAGAGTTGGACTATCAAGTAAGCTGAGCACTGAAGAATTGATGCTTTTGAACTGTGGTGTTGGAGAAGACTCTTGAGAGTCCCTCAGACTGCAAGGTGACCCAACCAGTCAATCCTAAAGGAAAACAGTCCTAAATATTCACTGGAAGGACTGAAGCTGAAACTCCAATACTTTGGCCACCTGATGCGAAAAACTGATTTATTTGAAAAGATCCTGATGCTGGGAAAGATTGAAGGCAGGAGGAGAAGGGGACGACAGAGGGCAAGATGGTTGGATGGCATCACTGACTCGATGGACATGAGTTTGAGCAAGCTCTGGGAGTTGGTGATGGACAGGGAAGCCTGGCGTGCTGCAGTCCATGGGGATGCAAATAGTCAGACACGACTGAATGACTGAACTGAACTGATATGTTTTGGTTTGTTGTACTTTTTATTTTTTCTAAGTATTTTATTTAGCTTGTGATTTCTTTGATTCAGTGGACTTTTAAAACATTTTTTTTAAACTGAAGTATAGTTTATTTACAATGTTGTAATAGTTTCAGGAGCATATCAAAGTGATTCAGATATATGTAAGATGTTCTTTTCCAGATATTTTCCCTTATAGGTATCCACTGGATTTTTAAGAATGTGTTTAATTTTCAAGACTTTCATTAAGTTTTCCAGTTTCCTTCTGTTATTGATTTCTAACTTCATCCATTGCTGTTAGAAAAAATATTACTTTCTATTATATCTTCCTTTTAAAACCTATTGAATCTCAATTTGTAGCCGAACATATGTCCTATCCCAAAAAATAGTCCATGAACACTTGAATATGCATATTACTGTTGAGTAGAGTGCTATAGGGAGAAGGCAATGGCATCCCACTCCAGTGCTCTTGCCTGGAAAATCCCATGGATGGAGGAGCCTGGTGGGCTGCAGTCCATGGGGTCGTGAAAAGTCGGACACAACTGAGTGACTTCACTTTCACTTTTCACTTCTATGCATTGGAGAAGGAAATGGCAACCCACTCCAGTGTTCTTGCCTGGAGAATCCCAGGGACGGGGGAGCCTGGTGGGCTGCCGTCTATGGGGTCGCACAGAGTTGGACACGACTGAAGCGACTTAGCAGCAGCAGAGTGCTATAGATGCCTAGTCAGATCTAGTTAGATTATTGCATTGTTCAAGTTCTTTTATTTTCCTATTTTCTATCCATTGTTCTCTCAGTTATTGTTCTACCCATTGAGAGTGGAGTATTGAAGTCTCCAACTATTGAGTGATTGTCTATTTCTTCAATTTTGTCAAATTCTGTATCATATATTTTGATGGTATATTATTGGCTGTGTAAAATATTTGCAATTATTGTATTTTATTGAGCTTTTGAACATTTTATTAATAAAGAATATCTTTATAATTTTTATATTTTAAAAGACTCTTCTGGGCTTTGTTCCTTTTTCTTCAACCTTTTTTCTTTCTGTTCCTCTGACTTAATTATTTTTCATCATTCCACCTTCAGGTTTAGTGGTTCATTCTTCTGCCTGCACAAATCTGCCTTTGAATCCTCTCTAGTGACTTTGTAAATTTCAATTGTTGTAGTTTTCAGCTTCTGAATTTCCTTTTGGTTTCTTTCTAGGTTTTTTATCTCTTTAATGATGCTTCCATTTTGTTCATATCTGATTTTCCTGACTTTCTCTATGTCTTCCTTAGTGTTTTGAAGATCTTTACAACAATTGTTTTAAAGCCTTATCTAGTAGTCATGTCATTCATCCGGCTCTCCTTTCTTCTAAAGAAATTATTTATTTTTGGCTGTGCTGGACCTTTGTTGCTGCATGTAGCCTTTCTCCAGTTGTGGTGAGTGGCGGGGGGCGGGGAGGGGGTTGCTGCTCTTCTTTGAGGTATGCAGGCTTCTCACTGTGGTGGTTTCTCTTGTTCCTGAGCACAAACTCTAGGCACATGAGTTCATTAGTTGTGGCTCATGGGCTCTAGAGCATAGGTTCTCTAGTTGTGGAACATGAGGTTAGCTGCTCTGCAGCATTTGGGATTTTCCCAGACCAGGGATCCAATCTATGCCCCATGCACTGGAAGGCAGATTTTTAATCACCAGGGAAGTCCCCAAGTCTTTCTCAGGGGCATAGATTAGTTTTTTCCTCTAAGTAAGTCATACTTTTCTGTTTGTCTGTCTTGTGATTTTTTTATTTTTGAAAACTGTATATTTAAATCTAAGAGTGTGATAAATTTGGAAGTGAGGTTCTTAGTCTTCCCCACAGTTTTCTGTTTTTATTTAATTGGCATATACCGTTTCAGTGCCGAAGGTCAAATTAAGGTATAAACTTAAAACATATGTAGGTCTTCTATTCTGCCTTCCCCTGGCCATGCACCGAGACTTTTAATTTCTCCTATATATGCAGTTTCATTTGAATATCTTAGTCTTAATATCCAGCTCTCGAAAGTGAGAAAAAAGAAAAATGAGGGGAAATGAAAAAGTACTGGCTCTTTAAGTCTTCTGAAGACATTTCAGCTAGAGGGGCATGGATTTGCATTAATGGGGTGAGATGAAACAATAACAACTGCCAACTTTTCTGTGCCTCTGTGATCTGAAGCAGCAAAAAGAATCTAGAGTACAGTTCCCCAGTATTGGGAACACAGGTTCCTTTTTGCCCACGTTGACTCCTAAAGTTCAGTGTTAGCTCCTCTTGTAATGCAGGCACAGTTATCTGCCACAGAACTGGAGGCCTGGGATAGGTAACTGCTACTGTGTTCAGGTGAAGTATGACCAAAATACTTCTTTTTAAAAATCTATCAAAAACTAGGGTTGCCAAGGATGAGGAATTTGTGTGTGTGTATTTGCATGTGTGTGTAGAGCATTGCTAATTGGAGTAAATTTTGTATGTGTAAGAGCATAAATTGGGGCAAATTACTAGGAAACAATTTTGACACTATTTAGCAAAACTTTCATTTTATTATTAACTCAGCTTGGCACTGCCCTGCAAATAAATCATTACATAAGTACTCAAAGATATGTTTACAAATATTTTAAAAATGAAAATAACTATGTTCCTCACTATGGGTCTGCTGAAAATAGTTGATGGGAAAAAGCCTATGTAGGTATGTGGTATATTGCAATAAATGAATACAATTTTTTCTTGGGTAAAACAAAAGAATGTTAACAGTTGTTTTTAAAGAGACATTTTAGTTGGAAACTCTTATTCACTAGTATTATTTTAATACCTTTTTAATATAGATTGATTTTTAAAAATTCTTCTTCTTCCTTGGTTGTTTTGCAAAGTTTAATAGATTTTCATGGTGGTAAAATTATGAGCTATATTTTCCTATGTGGGAAAATCTTGTATCTACCTAGCAATCTATCTTTGTAAGCAAATAACTGTCTCCATAGTAGTACTATTCATTTCAAGCATCATGCTATTTGTGGCAGTAATGCTCAATGATGTGTCAAGTCCCCTAACTCATACAACTTTAAAAACAAGATTGAAAGCTATGTCTGATAAAAAGTCAAAATCAGATATTTCCTATAGTTGTTTCTTATTTATAGCATGAATAAAAGAGGAGCTGCTTAGATTCATAGTCACAGAAAAGAATTCAAATCATAAAAAGATAAATTTAATATCTCTTGCTGGATACCATTCTAAATGTTGGCTGCTGCTGCTGCTAAGTCACTTCAGTCGTGTCCGACTCTGTGTGACCCCATAGACGGCAGCCCACCAGGCTCCCTCGTCCCTGGGATTCTCCAGGCAAGAACACTGGAGTGGGTTGCCATTTCCTTCTCCAATGCAAGAAAGTGAAAAGTGAAAGGGAAGTCGCTCAGTCGTGTCTGACCCTCAGCGACCCCATGGACTGCAGCCTTCCAGGCTCCTCCATCCATGGGATTTTCCAGGCAAGAGTACTGGAGTGGGGTGCCATTGCCTTCTCCAAAATGTTGGCTAGTGAACATGTAAAAATACTGCTGTATTAGATTTCTCATAGAATAGTGGAATACAACATACTTTTTAGCACTCAAAATCAATTTTTTTAATCCTGGTTCTATTTATCAGCTATTTAACTTTTATGTAACAACTGCTTAATTTTTTCAAGCCTCTGTATCTCATTTCAAAATTTGGGTGAATAACACAATATAATTGAATTGGTTATTTTTGCTGTGTAAAACGACAACATGTTTTGGCATATCACAATAAGAATTTACTTTCTTATGTCTAAGTCATTTAGCTGATGTAGCCTGGGCTCATGTAGGGACCTCATCTGGGCTGAACTTCAGGTGACTCAGTTCTGTTCCATGTACCTGCCATCCATCACACGGGATCAGCAGAAGCTCCGGGAATGTTCTCAGAAGTCAAGAAACCAAATAGAAGCACTCAAAGTCTCCTGACGCCTAGGTTTGGAACTGGCACACCATTACTTCCATCAAATAACACTGGGCAAAATAAATTTCTTGTGGTAGGGAATATACTCTCTTTTGGAGAATAACTCTAGGATTACATCACAAATAATATGTATACAATGGGAAGTAAAGAATTGAGCCATTAATGTCATCAATCTACCTCAACAACAGAGTTTAATACAGGTAAAGATCTAATTCACAGTTGTTGCTCAAAAATATCATGGTTCTTGGTTTGAGGTAACAGAATATGACTGACTTTTCAAGTAAAAAGGAAGTACACTAGAAAGATACTAAAGGCTCAGTGAATTGTGACTTTGGAAACAGTTTGAGAAAGTATGAAGAAACTATAAAGTTGTTATAGAGTTTAGATAGCAAGGAGTATACCTAAGCATATGATTTAAGAACATTCCTAAGTTAGTGGAAGGAAGGTAATAAAGATTAAGATAGGAACAAGCAAATTAGAGAATTACAAAAATTGAGAAAAGAGCTGATTTTTATGAAAAGATAAACAAAACTGACCTATCTTTAGATAGACAAAGAAAAACATAAAGATTCCAATAAACAAAATCAGAAATCAAAGGGGAGCTATCACAGCTCATGCCACAGTAGTAAAAAGGATTACAAGTGACTGCTATAAATGATTTTATGGTAATACATTTAAAAATATAGAAGAAATGGATGCATATCTAGAAAAAGAACCTATGAAGACTGAACCACGAAGAAGAGAAAACTGAACAGTTCTACTAAGGAAATTGAATCACTAATTAACAATCTTTAAACAAAGAAATGGAGAAGGTGATGGCACCCCACTCCAGTACTCTTGCCTGGAAAGTCCCATGGACGGAGGAGCCTGGTGGGCTGCAGTCCATGGGGTCGCAAAGAGTCGGACACAATTGAGCGACTTCCCTTTCACTTTTCACTTTCTTGCATTGGAGAAGGAAATGGCAACCCACTCCAGTGTTCTTGCCTGGAGAATCCCAGGGACCGGGGAGCCTGATGGGCTGCCGTCTATGGGGTCGCACAGAGTCGGACATAACGGAAGTGACAGCAGCAGCAGCAGCAAAGAAAGAAAAGCCAGGACTGGATGGCTTCATTGGTGAAGTTCACCAAACATTCAAAGAAAAATTAATGTCATTCCTTCTTAAACTCTTCCAAAATAATAGAGGAGGGAACGGTCCCAAACTTATGAGGCCAATATTACCTTGATGCCAGAGCCAAACAAAGATAGTATAAGAAAATAAAACTCCAAACCAATATTCCTTACAAACAATAATGCAACAATCCTCAACCTAATACAGCAAACTCAATTTAAGAGTGCAGTAAATGTTCATAAAACATGGTCACCTTGGATTTATCCCTGGAATGCAAGGATAGTGCAACATATTATTATTAACCAATGTGTTACACCAAGTTGATAGAGAAAAAGAATAAAACTATATGATATTATCAATAGATGTATTAAAGCATTTGACAGCATTCAATATCCCTTTATGATTATGATTAAAAAACATGAAATTGGGAAGAGAGGAAAAGTACCTCAAATAATTAAGGTCACATTAAAAAAACCCAAACCTAACATTATATCCAACAATAAAACCTTGAAAGCTGTTAAGATCAACAACAAGGCAATAACCATGACTCTCATCATTTCCATTCAATATAGTAATAGATACTCTAGCCAGAGGAATTAGGTCAGAAAAAGAGACAAAAGATACTCAAATCAGAAAAGAAGAAATAAATTATCTCTATTTAGAGCTGACATGACTTATGTATATAAGCTCTAAAGATTCCACAACAAAACAGAAAATTGCTAAAAATAAATCCAGCAAAGTTGCATCATAAAAAATTAACAAAAATCATTTACATGCCTGTACACTAACAATAATCTGGAAAGTAAATTCAGAAAACAATTTCTTATACAATAGCATTATAAATAGTAAGATACTTCAGAATAAACTTAACCAAGCAAGCAAAAGACCTGTACACTGAAAGCTATAAAACGTTGCTTAAAAAATGAAAGATACAAATCAATGGAAAGATGTTCCATGTTCATGGATTAGAAAACTTTATATTGTTAAAAAGATGGTCCTTACCTTCTGAAGTGATTTACAGATTCAATTCAATTCCTATCAAAACCTTAATGGTATCTTTTATAGAAATAGTATAGCTCATCCTAAAATTCACATGGAACTACAGCAAAAAAATAAACAGAACGACCATGAGAAGGAAGACAAAGCTGGATATCTCACACTTCTTTATTTCAAAACATATTATAAAGTTACAATAATTCATGTCTTGCATTGGCATTAAGACAGACATTTGTATAAACAGAACAGAAGAGAGTTTCCAAACAGTCCTATGTATATACAGTCAAAAAATCTTTGACATTGATGCCATGAATGCTCAATAGGGAAAAACTGTCTTGTCAACAAATATTATTAGGAAAACTGGACATCCACAAGCAAAAGAGTGAAGTTGGTTTCTTAAATTATACCCTACACAAAATTGAACCAACTCAAAAACTAACAGACAGGAGAAAAGTTTTGTGACATTGCTCTTGGGAGTGATTTCCTTTATATGACATCAAAATTACAATCAATAGAAGCAAAAATAGCCAAGCAGGACTGCACCAGACTAAAAGCTTCTTTACAGCAAAGAAAACAATCAATAGAGTGAAAACATAACTAGGACAGTAGGAGAAAATTGTAAGTCATATATCTAATAAGGAGTTAATATTCAAACATATAATAAATTATTAGACCACACTAACAAAAATATAATCCATTAAAAATGGGGAAAAAAATAGACATTTTTCCAAAGAAGGCATCCAAACAGCCAACAGATATATGAATAGAACAGGGAAATGTAAATCAAAAAAGCACAATGAGATATTACAACCCATCCTTTAAGATGCTTGTCTGTTTATTAAAACAAAACAAAACAAAAACAAGAAGTAAGGGTTGGCTGTGGAGATACTGGAATTCTTGTGCAATGTGTTCTTTGGAATATGAAATAGTGCAGGCACAATGAAGCACGACATAAAGGTTCATCAAAAAGTTAAAAATAGAACTACCATATGATCCAGCAATCTCATCTCTGGTTATCTGTCCAAAAAATATAAACAGGTTCTCAAAGAGATATCTGTTGTCCCATGTGCATTGCAGCATTATTCCCAAGAACCAAGAAGTTGACATACTAAATGTCCTACAATGGATGAACAGATTAAAAGTGTGATTTATACACATTTACAGTGGAATATTATTCAAGCATAAAATATATAGAACTTCAGTAATATGCTACATCATGGATGAAGCTTGAAGACATTATGCTAAGGAAAGTAAGCCAATCACAGCAGAATAAATATTGCATGATTCCACTCATATGAGCTATCTCAAGCAGATGAAGTTATCAACGCATAGACGGTGGTTGCTCGGTGAAGAGGGGAGGGAGATATCAGAATTATATATTCAATGGGTATAAAGCTGAAGTGATACAAAATGAAAAGCTTGTTCAACAACATCATTGCTATACAATAATGGCCTTCAAGTTAAAAAATGTATTTAAAAATCTGTTAGGATATTAGATTTCATATATTTGTTACAGCAATTTTTTAGAAGGAAAAATCAAAATAAAAAGTTCTCTTTGAGTTTTAGGCTTTACACAAAATTGATCATTTTTATTATGTTCAAAGTTGACTGAAGATCAAAGTAAAGTGGAAGAAAAATACATGAAAAGTCAGTAGTCCTTCTGTTAATATTGGTTTATGTTAATATACTCTATAGAGATCACAAAATGACAGTTCTTTTGTTCTTTTTTTTTTCTAACTATAACTTTTTGCTAAGCTTCCTAAGAACCATAGACAAAAGTTTCAATAACTAGAGTAACATTTGAGTTGAAAAAAAATTATTTTAAGGAATATTTAATCATTTGTAATCAGAAAATTTCAATTTTTTGCTTCTTGTATGGTGTGCATTAAGTGCATGTGTGTGTACGTGACCTAAATATATGAGAAGCAACTGAAATATATGAGAAGCAGCTCCCCTTCTAAAGGAGGAAAGGGACCTCATTATCAACAGAGGATTTTGGATTTGAATAAGAAATCAGATGGCTTCACAAATATAAAGGTTCAGAATTAAAAATATTTTTTCAGACCCCTGAACTCTACATCACATTGAAAGGAATAGAAACTTGTAGATACAGACATAGACCAAAATGGAGAAATGAATGCTTGAAAGGCATTATTTATCCTCAAGTTCTATTGTCTATTTCAAACAATACTCTATCTCAATCTTTGCATAATTAATTGCCTAGCTCTAGAATTTTATAGCTAGTTAGAAATCAACCACTCAAGACAGATACTGCAGTTACCTATCAGAAAGGAAACTTCATATAAACCCCTCCCAATAGCTGATGTGATATTTTACTAATCCACTTTTCAGAATTATGGGCACAAGCAGTTTCAGATTGCCAAGTTCAGGATATCAGTGCATTTTCATGTATATGAGTTTTGTGGAATGCAGTTTGAAAATTTATAACCCTGTCTTAAAACTTTACAAAATTTTAATAATATTTCAGCATCAAAAATTCTCAAAAACTTAAGGGCAGAACAGATTTTGTGAACCCCTTTAAATTTAGAAGTCCCAACTGAACACTGAATCATACATTGTTTTACTGAGTTGACGTTGTGTTTAATTTATTGAATATTTTTGGCAATCTGTAGTTATGCTGAGGGTATAGGGGTAAGTTCATTATTTGTTCTGGGCACCCAGGATGCTACAAACTAGAGTATATCTTTCTGAGAAGCCTCAGAGGTTCTGTCATGATCTCACTGATCCTGGAAGGAATTGCTTATAGATGAGTATCTGCCCTTCACACCATGTGACCCCACCAGCCTTGGCAACAAACCTAGACCAAAATGGAGATCTGCTCTTGAGGTATCTGTCCACAGATTGGTGGGATGCAGGATAAGCAATGACTGATCAGAAAAACTCTACCGAGAACACCACCATATAAATTGGATGGTGATTGACAGACTCCGTAAGGTCGTCCCTCTGTAGGAAGGAGCTGGAGTGAAGGGGTAATGGGCTAAAACTATGAAACAAGTGGAAGTTATGGGTCATTGGAAGCCAGTAATGCAGTAGCAATTATGAGACAGAAAGAAAAACATAGAAAAATTCAATAATAACATATAAACACATTGAGAGTAAAGCAGAGAGACTAACAGGGTTAGCATATCCCTAATGAGGAGACCTGAAAACCTGTTTCAGGAGGCAAATGCGAAAAGAGGTGTTGACTCACCAGTGGCGCTGACAGACCTTTCTTTCTGAACCACAAGAACATTCTGTTCCTCTGTGCAGCATTACCTCTTGGCTGCTGAAGCCCATTCTAGCCTTCCTTACCTCATCATGTATCTTTGTAAGACAGCTTCATTTTTTTCAGAAATGAAAGCAGGTATTTTTTTATTCCTTGTGATCAGAAAAGGCCTAAAGGATGCATTAATCACTACTATTTTGACTAATTTCAGCCAGTGAGTTAATCACAGAAACCTAGATATAGTCAGGCTAATTAGGAAAGCAAGTCAAAACTATTATCAGAAAGTAACTTGTGCTATATTCAGACTCCTCCATTTTTTTTTCACCTGTTTCTAATTTTGAAGGTGAGGGTAGCATATGGAGGAGCTTGTAACGAAGAGAAAAGACAGATTTGCAATGGAACTGGTAGTAAGTGGGTTATAGGTCTCTAGTTCTTTTCAGTTATCCAATAATCGTTAACTATTTTTCTCAATATAATTGAGAATTGACGTACTTATGCTAGGGTCTCTATCCAGAAATAAGAAAGTGTATACTAAATTTTTCATTGCTAACTCCAGGCAGCAATGGTTGCTGGACTATTAGTCCAACCAACTGGCTATGCAGTCATACCTTCAGGAGGTTTGATTATAGATCTCTTAACAAAGATCTGCTACCTACTTAAAGCAGGTAATGTAAAGTGGTGAACTATTATGTGCCCTCAGTCCATGAAATGTTTGGCTTTGTCTACATAATGCTAGCAGTCATGCCAAAATGTGCAGTGGTGTCCAGTTTTTAAAATTTCACAAGAAATGGAATTTTAAGTTTTCTTGAAAGATAAAATCATCTAGCAATACTGAGCCATATCCCACTATTAATAACTGGGTAAGTGTAAACTGTAGCTGTCCTTCTGGATGGGGAATAAACTTTTCCATTTGTAACAGCCATTGCTATATCATGTTGATGCCTCATACTGAGATAGACAATCTGGTTATTTGTCATTATACTTACACACTTGTTTAAGCTTAGAGTTAAGAGAAAAAATACTTTTGAGTCTATAACTGTTAAATGTAAGAAAGAAGTCTCTGTATTTACAAAAACAGAGAAGAATGTATCTTGGTGAAATGGAAAATAGTTGTCTAAGTTTCACATGCAGACAATGTGTGTCAAAAAAATACAGTGCCATATTTCATAAGAAAATATTCCAGGGCATGCTCTGTCTTGTTTTCTTAGGCATCTGAATTTTCAATCCTGATCTAAAAGAGAATGCTTAATTGTTGAATAGAATATATCTTTTTCTAGCAATTCTTTACTATGGAGCTAACCAGTCAAAGTTTTGTTGTTAGTTTTGAAGAAAGCAAAGCATTTTACTATGGAACCTGATGAGAAGAGCTGACTCATTTGGAAAGACCTTGATGCTGGGAAAGATTGAGGGCAGGAGAAGAAGGGGATGACAGAGGATGAGATGGTTGGATGGCATCACTGACTCAAAGGACATGAGTTTGGGTGAACTCCGGGAGTTGGTGATGGACAGGGAGGCCTGGTATGCTGCAATTCATGGGGTAGCAAAGAGTCAGACAAGACTGAGTGACTGAACTGAACCACTCACAAAGAAAACTAAGATGAAAATATAAAAATAAGATGTGTTTCACAAATATTATTAATGTTAATAACTATCAATAGTAATCAATTAAGAAAGAACCATATAGGAAGGTCACTTACATATATCATACTCCATTCTTTATTTTTGTAAAATGGGGGTTAGTACCCTAATTTCTAAAATAAAGAATCTAGGGTCAGCAAGTTTCAATGAGTTGCCAAGTTATAGAAATATTATTTAATGTTGGTAACTGGAATTTGAACAAGGTCTGTTTGGATCCAAATCCTGTGCTATATCCAATATACCATGTTTTCTAAAATGTGTTTTGCTGGCAAAAAATTATCGATTGATATTTATATCTTTTGATATCACAAGAAATTTTGGCCTCTCATCAACATGATATATATTAGGAAATGAGATGAAATGTTAGAATTGTTTTGAGACCTCCAAATTCCCATTGCTATGGAAATCATTTCGCACAATGCAAATATTTTAACTGATTAACACTCAAAGTTTTCCAGATTAAATTCTTGCTTTCTTTCCATAGAGAGTACTAGTCATTTACCTTTGATTGAATTGTTCATTCATCTCGTAATTTCCTTGGTGATGTATATTTAAATTATTGGTCATCTAAATAAATAAATGTACAATTTTAACAAGAAAAAAAATCTATAAAACACACACACAGAGGAAATGATTAAAATTTCCACTTAAGCTTCCATTAGAGTATTATTAAAGAAAATCTTTATGCCATTATTTTAGGCTTGATATTATCACACTGATTTCATAACCTTTTCTCCCACTAAAAAGGGTTCTAATTCAATTTACTTTTAGATTGTATTTCAGATTTACAAGGTATCATTTATGATAATTTAAGATGTTGTTAATCAAAGATCATAGTCATTAATACACATTCTTTGCCACTAAGAGAAAAAAACCTGATCTTATTTTATCATAACCAGAGATATTACTTAGTGAATGAAAGGATCATTGAAAAAGCAAGAGAATTTTTTTCATGTTAAAATTATACTTTCTGGTTCTAGATATTTTCCCCATTTTACAGATGAGGAACTTAATGATGTAAGTAAGTTGGCTAAATATTTCCAACTAAGAACTGATGTAGTCTGAATTCACACTCAGATATTTCTCACATCTAATCCACTAAAGTATACTATCCCTTACTTTATGACTAAGAAATGAAAATGGATCACAAATAAATAGACCATTCCTAATTTTGACTAGGTGCTTAACTGAATGAGCAAGAAAAGTTATTTAGCGCTCCATTCACCACTTACCAACCTACATCCAGTACTATCCAGAAAAACATTCCATCTAAAAGTATGAACTGGCATTAGTATCAGAGGAACCTGGTGGGATACAGTCCATTGGGTTGTACAGAGTCGGACACAACTAAAGCGACTTAGCATGCACGCATGAGTGCACATTCTTATTGATGAGAGAATTCATCACAGTAGCCTAGTTAACAAGGCCCTACTTTCTTCCTGAATGATAGTATCTGGTCATGAAAGGACAAATGTGATTAAAAATCTAGCTTTTTCTGCACTGACAAAAGGCCAGTTTCTTGGGCATGTAGCCTAGACAGTTGGACAGATCCGAGCTTAGAAGGGTTCTGCACTTGGTTTAATGTTCCATGTCATTGTCTTGAAATTATTAATAATTTTTTAAAAAACTCCACATTTTCATTTTGTACTGGTTCCCGCAAATTCTGAATATACCAGAAGTGGGGCCTTTTTTCCTTTATGTACAAAAGTACAATATAGGCTAACAGCAATCTAGTTCAATACTGCAAAAAACAAGGGTCATCAAATACATATAAAAAGGATATAGCCCCCCAAAATGAGCTTCCAGATATCAAATGCTAACAGATGTACATTAATCATGCCAACCATTTACAAACATCCTGGATCCCCCAACATTTATTTCAGTAACTTTCAGTAACAAAAGTTATTAAAATAAATGTTAACATAGGTCTTTAAATGACCCACACTAATTTGCATGCAATCTTCCCCCACTCCCATTGCCTATGCCTACATCATCAAATAACTACTAAAAATGTCTAATTCATTTTGCCTTAGAAAACCTAGAGCTAAATGGAAAAAGCAGTCTTAGTTACTATAACTTACATTTTGATTGTGCGTGCAAAGTGGACAAGGATCTTTAACTGTAGTATTATATTTGTTAAAAGATAAACTGAGTTTATATTAAAATTTTTAAGGCCTTATTTAAGCAAAAATCTCTTTGAATGAGGCAGCATTCAATCTAACAGATAAAAAGGAGCTCCCATGAGATGGATAAAATGAAAAAGTTTTACAAGCCTAAGGGAGCAGGAACAAAGAACCTGGGAGACACAATAGGTGGGTGGTGACTGCAAGTTTTACTGTTCCTTAGGGCATGGCAGGGGTCTATCAGGAAGATTACCTAATTAGTACTGATCAGGCAATTCCTGAATGACTGGCTTAAGATTCCATTTTGGGGAGAGCTGAAACTGTAGTTAAGTCAAGTTTTATTTTGGTGACATGGAACATAGCATAAGACATCCCAACTGGGGCTGTATTCATGTTTTCAACATAATTTACCATCAAATTTTCCATTCAAAATAGACACAGGTAAAAATCTCATGATACTTAGAAATTTATGCACATATTTTTAGCTTGAAGTTAAGGTTGCTGAATTCTCCCAACTTTCTTTGAAAGAAATGTGGTACTTAAAACATTCTTGGCTTTTAATATCACCTAGGGAGATATAAAGGCCCGTAGAAAACTGTTTTCTGTCAAAATTACAATGGGCCTGCATATTTTAGCAATTTCAGCTACATTATGCAGTCTGATCAGGCTGGTCATTGACCAGTTGCTCACCCCTATCAATTGCATTAGCATTTAACTTGTCACTTTAAATGAGAAAGGTAACAAAAGTTTAAGGAGGTTACAAAAGATTTAATCCTCCATTAGAAAGAAGAAGAATATTACTAAATTACACAGATAAGTTATTTTCTTCCTTCATTCAATTTTGGTGATGATATATTACCAAAAGTTCTAGAAATTTTACTTTCATGAGGTTAAAAAAAAGTAAGCTCTAAGAACTTGTAAGAACCACCATGAGTTGCTACAGTAGTGTTTGTCCAAAGACAGGAAGAGATGATGTAACAGAGAAGGAAAAAACCTAACTCCATATCAGGTCTATTCCTTTAGCTCCAACCCTTGTGATCTGTTGCCTGTGCTTAGTCAGGCTGGTTCTGCACCTTTGTAAAAGAATACTGGTTAGAGCATGAAATAAACATGATAGCCCATTCTCAAGGATCTGACCATTATAAAAAGTTGCAGAACGGAAAATAACAGTCTTGTAGGAGGTTTACTGGAACATTGTGACCAGATCTAATACTTGGGCAGCTTCAAGAGCAAAGGATTCCTATACCAAGGTTACACTCCCTCCCCTTTCAGGAATAAAAAAAAAAAAAAAAAAAACCTGATTTCTAACTTGGATAAGATGGTTATTTGGGACACTAGTCCATCATCTTCTTGGTCGCTGGCTTTGCAAATAAAGTTGCAATTTCTTGCCCCACCTGTCTCTCAATTTATTGGTCTCTCATGTGGCAAGCTGGAGAAGGCAATGGCAACCCACACCAGTACTCTTGCCTGGAAAATCTCACGGATGGAGGAGCCTGGTGGGCTGTAGTCCATGGGGTCGCAAAGAGATGGGCATGACTGAGCGACTTCACTTCCCTTTTCACTTTCATGCATTGGAGAAGGAAATGGCAATCCACTCCAGTGTTCTTGCCTGGAGAATCCCAGGGACGGGGGAGCCTGGTGGGCTGCCATCTACGCAGTTGCTCAGAGTCAGACACCACTGAAGTGACTTAGCAGCAGCAGCAGCATGTGGCAAGCAGCATGGGCTTGACCTTGAACTTACTGCAGGGTAAGTATCCCTGGGTCTATTTCCTACTTCAAGGAAAAGCAAGTCAGTGTCATGTTGCAAAGAAGCCACTAAGACTTTGAAATTGCAGAGTCCTAGGTCTCCTGACTGTGAAAAGACTAACATGGGAAGCATCAAGGAGAGAGTAGCGCAGTCTCTCCTCTCATCAAGATGTCATTTTGGTCGATATCCAGCTGTAAATTTTTAAATAGGCAGAGCATACTAAGTTCAAAAACAAGACCTCAGTCACATGGACATACCAGACTATGACCTTGCACTGAGTATCTGCAAAGAGGAGCTTCACCTGCCAACTGAAAAATGCTTTTCCAAATGGACTATTTTAGTATATTTGTCTCCCCAATTCTCTTTCCATTGAGTGGTATTTTGACCAAGCTGAATGGAGAAGTCAATCACACACTCAATTAGATTTTTAAAAAGCTGTTTGATGGACATTTCCTTCCATTGAAATGAACAGTAATTTTGTCAGATGTATACAAAAATCAGTGGATTCATTGACTTGTGTTTATGTGGTGTTTGGGAAGTTCTTAGATAAGCCTGTATCCGTATGAACATAATGCTTGACAGAGATAAATAATACACTGTTGGATTAAGTGTTACAAGTGTAGAAGAAGGTGTGAATACAATACACAATGTGAAAACATGAACCAATGCATATATAATTGAGTGGTAGATAGAGATATAAGTGCTGAAAGGAATATGTTAACAGAAAAAAAATTACCGTGTTCAAGACAAGAATATATTATCATGGAGACACATTCGCTATAGCTGATTACTGAATATTGTTAGTTCACAAAGGAGAATTACCTCAAGGTATCAGCTTAGCTTTACACATGCTATCTCATTGTTCCATAGGTTGCAGAAATGCCTGCTTCTCCACATGATTTTAACAACACAAAATTACCAAAGCAAAATAGCTCTCAGAAGTTGTTTGTTTGTTAGCATGCTCCCAAGCCAAGTTATTTTAACAAGTAAAATAATGGTTAAGACTCAGGCAGTAAATCTCACTGTCATCTGCATAGGTCCCCAGTGAATGATTTTTAGTGTTACTAGCAACACACAAACATTTTTCACTGACAAGAATTGTTGAGAGACCATGCTGACGTTACTAACAAACTTGCTTTTCTAAGACAAAAGAAGATGAAAATTAGAGACCTACTTTATTAAAAACTACGTGAGGGGAGTTGTCAGAATTGTCAGACTTCTACGGTATGAAACATCCCAGTGGTATTCAGAAGATTGTTTTATCCTACATCTTGTATTTATTGTTTCATAGACTGAAGAATACAATAGAATTACAGAAAAGTTACAGCAAAACAAAAAATATGGAAAAAATTAATAAGCTTAATCTTTGTTAATCCTTCTTAGTAGTTAGGAACGGAGTCTTTTCAAACTAACAGTGTTACAGTGAAATGAAAAAGACTGTAACATTAAAGTCAATCAAATCTCATTCTTAAGCAAGGACCCAGAAAAAAGCAAGTTGGAAAAACACATTAAAAAAAAACAAACAGGCATGTATACTTACAAGGATCAAAAACAGAAGAAAAATTGGTTACTACTACAGAAATGTCTGTGTGGCGTTCAGTGGATATTAATTAAGTTAGCTTAATTGGAGAAACACAAAAATATCCCATTCTATGTCTGGTAGTTAGCATCAGAGAACAATGGTTAGTACAATAGTCTGTGTTCTAAATTCACAATTTAACATAGAATCCACAATTCTATTTCAAGTAAAAAGATATTTATTTACATAAAGCTTGTCTTGTTCCCTCAAAGTATAAAAGTTGCTCACAAAAATACACAAATGAATGAACTAAAAGTAAGGGGGAAAAGGAGACAAATAAGTTCAAGTCACCTAAAATAAAGCCACAGGTGAGTTCAAAATATTTGTGATACAGATTTGTAGGGAAGAGACAATGGATATGAGATCACATTAAACAGAATACCTATCTCATAACACCGTAAGGTAATGTTTACAAGTTCCTATATAGTGCTCAGCTCATAGTAGGTACTCAATAAATCTTAACTCACTCTATGCTACCACTAACTGGACTTAAAACTCTTGATATACAGCCCCATTAAAGGTTAATCGTTTAAAAATAATAAAGAGTGTTCAGAATTCCTATTTGGCTATCACAAAATGAGTTTTACGATAATATATACACTCAGAACTACATCATCCTTCACTTCCTTAATGGGAAAGCTCTTAAAACTTGCTAGCACAGACAGATCTCATTTCCTAGCAATCAACATCTGGTGATTCACATTTTGCAGCACAGGCAAATTACAGACATGTTGTCGTGTGCAGTAATTATAACAGTAAGCCAGGACATAAGTGAACTTATGCTATTCATGGGCTCTGGGGAAGACAGATTTTCTTCTGAGAGTAGTAAAATCTCTACAAATGGAAATGTAAAAATATACTGTGCAGTAGCATCATTTGAGTGAGCTTGGAATCTTTCATGAAGATAACTTCATAAAGAATACATATGAAGATATTTATCTGAGCTGTTCCTTTTCTATTTAATCTCAGATGCATTCGACATATTCTGCAAAGAACCTTTCCCAGGCAGATAGCAATTAGGGTTTTTGTTCCTCTCTTGCTCTGCCATGGCATGTCTGTGGGCAATGTCTGCATTTCTGGGTAGCTGAAGCTCTTGTCAGGTTATCTGCTGGACAGCTCCCTGGGATTTGATACAATCCTTTTCTCTTGGGGCTCAGGAATGGTAGCTTAGTTGCGTGTGTGTGTGTGCATGCTAAGTCTCTTCAGTTATGTCTGGCTCTTTATGACCATTTGGACTCTAGCCCTCCAGGCTTCTCTGTCCATGGGATTCTCCAGGCAAGAATACTGGAGTGGGTTGCCATGACCTTCTCCAGGGGATCTTCTAGACCAGGGATTGAAGCCGCAGCTCTTATGTCTCCTGCATTTGGCAGGTGGGTTCTTTACCACTTCACTAGTGCCACCTGGCATGCAATGTGGGAGACCTGGTTTCGACCGTGGGTTAGGAAGATTCCTGAGGGCATGGCAACACACTCCAGTATTCTTGCCTGGAGAATCTCCATGGATAGAGGAGGCTGGCTGGTTGCAGTCCATCGGGATGCAAAGAGTCAGACACGACTGAGTGACTAAGCGCAGCACAGCATAGGGCCACCTGGGAAGTGTTACTAAGCTGGGCTTCCCTGGTGGCTCAGATAGTCAAGAATCTGCCCACAGTGAGGGAGACCCAGGTTAGATCCTTAGGTTGGGAAGATCCCCTGGAGAAGGGAATGGCTACCCACCCCAGTATTCTTCTCTGGAGGACTCCATGGACAAAGGAGCCTGGCACGTTACAGTGAGCCTGGTGGGCTACAGTCCATGGAGTCACAAAGAATCTGACATGACTGAGTGACTAAGACTTTAACTTTCAAATTGTGCTGCATCCCCATTCTTTTTGATTTGTAAGCTTTTGCGTCACTTGTGTCATCAAGCCTCTATACTGAAGTATCTGTTTAAATTTGTTAGAATAATTACTATATCCTTACTGGATCCCAGCTGATATAAATTTGATCCATTTTTTTTCCTATAACATCAATTGCATTAATCTATAATCATACTTATATCGAAAATTTAATGTGTTGAAAGGTGGTTCACTGAAGCAATTTTGGATCTGTGCATCTATTATTCTTAAAAGCAATCCTTTTAAGAAAGTAGAATTTTTGATTCTATGGAGACAAAATTCAGCCCAAATTGTATTTAAATCTGACCCATATTGAAAGTTAAATATTTAATCTCATGAAAAGTATTTGTAAAAAGGATACAATACTGAAAATTTGAGGACAAATATGCAAATATATCCACATATGCACTTTCAATGTAGTTTGTACTCATCCAACGCAGGTGATGTATATCTGCTAGTGTTGCAGTTCAGTGCAGTTCAGTCGCTCAGTCGTGTCCGACTCTTTGCGACCCCATGAATCGCAGCACGCCAGGCCTCCCTGTTCATCACCATCTCTCGGAGTTCACTCAGACTCACATCCATCGAGTCAGTGATGCCATCCAGCCATCTCATCCTCGGTCGTCCCCTTCTCCTCCTGCCCCCAATCCCTCCCAGCATCAGAGTCTTTTCCAATGAGTCAACTCTTCGCATGAGGTGGCCAAAGTACTGGAGTTT
>SJYT01082232.1:47048-319677 GCA_006410635.1 Cephalophus harveyi | reverse complement strand
CAGTTATCCAAGTCTATGCCCCAACCAGTAATGCTGAAGAAGCTGAAGTGGAACGGTTTTATGAAGACCTACACGATCTGTTAGAACTAACACCCAAAAAAGATGTCCTTTTCATTATAGGGGACTGGAATGCTAAAGTAGGAAGTCAAGAAACACCTGGAGTAACAGGCAAATTTGGCCTTGGAATGCGGAATGAAGCAGGGCAAAGACTAATAGAGTTTTGCCAAGAAAATGCACTGGTCATAGCAAACACCCTCTTCCAACAACACAAGAGAAGACTCTACACGTGGACATCACCAGATGGTCAACACCGAAATCAGATTGATTATATTCTATGCAGCCAAAGATGGAGAAGCTCTATACAGTCAACAAAAACAAGGCCAGGAGCTGACTGTGGCTCAGATCATGAACTCCTTATTGCCAAATTCAGACTCAAATTGAAGAAAGTAGGGAAAACCACTAGACCATTCAGGTATGACCTAAATCAAATCCCTTATGATTATTCAGTGGAAGTGAGGAATAGATTTAAGGGCCTAGATCTGATAGATAGAGTGCCTGTAGAGTGCTAGTGTTGAGACACTATCAATGTTGATTATTATTGTTGATAACACTAGTTTTTTAAAAAAACAAAGAATTTGTTTGCAGTTTAGCAGAAAGGCCAATAAATTGAGGTTCAGTGCTGGTAATTTGGTCTATTAACATTTATACTATGAAAAAAGACATCAAGAAAGATACCCACGAGTCAAGATGATTATTAGGAAATTGTAATCATACCATAGCTACCAAAAGAAAAAGAATGTTTGGAACAAATTTCCTCCAGGAGTACAATCCTGTGAATTTCCAGGACACCAATGGCTTTCTTTTATTTATGCCTTGTTGCATTAATAATAGGATATGGATTATGAAGAACATAATAACTCTAACCCACTACACTGAGATGCAGTATCCTATCAAGTGCAATTTTATATTATTGATGACTGAATTACAGCTAAGTAAATTTACATCCCTTGAGAAAGCTTTATGTTGTATACATCTATCACCTGCAGTTGATTAAAGAGGATGCTTGTTCTCATCTCATGATGTGTCTGGGAAGTTGCTCTGGACTATACCATTGTTCCATTGAGAAAATCAGTTTTGACTTAATATCATTCTGACTTATGACGCCATTTCCAGTAAGATGACTTACTCTAAGTTATAAATCTACCTAAATCACATCAATACAAACTTCTGATCTTTTTCACAAATATCAGAACTCTAAAAAAATAAAAAAGTATACAAGCCCAGTGTTGAAACTTTAGAATATTAGAAGATATTAAGAGGTAAATATTAATCTTTTCCAAAAATATTCTTCCTACTTTCCTTCTTCCCATCTCTCTTATCCATTCCTCTCTTTCCTCCCTCTCTCCGTTTCTTCCCTGTCTTCTCCTCCTCTTCTTCCCTCTCTATCTTTCCTCCCTGGGTAGTGAGTCAGTAAAACGGATATCAATAATCTGCATTTTTGCCACAGGCTTCTCTATTGACTGTTCTGCATATTATGTTTGAAAACCAGAGTTATAACAAAATTGTTGCATCACCGTTCATTCTCCTATTTCCTTTGAGGATAGAGGCCAGGAAAGGCCTATGTCCCAGTTCTCAAATTTCTGGGGATTTGTTTCCTTTTGATCTTAGAAATATACTATTAACTTAAGTTTCTTATTTAGGTAAATTTTACTGCCAATTTTAGCCGGATAATTGAAAATGAATTTTACTATTTGGTAAAGAAAATGCTTTAGCTAGATCTTTATGAATTCTCAGCCTTCATGAAATCTTCATAGAATCTTCATGAAAGATTCTACTCATTGAGATTTATTTCCAGCACAGTTAAAGGAATTACCAATGAATCCATAGCTGAAAAATCATGTTTTTTTAACTAAATCTCGTTACATACTATTTTAAAAAGTTACTTATCCTCAGATGATTATATTTAAAATAAGAATAATTATTGTTGACTTTGTTATATGAGCAATATCTATTGCCAACTTTAAGCATGTTATGTAACAAATACTTCATATTTTTGAATCTTTACAATAAACCTGTGGTTATTACTGTCTCTACTTTCATATGAGAAACTGTAGAGTACAGAATTTGAATAAGTGGTCTAGCAAGTAGGTGAGTTGGATATTTAATCCAATCCTATTAATATTTTTTCTCTTTTATATGAAATTTTGCCTCAATAATTATAAATTAGTACATTACAATTTCTATCAAGTTAGTCTAAATTAAATGTACCTGTTTATGAACAGAACTTTGTATTCAAATAGGCAAGGCTTTTATTTTACCACTTATGGTGATATTAATCACTCAGCAAATGTTGACTAAGGTCTAAAATTGTGCCAAAAATGTCCAGTTTATCCAGATTGATGTGTAGTTACCCTATGGATAACACCATGCATTTGTGAAGGAATACACTACAAATGATACTGGTTAAAAATAATTGTATGCTCATGTGTAGTGCTGTACTGGAAAATGCTTAAGAATTTCTCCATGGGTGGGGAAAAAACAGGTCTAATTTACAGCATTTACCAATTCCCATGCTGTAAATATTCCTTTTATGACCCATTTCCAGTCAACCATGTGACATCACTAAACATGGAGCTCAGTAAATATACAAATATTGTAAAAGCTGTCTCTAGCATACCACTGGATGGCATCTGAGTTGGCAATGTACAGTTCTTAAATAAACCCCAAATCCATAACTGACCTTTTAGTTCGGTTCAGTTCAGTTGCTCAGTCATGTCTGACTCTTTGTGACCCCATGAATCACAGCACACCAGGCCTCCCTTGTCCATCATCAACTCCCAGAGTTTACCTAAACTCATGTCCATTGAGTCAGTGATGCCATCCAACCATCTCATCCTCTGTTATCCCCTTCTTCTTCTGCCCCCAATTCTTCCAAGCATCAGGGTCTTTTCAAATGAGTCAGTCCTTCGCATCAGGTGGCCAAAGTATTAAAGTTTCAGCTTCAATATCAGTCCTTCCAATGAACACTCAGGACTGATTTCCTTTAGAATGGACTGGTTGGATCTCCTTGCAGTCCAAGGGACTCTCAAGAGTCTTCTCCAACACCACAGTTCAAAAGCATCAATTCTTTGGTGCTCAGCTTTCTTTATAGTCCAACTCTCACATCCATACATGACTACTGGAAAAAACCATAGCCTTGACTAGATGGACCTTTGTTGGCAAAGTAATTCTCTGCTTTTGAATATGCTGTCTAGGTTGGTCATAACTTTCCTTCCAAGGAGTAAGCATCTTTTAATTTCATGGCTGCAGTCACCATCTGTAGTGATTTGGAAACCCCCCAAAATAAAGTCAACCAGTGTTGCCACTGTTTCCCCATCTATTTGCTATGAAGTGATGGGACCAGATGCCATGATGTTAGTTTTCTGAATGTTGAGCTTTAAGCCAACTTTTTCACTCTCCTCTTTCACTTTCATCATGAGGCTCTTTAGTTCTTCTTCACTTTCTGCCATAAGGGTGGTGTCATCTGCATATCTGAGGCTATTGATATTTATCCCGGCAATCTTGATTCCAGCTTGTTCTTCATTCAAACCAGCGTTTCTCATGATGTACTTTGCATATAAGTTAAATAAGCAGGGTGACAATATACAGCCTTGACGTACTCCATTTCCTGTTTGGAACCAGTCTGTTGTTCCATGCCCATTTCTAACTGTTGCTTCCTGATCTGCATACAGATTTCTCAAGAGACAGGTGAGGTGGTCTCGTATTCCCATCTCTTTCAGAATTTCCCACAGTTTGTTGTGATCCACACAGTCAAAGGATTTGGCACATTCAATAAAGCAGAAATATATGTTTTTCTGGAACTGACCTTTAGGCTTTATCATTTCTGTGATCAGACTTAATATGGGCATGGCTATTTCCAACTATTTACCTTTATTATATACAGTACAGTTTTGATCATTTCATTAACACTCAGAAGCAAAATAAACCTGTTAATTTAAAACGAATGTGTTTAACTAAGGCATCTGTTATTCTATCAGGAAAAATGTCAGCACTGTTTCTTAGCTGTTATATCTTCAACACAGAGCCCTGGGCTGAGATATTTTTCCCTTTCTTTTTCTTTAGTTTCTCTTCTTACAATAACATACAGAGCATTGATGCTTTTGAACTATGGTGTTGGAGAAGACTCTTGAGAGTCCTTTGCACTGAAAGGAGATCAAACCAGTTAATCCTAAAGGAAATCAGTCCTGAATAGTCATTGGAAGGACTGATGCTGAAGCTGAAACTCCAATACTTGGGCCACCTGATGTGAAGAACTGACTCATTGGAAAAGACCCTGATGCTGGGAAAGATTTAGGGAAGGAGGAGAAGGGGATGACAGAGGATGAGATGGTTGGATGGACATGAGTTTGAGCAAGCTTCAGGAGCTAGTGATGGATAGGGAAGTGTGGTGTGCTACAGTCCATGGGGTTGCAAAGAGTTAGACACGACTGAATGACTGAGCTAAACTGAACTGAGGCTTAATGAACAGGTAAAAAAATGGAGTGGAGGAGAGAGAAAAAATGTGAAGTAGCCATCAATCTAAATCATGCTAATAAATATTAATTCAGGCTGAATGTGATTAATTTGGTTTAAATGAACTGGTTCCTCCCAATTACAAATGTGTTAAAAAGAGGTGATGGAGAGTGGATGATTAAGTCTAAATATATAATGTATTAAACTGTCCAGAGTTGTAGCCACTATTCACATTTACAAATACAAAATCAGAACAAATATAACTTCATTATACTACAATAAAAAAAGAAAAAAATCAATATAGTCTTTGCATTCCTTAACAACAATAACCACAACAACAGAGTTATAGTGGGTCTTTAATGCAGAACCCTTGCAGAAGATTCTAATTCCTTGATACAAAGAAGACTCTTCTTCTAACTTCTAGCACTAATGTTCTTTCAATTGAAACTACCTCCAAAATGATGGTCTACATTCCCATTCTTTATGGCTCTTTGGGGAGTCCAACTCTAACCCAACTAGATAAAAATAGTCACTCTCTGTTTTAACAGGTGCCATGTAATTGCAGACCAAAGTATACATTAGTTACTTTAAAGGCACTGAGGGGGCAAACAAGTTTACATCCTTTCCATCTTCCCCTTTAAAATTTTGCGTGGAAAAACAGAAAAAACCTGAGTATCTGGTACTACTGGCTACTCTCAGGCAGACATCTCATATCTTTGCCATGAAAGGGTATTGCTAGCTTTTCAAGAAGAATCCTCAAGTCAGAAAAATACCATTCAGAAATATTCTGTACTTCTGTAAGTCATACAGAAAGAAAAATACCGAGGACACCCCTTATATGGAGAGTCTAAAAGGAAATGCTACAAAAGAACTTATTTACAAAACAGAAAAAGACTCAGACTCAGAGAATGAATTTAAAGTTGTGAAGGAGGAAGGACTGGGGAATTGATTAGGAGTTTGGGATGGACATGTACACACTGCTATATTTAAAACGGATAACCAACAAGGACCTACTGTATAGCACAGGGAACTCTGCTCAGCGTTATGTGGCAGCCTGGATGGGAGGGGAGCTCGGGAGAGAATGGATGCATGTATTTGTATGATGGAACTCCTTTGCTGTCTACCTGAGATTATCACAACATTGTTAATCAGCTATACTTCAATACAAAATAAAAAGTTAAAAACATAAAACTACAATGGAAAAAAAAAAAAAGAAATATCCTGTACTATTGGACCTTTGGGGAAAAGTACCAAGAATAAGCAAATGATGTAAAATGGGACTGGTTGCATCCTGACAGACATTATACACATACTCAACTTTCTTTTTATTCACTATCCTTTTTGGAAAATTAATTTTTATACCATCCTAGGATAGTAACTTATACTAGTGGACTGCATTGCCTATGGTAAATCTTTTTTCTCAAAAGAGGTGAAAATAGAGATCTTGTGCATGATGAGAAGCACTACTGTTCAATCTCATTTCTTTCACCTTGATAGTAGTCATTTGCTGCTCAGTAAAGAACAGCATTCACAGAATGAATTTACCCTATTGATTTCAAAAGTGTATCTATCTGGTGCTTGTTTAGAGTGATTCAATAATCAGAAGCTTACAATGAACCCTCATAAACACACACAAGCACCCTGAACACTGGCTATTATTTCTTGATTGAACACTTATTATCTCTGTGATCTTGAACAGCATATCCAAAACATTGCAGAGCCTGCTTTTTTATGAAGTGTAAAATGAAGTACTACATATATCCAATTCATAGGAATTTTGGTAAGATCAAAGAAATAATGAAATTGAAATGTTTAGCAAAGTTGCTGATATAATGTCATTGGTTACTAAGGCCTACTGTTACATAGTTTCTATGATATCTAGTGCCTGGAACATATGAAAAATAATTAGACATAATCAATAAACTTTCTTTTCAATGATGATCACACACACAAAGATGGACACACAAATATATATTCTGCTTGTGATGTTGAAACTGTTTCTTTGTGATTTGCTTCTTTCCCACACAGAACTCAGAACAACAGTCCTCTCGTAAAGGATCAGTAAATATTTGTTGAGAAAAATAATTTAAGTTCAAAGAACCTATTGGGTTTTTGTTTCTAAATAAAATGTGAAACTGAAGGATTTTCCCATATCTACATATCTACAAGTCAATCAGTGGATACAACACATTAGAAATCGAAGAATAAGAACCATATGATCATCTCAACAGATGCAAAAAGCTTTTGACAAAACTTAAGATGCATTTATAAAAGAAACTGTCCAGAAAGTGGACAAAGAGGGGACATACCTCAACATAATAAAGGCCAGATATGACAAATCCACAACTAACACCATACTCAATGGCGAAAAGCTGAACGTGTTTCCTCTAAGAAATAAGACAAAGAGGTCAACTCCTGCTACTTGTTTTTCAACGTAATATTGGAAGTCCTTGCCACAGCAATCAAGCAAAAAGAGAATTCCAAATTCTAAAGGACAGAGTAAAACTTAAACTGTTTGTAGATGATAAGATAATATACATAGAAAACCCTAAAGATGCCACCAAAACCTACTAAAACTCAATGAATTTGGTACAGTTGCAGAATACAGAAGCAATATATATATAAGTCTGTTGAATTTCTATACAATAGTCCCCAACAATCAACTGTCAATAAGGGAAATTAAGGAAACAACCCAATTTACAATCATACTGAAAAGGAAAAAAAATACCTTTGAATAAACCTACCGAAGCAGGTACAAGAACTGTACTTGGAAAACTTTAAGACAGTAATGAAATAAATTGAGGATGACACAGAAACACACACTGGTAGATCTCTGGCTGATTCATGTTGATACTTGGCAGAAAACAACAAAATTCTGTAAAGCTATTATCCTTCAAATAAAAAAAAGAAACATAGACCGTTTTCATGAATTGGAACAAATAGTACTATTAAAATAATTATACTACTCAAATCTACAGATTCAATGCAATCCCTATTAAATATCAAAGGTATTTTTTCTCAGAAGTAGAACACTTTAAAATTTTTGTGGAAATACAAAAGACCTTGAATTGTAAAAAAAAAAAAAAAAAAAATCTTTGGAAAGAACAGAGCTGGAGGAATCACATTCCTTGAATTCAGGCTATAATGCAAAGCTACAGTAATCAGCACTGCTTGATACTGGCACAAAAACAGACACATGGATCAGCGGAACAGAGTAGAGAGACCATAAATAAGCCCACATGATTATCATCAGTTAGTCCCTGACAAAGCAGGCAAGAATACAAAATGGAGAAAATACAGTCTCTTCAGTAAGTGGTGCTGGGAAAACTGCACAACTACATGCAGAAGAATGGAATTAGAACATTTTCTCTCACCATATACAAAAGTAAACTCAAAATGGTTTAAAATCTAAAATCAAGCCTGGAAACCATAAAACTCCAAGAAGAACATGGCACTCTTTTAACATGAATCATAGTGATATTTTTTGGATGTGTCTCCTAAAGCAAGTCAAGTAAAAGTGAAAAACAAAAACCCAAAATAAAAATAAGGACCTAATTAGACTGAAGAGCTTTTGCACAGAAAAGCAAATCTTCAACAAAAAGACAGCTTACTGAATGTGAGAATATATCTGCTAATGAGATGACCAAAAAGGTTAATATCCAATATATACAAACAGCTCATAGAACTCCACATAAAAAACAAAACAAACCCGTTTTAAAAATGGCAAAAGACCTGAACAGACAATTTTTCAAAGAACATACTAATGGTCAACAGGCATATGAAAAGATGCTCAACAATGCTGATCATCAGAAAAATGCAAATATAGCCAGTATTTTATTATAACTATAAATGAAGTTTAACCTATAAAAATTGTGTATCACTGTGTTGTACATCTGTAACTTATATAGTATACAGCAACTATACCTCAATGCAAATTTTATATAATGTAGTAAAATTCCCTTTAAATTTACCAGAAGAATTTTTACTTCAACAAACCTTAGAGAGTTTAGTATAAAGAGTTAATGTGTTGCAGTAAAAGAAATAATTGAGACATCTGTATAATCATAGTTTGGTTTGCAAAGTCAATAATAATATTTCACCTAGAATTTCTTGTAAACCTTCAGTTCAGTTTTAATACAATGTAGTTGATTAAATATATACTTCAATTCATTGTAATTAAATGATATATAAACACCAATTTCCCCTTAAATTTATAAACAGTCATGTAGCACGATATACAACACTAATTCTGAAAGAAAATGTCTCATGACTTCCAGATTCAAAACAATAGAGTATCACCAGCTCCATTAGCTCTTGTGCCAGAATATTTTTGGGTTTAACATTAACAAGTACCAAGACGTCTGAATAATAATGTTACATCCCAATATTGACAAATGTAATCATAATAAAGCTACAAGGTATCTTTCTCAATCTCTAGAATTCATTTATTTTAGGAATCATACTTTTCCTGAAAATAAATCCTGTAACATAAAACTATCTAAATACCACCCTAATTGAGCATTATCTCTTTAAAAGATATTTTCAAATATCACTTTCATTAATGTTTGGATTTAGAGCCAATCTCATTTGATTACCAGCTCCTGTGATTTAGCATAGTAGATTAGTTATGACTATCTGTGACAGGAAACAAATAATGCAGTATAAGTGAAAAATAGAACTATTTTTTAAAATCAAGGTTAGGGTTATTCTATTTCATAATGTCAGTTCAATCACTCAGTCGTGTCCATGATGTCATGTATGTCCATGGACTGCAGTATGCCAGGCTTCCCCATCCATGTCAAAACAACACAAAAAATAATCATGTAATTCAGTGCTTCTTGAACTGTAATGTGTACTGGGTTACTCAGGAGTTCTGTTAAAATACAAATTTACACTTGACTGTTAAAGCTAGGGCTTGAGATCCTATACTTCAACAAATCCCCAGATGATGCAAATACTACTGATCTCTGGATCATACCCCTGTAGCAGGGATCTAAAAGATCCTATGTAAGTAACTGTAATTTTAAAATACAGCAATTTTATGTTTTGTAAATGAAAGTGCTGGTGCTTAAAAGCTCAGGAAAAAATGCCCTATGACATCAAATTCAGAATATAAGATTTATAATACACAGCAACTTGATTTGCTTATTTAATTGTTAATCCACAACATACTACTGATATATATTATGTGCCTGGAGTGTTAACAACTCTTACCTTCCTCTCCTGCCTGTTGGGACTCTCTTGAGAGAATGGGACAATGTCAAGAAGCCAAACTTTCTTCTGGATAGCAGACTCAGGAGTTGTTTGCCTTAAGGATGGAGGCAGAAAAAAACACAAGTTTCACTCACAAGGTAAAGTTTTATAAGGACTTTTGTAGATGAGTACAAATTATTATTTTAATATCACTGCCCATTTCCTCCAAAATCTGTCTGCTTTTATCACCATACCAAACCACATCCCATGACAGAAAAAAAAAGAAAAGAAAACTTTGGCTTTTAGTCTCTTCTTCATTCCAAGTATTACAATAATTCTTCAAATTGATTATATATAATCTAAATGTTGCCAAGGCTTTCAGCCTCTATGATAAATGGAGAGAGTGGCATGGAAACATATATAATACCATATGTAAAATAGATAAGTACTGGAAATTTGCTGTATGACTCTGGGAACTCAAATAGGACTCTTTGATAACCTAGAGAGGGTGGAATGGGGTTGGATGTGGGAGATAGGAGGGAGGTTCAAGAAGGAGGGGACATATGTGTACCTATGGCTGATTCATGTTGATGTATGGCAGAAAGCAACACATTGTCAAGCAATTATCCTTCAATTAAAAATAAACAAATTTTAAAAATTACTTTACATATACTTGAACATTGGGTATGCAAGTGTGTGTGTGTGTGTGAGCATACACATATCTCTATCCATATGGGGAAAAGTATAATTTATAGAGCAGAAAATAAGTCTTATCTAAGGAAAGGATGTCCATTTTCCTAAAGATTCTTGTGGTTGCAAAAAATGAAAACTTGCCTGAGTTTAACTTAAGCAAGAAAGATACTGGGATGAATCAAGAATGAACTAGAGTAAGGGATGGGAGTTCTATAAAGAATCATGAAAATAATCTTTGTGAATTTAAAAATTTGTTTCTGTACATTTAATTTATTCTTTTGTCTTGCTGAACATTAGCTTTCTCTGTCACCTAGTTGACAAGAGTAGCAAGAGCCAATGCTTTAAGCTGCTACATGTTTATCTGACTTCTTCAAGAAAGCATCAGGGGGAGATGAGCCTCTTTATCACAATTCCCGACTACAGGAAGGGATCTTGACTGTAAGCAGGGATACATTTGTCCACTTCTAAGTCAACTAACCAGAGAAGGCAATGGCACCCCACTCCAGTACTCTTGCCTGGAAAATCCCATGGACGGAGGACCTGGTGGGTGCAGTCCATGGGACCGCTAGGAGTCGGACATGACTGAGCGACTTCACTTTCACTTTTCACTTTTCACTTTCATTCATTGGAGAAGGAAATGGCAACCCACTCCAGTGTTCTTGCCTGGAGAACCCCAGGGACGGGGGAGCCTGGTGGGCTGCCGTCTATGGGGTCGCACAGAGTCAGACACAACCGAAGCGACTTAGCAGCAGCAGCAGCAAATCAACTAACTGGTTAGGCATTTTGGTCACATCTGTCCTCAGCTGCCCAGTGACGTCATATGTGTGGGGACAGGCTGGATACATTCAGAAACAATCAAAAGAAAAGTGCTGTGCTACAAGTGGTGGATATTGTGAGGTTCACGCCCCAGCATCCTTTTCAACCATTTCACAATTTATAATAGGCATATCATTTATGTGGGATTGACCTCAGATCCAAAAGGAATATGATATGCTTAAACCATTTAACACAGCTGTATTGCCCTTGCCAATTACTGGTTCAAGAATAAAGGTGCTTACTGAGTCAATAAATTCAGAGGAGAGGTTTTCTGGGAAGGTCTGCAACAGGTGCTACCTCATTCTTAAGTCAATAGAAATTCAGTTCACCAAGTCAAAGGGAAAAGAGCTGGTACAACAGAGGTCATTTCCCTTAAAATGTCTTCATCAATACTGAATACAAAGCATCTGAATTTTCTCTTACTAACCTGATAGTTTAACTCATTATGCTTTATATCTTTTCATGTATTAATATATGATTGTGCCTGTGCTTAGTCACTCAGTCAGGTCTGACTCTTCGTGACCCTTTGGACTACAGCCCCCAGGCTCCTCTGTTCATGGAATTTTCCAGGCAAGAATACTGCAGTGGGTTGCCATTTCCTTTTCCAGGTGATCTTCCTGACCCAGGGACCAAACCTGCATCTCCTGTGTCTCCTGCATTGCAGGCAAATTCTTTAGCTACTGAGTCAGTGGGGAAGCCCTAATATATGATTACCTGGCAATTAATCAAAGCAGTTTATACAGGGCACCCATGATCGCTTAAGTTGGAGACTTCAGTCTGAATCAAGTCTTCTTGTTTATATTTATCACAGGGCATGAATTAGTCTCAGAGGCATGCTGACTGGAATTGTCCGCAGAAGTAAGTGTGGTTGCAGAAGATAAACAGAAAATAAGTCTCTTCAGCTTCTAACATGTAACAGCCAAATAAAAAAGGGAAAATTTTAGCCCACATATATGTGTTACCTTAAAGAGGAATCAATAGTTTGATCAAATAGTCTACTGTCTCACCCTTCACACTGACTTATGCTTTTGGCCTTGAGAGCAAATTTCAATTGCCTTGTTCATAAATGTACAAGTAGTTTGTATGTCCAGTGGTCAACACAGATAGGCTGTACTAATGTATTAGATAACAACAACTAGGGATGAAGATTCTAAACAGTCTATACTATCTCAGAGTATATTTTAGTTTCCATTTTTTTTTTAAACTTGAAGTTAGCTCCTGAATATCTAGACAACTTTCACATAGCATATTTTCCAAACTTCAAAATTTAAAATAATTTGTAATATGTTTTAATATTTTAGCTTCTTACTGTAATAATTGAGCCAAAATAATGGATTTTTTGACAACACTTATTTGACACCCTTTTTATTATGACAGTGAATAAGAAAAACAGCCAGTATGTTTCATACATTTACTATATGCTGTATTATGAGCTAGTCACCTATTTTATTTCACTCTAATACATCAAAGGAATTGAAACAGGAACTTTAAAATCACATATTAAAGAAAAGGTCAGCGAAAAAGGTACACTGGTGGCAAGTAATCATACGAAAAGATGCTTCATATCATATGCAGATGACACCACCCTTATAGCAGAAAGTGAAGAAGAACTAAAGAGCCTCTTGATTAAAGTGAAAGAGGAGAGTGAAAATGTTGGCTTAAAACTCAACATTCAGAAAACTAAGATCATGGCATCCTGTCCCATCACTTCATGGAAAATAGATGGAGAGACAATGGAAACAGTGAGGGACTTTGTTTTTTTGGGCTCCAAATTCACTGCAGATGGTGACTGCAGCCATGAAATTAAAAGACACTTGCTCCCTGGAAGAAAAGCTATGACCAACCTAGACAGCGTATTAAAAAGCAGAGACATTACTTTGTCGACAAAGATCTGACCATTAACTGCAGTTTACAGTACTTTTATTCATAACTGCCAAAACTTGAAAGCAACCAAGATGCAATTTCAGCAGGTGAATGGATAAATACAACATGGTATATCCACACCATGAAATATTATTCAGCACTAAAATTAAAAAGAAGAGCTGTTAAACAAAGAAAATGTTACTGGTTTCTGTGTTTATATTTCCTGTTCTTTTTACCTTGCAAAGACTTATGGAGAGATGAAGGGGAAAATTCTAACTATCTTCAAATTATTTTAACTTTAAATGAATCAGTCTAGCTTTTGTGAGGAACATATTTCAAACTGCAAAAGATTGGAACAAGCCTAAATGCACATGAATACAGAATGATTAAATAAATTATGATAAATTCACACAATAAAACATCATAGCCATTAAAAATAATTAGGTAGTTTTCTATGTAATGATATGGAACTATTCCAAGAGTTACTGCCTGAGAATGTCAAGGTGTGGAACCACGTGTATGACATTACTGATACAATTTGTGTGGGAAAAAAAACACACCTATGCATATTTTTTATAAATGCATAAACTGTCTGGAATATATACTAAAACTAGTAAATGTACTATTTTCTATAAAAGTTACTGGAAGATGATAGGACAATGTCACTGAGCAATACATTCAAGGTAGGCATTGAACATATCTTTCTGCATGTTTTGAATGTTGGGCATGTGTCAGTTATTCAGAAATGCAAGTGAAATATTTTTTAAACATATATTTTCCCCCCCAAAAAGAAAGATTAGGCCGTGAAAAAATATGGCACATTACAAAGGGAAAGGGTCAATCTGAAAAGTCTATATAGTGTATGATTTCTACTATATAACATTCTGGAAAAAACAAAACTATGAAGAAAATAAAAAGAGCTGAGGTTTTCAGGGTAGAGGTGGGGAAAGGATGAATAGGCAGAGTATGAATGATCTTTTAGGGAGGTGAAAATACTCTGATATTATAGTGAAGGATATATGTCATAAGACGTACAGTGCTGGGAGTAATGCATGCATGCATGCTAAGTCGCTTCAGTCGTGCCCGACTCTTTGTGACCCCATGGACTATAGCCCACCAGGCTCCTCCATCCATGGGATTTTCCAGGCAAGAGTACTAGAGTGGGTTGCTGTGCCCTTCTCCAGGGGATCTTCCTGACCCAGGTATCAAACCCGCATCTCTTATGTCTCCTGCATTGGCAGAGGTTTCTTTACCACTAGCGCCACCTGGGAAGCCTCTTCCAAATAGTTATACCCTCAGAATTTAGCACCATTAATTTTCTTTACAAGGATGACAACTCCCAGTAAGAATCAACAGAAAACAGGTGATGGCAGCCATCTGGAGGAGCACTCCTCTCCCCAGGATATTGCTGATGAGGCTAAACTGTCCCTCACATCTCAAGGAGACTAACACTTAGGTAACATAAAATAATCTCAGTCCTGTCCGTTCTTGCATAGCTAAGATGATGTCACATCTCAAGGGACATAGTCTCCAAGTGGTCATGGAGGAATAGAAATGTTTCCAAAGATGGTAATGTTTATGTAAAAGGGCTTTATCTATGAATAAGTGTATGCTTATAATTGAAAAGAAAAGGTTTTGTGAGGAAAACAACCAAATTGCACTATAGAAGGGTGCTGAAAAGTAAACCTAAGGTAAACAATGGACTTTGAGTGACAATGCTGTGTCAATGTAGTGAAAGTTAGTCACTTAGTCATGTCCAACTCTTAGCAACCTCATGCCAGGCTCCTTGGTCTATGGAATTCTCCAGGCAAGAATACTGGTGTGGGTTGCATGACCTCCTCCAGGGAATCTTCCCAACCCAGGGATTGAACCCGGGTCTCCTGCACTGCAGGCAGACACTTTACTATCTGAGCTACCAAGGAAGCCCTGTATCAATGTAATTTCTTGTTGTTGTTGTTGTTGTTGTTGTTTTAAGGTATCATTCTGGTGAGTGATATTGACAGTGGGTGGTGCGGAGCATCTATGCTTGTTTGGGGGATGGGGGCATGTGGAGTATCTTTCTTCCTCTCAATTTTGTTTGGCTAAAATGGCTTAAAATAAATTATTTTTTTAAAAATAGAAGATAAGGCTATTGATGAAGGTCTCAGTTTGTTCACAGTGGTGCCAGAACATGAAGGAGGTTTTAAAATCAAAGCACCATACCTGTAACACTATGCTCCCTCTTTGGAAACAGAAAGTCCATATTTTGACCTTCTTATGTAAAGAACAGCCTTTCAGAAAACACACTCTGTGCTTAACAGCAACCCTGGAGAGAAAACAGCAAGGAAATATATTTATGTATGTTAAGTATTTATTTTATCTCTAGCAAAGTTTGACTACTGATGTAGAAAAGATGAGAAAAATGAATTGTGCAGAGAGGAAGTCCAACATCACCTTCTATGAGTCCCTATTAATTCCCACTTAAGAACAGAACTCACTCTTCTTACTATAGCAATTCCAGTCCATTAATTTCCACAGAGAAAGGCAGGTGAGTTTCTGATAAATCTCAGCTATTTTTTTTTTTTTTACAGTTTTTCACCCAAAGATTCAAATTATTTATCCCCTTACCAAATTGTCCAAAACTTTCCTACAAGATACTTCATTGGCAAAAATATTTCTACAAAGTTTAGTTTTTCTATTTCATTTTTATGTAGCTCAGATGTCTTAAGCCATTGTACATTTTACTGCAAAATTTCTTAATTATAGAACACTTCTAACAAGACAACTGGAAATTTAGTGAGTTTTGCACATGAACTTTAAATATAATCAAACAGTGTATAAATTTAATACGTATAAGCATACAGACTTGAGATTATGAATTTATTGATCTTTAGCTCATAACTGAATCTAAGTCCAGAGTTTACAGAATTAAACTCAGGAATGGGTATTTTTTTTTTTTTTAAGAAACACAGCATCTAACATCAAAGCCAATAAACTCTAGAGCTAGAAAATCAAAATTTTTTCATTTTCGAAGCTCTTTGTGACATATTTAAGAATCAGAAATGATTTATCACATGAATTACCACATGTCCCTACTAAAAGACAATTTTACACAAGTAAGACTGTTTCTACGTGAGGTAGAAGAGTAGATTCATGTATGAAAACAATGAACCACAAACATGGTTCAAATGTTTAAAAGGTAAATATTGGTGATTAAAAGAAGTTACTTATGATTCACATTTACTGCGAAAAATTTGACAAAATTACTGGTTTGCTATGCACAGGCTTTCAATATGAAATCTGTTTTGAAGCTAGACATTAAATGAATATTGAAAGTATTTTTAAAAACAATCCTTTATTTGAAAATACAGTATAAGGATGGAGATACTTATGCATGCCTAAGAGCCCATTTGGAGACCATGATGCAGATGTCATAAGCAGTTAAAATATCATTTAGGCCAGTTCATTTGAGTCTTTTTGTAGATATTCTTAGTGCTCTCAGACCTTTCATGCATTAAGTCATTCAATCATTCATTCACTAAATATGTAGAGTGTGTTATGCGCCAGGATCTTTGGCAGAATAGAGAATAAGCTGTCAAAACGATGAAATCCTGACTTCACCCATCGCAGAATCTGGAAGGACGACAGACAAGCAAGCAACTGCCAGAAAGCCTCTGAAGTGCTCCTCTAGGGGCTAGAAGAAGCCTTAAGGAGACCAAAGCAATCTGGCATCCCAGAGCAGGACCAACACACATGGGCTTCAGAAATGCATGATGGGGAGATGTCCTGTAAGCCGAAACCCAAAGGCAAAAATAAAAGTTGCAGGATGGCAAAAGCATGAGGAGGGAGGGGAAGACAGAGAAAAACATTTCATTTTTTGCAGGCTTAGTGAGACTTAATATGAACTTGAAGAGAAAAGCAACTGATCTCCCATTTCATGCCCTAAAGGCTGAAATGTCATTCTTCCCAAAGGGAGGCTCTCCTATCATAACCTGGAAATTACTTATAACTTTTGAAAAAAGAGTCCTGGATTCTTATTTTTGTTCTGGGTCTCACAAATGATGTGGTGAGTCATGAGACAGATGATGGGTACATAATGATGAAAAGGATAAATCTAGATTGTATCAGAGACATAAAAAGCTGTACGAGGAAAAATAGGGAACCAGGGTTTTTCTCCAGTCTCAGTCTTTCACTTCACATGTGGACTTTCCTGCATCTGGGAGTTTCCTAAACATTCTTACTGAACATAAAACTTTTTTCCCAAGGTTAACCTAGAAAAGTAGCTTGGGGTATTTAATTATCTATATAAAATAAGACATTTCACAGCAGAGACCAATATGTGGCCCTAAGACCATCCAAAGGAGGCCACTGGGACCCTGGCTTCTGTAACGCACATGATTACATGTTCTCCCACATACATAACAACAGAGAAAGTCTTGATGTTTGCTTTTGCAGAACTGTCTTAGATATAGTCTGGCTTTCCACTAGAAACAATAATACCCAAACATACACACCTACACAAACACTTCCATAAAATTTGACTCTGCATCTCAGATTTCCTGCAACCAAGATGAACATGAAACTTTGGCAGATCCCAATTCATCCTGTTCCTTTACACAGAGAGGCAGTAGAATCAACTGCGCTGGGCCTCAAACTCACAAACACCTCATGTTTGATTTAAGACTCTCCTGTCACCATCTGGAAATTACTTATAACTTTTGAAAAAGCCGCTCTGGATTTTTATTTTGCACTGGGTCTCACAAATGATGTGGTCAGTTACGAGACACAGGATGGGTAGAGAATGATGAAAGGGATAAATCTAGATTGTATCAGAGACATAAAGAGCTATGTGAGGAAAAATAGAGAACCAGGCTTTTTTTTTCCAATCTCAGTCTTTCACTTAACATGTAGACTTTTCTGCATCTGTCACTTTCCTAAACATTCTTACTGAACATAAACTATTGTTTTTTTTCTAAATTTACTTAAACACTGATTTGATCTTACCCTTAAGCAATGATATTGCAATTATCATCAGTTTGATGACTCAGCCACGTTTTTTCTAATTTATTTATTTAAATGAATAACTTTAGAAACAAATGTCTATGGCATACCGTCTAAAATCATTCTGAATACTGCCAGGACTAGACTTACTATGCTTTGGGAAAACACCGAGACATATAGGAAAGGGATATGTATTTGAAGCTTTCTCTGTCAAGGTAACTATCAAATCCATTAATGAGGATTCGCTCCACGGAGGATGGAGCAAAATATTATGTCTTTTTGAAGTGTCCTCTGCATTGTGTCATCATCAAGCCCCTATAACTTTCTGTCCTATCCTTACCTAACTATGCTTTCTAACCTGTGTGCATTCCTCCAGGTAACAGAGGCCGTTGTAATGACAAACTCAAGTTCCCACTCTATTGATCACATGAATCTTAGCTAAAGAGTTCAAAACATGCAGGCCCCGCTCTACTGGAGAGAGGGAGAGAGGGGGGGAGGGGGAGGGGGGGAGAGGGAGAGAGAGAGAGAGAGAGAGTGTGAGTGTGTGTGTGTGTGTGTGTTCAGTTGCTTCAGTCATGTCCGACTCTTTGCGACGCCATGGACTATAGCGTGCTAGGCTCTTCTGTCAGTGGAATTGTCCAGGCAAGAATACTGGAGGGGGGTTGCTGTTTCCTACTGGACAACACATCATCCCAGATCTAGGTCTGAAATTTTACATGTTTTCACTATATTACTCTGTAAAAAATACCACCCAGGTACCATGTAACTGGCTAAATGTAAGCCACTCTCTCTCTCTTCGATGTATTTATTCCTTTCTTTTTCATATCACTCAAAATTTCTTTCCCAGCTAAAAGGATGTCCCATGTTTTCTCATGTCGCCCACGCCAATCTCCTATAAGATCTCTGCCTGCACACAGTAGAGTCCCCAACTAGTTTAAAATTCTTTAGTTCTTATACATTTTTCACAATTTAAATATATTTCCCTACAACCTTACCACCTTTGTTTAGTTATAAGACTTTTGATGTTTAGAATTCGACATCTTTTTCCTTAAGATGGCAAGAAATATAGTTATTTATACAGATATCCATATATATTTATACATATATTTCATATTTCCTTTGTCTCAGCTTTCTTATTAAAATTGGGTTTGGGTACATAAACACAAATAGATTTTGAATTGCCTTTTTCCCAAAAATAAACCCAATTACTATATCTTATCATCATCTAATCTAAATTAAAAAAGAAATTTAGAAATATGTATCAGTTGATAGATGTCTTCCTCTTGCAAGGCTGTATTTTCTTTTGTCAAACAAGTGATGAGAGCTCTTTTCTAAAAAGCAGTTGCAATTTTTATTTGATGATAAAATGACTGTTTATGGGCTTATTCACTGAGAAGTTATTTTAAGGCCAAAACTAATAATACATGAACTGGTTTCAAAACTATTATTGAATTTGTGACTGTTCTTTATATCCATTTTCCAGATAAGTATTTGGATTGGTTCCCCACCATACCTTAGTCCACTCCAACTTGTCACAATACCAAGATATTTTAGAGTCATGTAGATATAATTACATGTTCTAATTAATTAGAACAAACTGTAACAGACAAGATCTGAAAATATTTTGAAATATGCTGTAAAGCTGGAAAATGAAATAACATGGCATTCTCTATCTCTACCTCCACCTTATTTAGAAGAGACAGAAGAGAGGATAAACAAAGAATATGCTTCATCATCACTGTTTGGCTATTTTGTTTTAGCCTGATAGTTTTTAGTTAGATGATACTTGGTTTTTCTTAAGAGCAGAAAGTGACATTCATCTCGATGAATACATGAGTTTTCTCTTTCATATTCTAGACAAGTGAAAAGAACCAACTGTTAAAAAATCAGAGTCCAACTCTAGAACCTCAGAACTTAAGGACTTGCTTGTTTTACTTAAAAGAAACACTTCTTCCATTTGGCTCCCTTAGAGGTTTTGTTTGGTTGGTACTTTTTGTTTTATTTTCTTTTTTTAGGTACTTGTTTTCTCTAACCTTATCATGAAAATATCTGGTAGAAATTAGAAATAGGTGGGGCTAAAAGCTGAATTTTGTGATAAATATAAATCCGGTTTCAAGATTAGTCAGCACATCTGAAACCAAATAAAACGTTGAAAGACTGTTTAAAATTTCATGACACACACATATTTAAGAACAGATTTTGAAATATCAGTATTAAAGATCATTTTAGAATATATTATCACTCTCTATAAAAAACAACAGTTGTTAAGACATCCATAAATAGGACTATGCTAAATAATAATGACATTTCTAGCCCATGTACAGAACACTAATTCCAGATGTTTGTTATAGAAACTTATTCTCTTGAAACACCTACCCAAATAATTTTTCCATCCTCTGCTGTCTCAAGGACATAGTTGTGGAAGTTACAAAAAGTCCCCCAAGTTGTACTATTCTGCAATTGTACATGATTGGCTCCTACAAAATAGGAAGGCACTGGCTTCATTGATTTGGCCCTGACTTTCCTCTGAGTTGTCTGTATTGAAAGATTTTTTTTTTTTTTTTTCACCAGGGTTCAGAAGGCCCTCAAGCCTTTTGACTTCTAACCATGTCATCTTTCCCTCCACTCAAATGAAAAATGTATTTTTTTAAGACCTGAAATGAATTTTTTCCCCCAGCCAAACTTTCAGTTCCTTGGAATGAGTTTTTGACAGCTAACCTTATTTTACCAAGTAATACATCATCAGAGCAACACAGAGCTGATAGTATATCATGCTGGTCTGGATGAAGTATTACATCTGAAGATCATAAGAACCACGTCACTCAGGTGATGCATTCTCACTACACTGTCACCTGGCCTGCGGAAACCTAGACAACTGACTTCTACCTTTCAAGGTTTATTTAAAGGGATATTACTTATTTAGCAAATTCTGTCCACTGCTACAAGATCATCCATTTCCACTCCACCTGGAGAAAGAGGTAGTTACTAAGGTCATTTAGGGCTTTAAAGAAAAGTTGGAAAATGGAACCAAATCAAAAGGAATGACTTTCCTTCCCTACTTAAAAATGGGAATCCAGCTGTTATTTTTCAATCTCTTTCTAAAACGCTGCGGTGAGAGAAAATTACAACCCTTCACCGGAGCCAGGGGTGCAGGAGATGAAGTTCATTTCTGCTGCTTGCTCACTCTTACTTTCTGCATAACTTCCTCCTTGGGTGTCAGCTCTCCTATTGGAATTTCTTAGCTCCTCACAGCTCCTTGCTGTGATAACCTTTGGTACAAGGATGCCCATATGCTCAAATTTCCAGAATACAACGAAACCCTAAAACCCTGGCAATGCCACTCACTAGCTTTGCAATCTTGAGAACTCTTTATTTTTCAGTCAGTACAAAATGGGAATATGATTACTCATTATCTAGGATTGTTATGAGTTCAATGAAATGATACATGTAAAGTCTGGAAATAGTGCCTGGCAGAGAGCAACCAAGTAATTAAGACTAGCTCTTACCATTTTTACCTTTTTTTTTTTTTAACTTAATTATTTTACCTGCTTCTGATTATTATCTCTTCACTTTTTATGAAGCACTCTGACTTGGAGCCCATCTCGTCTGTAATATTACTTCCTTAGGGGGTCTCTTCCTAATTACCTCCCTCTGTTTTATGTTTTCATAGCACCAGATCCTTGTTCTTAGTAGTACTCATTGCAAGTATATTTAGTTCATTGTTAAATATCTGTCTCACCCTGTGAACAATTAAAAACAGCAGCAAATTCTTTGTTACTCCTCCTATTGGGAGTTGCAAGAAAATTTCACACCCTATAAACCGATGACTGCCTTAGCAATTTGAATTGCCAATAGAATTTAGTAGAGTTACCCTCTGTGACTTGCGAAGCTAGCTAGGAAGATGCTTTGCAGCCTATATCTTGTTGTGCCTCAACACTGAGGAAAGCCAGCCCCCATGTAATATGTCCACCTACCCTCAGACACCTATGCTGTGTGGACCCCAAGCAGCCCCTGGGAAGGCCACATACGGAGGGATCAGGACCTTTGCTGTAGCAAAGGACAGGTAGCATCTTGAAATGGGATCTCTCAGGTACAATAGTTGTGCACGCTGATGCCACATGAAAAACACAAATGTTTCACTGCCTCTATTCAAACTGTTGATTGTGAGTGAAGTGAATGATTGTTGGTTGTAAGCCAGTAAGTTTTGACATGGTTTGTCACCCAGCAATAGATAACCATAAAACCCTCCTACACCTTGGGTTGCAGTGGGAGAGAAACTATTTCTCTTTGTTCACGGCTATACCATCAGTTCCTCACAGGCTGCCTGGCCTACCATAGGACTTCAAGAAACATGTATTGAATAAACCAAAAAATGAATTGGAAACATCAATGTACTGAAGAGACGGGGAACTGGAAGTAATAATTCAATCTTGGTTATCTTATCGGGCTGCCCAGAGGACTCAGCATTAGACAGCCAGTGCAGGAGACATGGGTTCGATCCCTGGGTCTAGAAGATCCCGTGGTTGAGGAAATAGCAACCCACTTCAGTATTCTTGCCTAGATGATCCCATGGATAGAGGAGCCTGATGGTCTACAGCCCATGGAGTTGCAAAGAGTAAATTAGTTCATTTTTCCCTTTCAAATAATGAACTCTTTAGCTAAATAAAATAACAACACATCTCAGGGTGTTCCCATTTGATTCAGCAACAGTAACTGAGCCCCAGGTCTGTTCTGGTTGCTGGAGTTATAGCCATCAACTCTCCTAAATCATAGCTGAATCCTGTATTTCTCCAGTTGTGGTCTATGAACCTGAGTCAGAATTACCAGGAGATGCTCATTAAAACTTTGGATTTCTGAGTGCCACCTCAGATCTGTTGAATCAGGATTGTGAGAAGTCAGGTGGCACAATTTGCAATTCTTACCAAGCCTCCCAGTAATTCTTGTACACTGAAGTGTTCTTTTGTGATTCTTATGAAAAAAGTTCAGAGACCAGTATTTTTGTTTATTTTGCTTGAAGAGGAAGTAGACACAAGATGCTTTTGTGTTTCTGGTGCCCAGTTGTTGCATCACCTAGCTAGTAAGTCGGGCAATGCACCAGCCTTTTGCTCCCTAGCACAATGCTTTTGCTTTTTCAGAGGTATAGCATTTCCTATGTAGGATGTATTTTATTCTTGCCAAGGAAAATTAGACTTTCTTATACTATGCCAGAGCCATAAGATAAGCAATTATATAAAATCTCCTCAAAGAATATCTATTATCTACTAATAGATATATCTAATATCTACTATCTATTTGCCTCCTATTTCACCTATAGTCTTCAAAGTATATTTAGAATAATCTTTCATCATATACATTCATTACCTAGAAATGTCTGGCATCAATTAGCTGGGTGGAAATGACTGAGGAAGGAAGGAAGTGAGACTTTGATTCAACTTGATGTTAGTACAGATGTTGGTTAACTATTACTAAATTAGAAATAAGCAGGGTGGTATAATAGAAATGTGCAGCTAATCTGTGAACTAACTCTCTAAAGCAATGGTCATACATTTCTCCCTCTCTCTCTCTCTTGCAAGCATGTATGTGTATGTTTCTAAAGAGGCAAAAGGAAGCTGGGGTATGAGACACCCAAAAAGCTAAAGACAGTCATGAACATGTAGTAAAGATAAAGCAAAGTTTTAAAATGTCAGGTCATACCATCTGTCTACAAGGATTTTTTTTTCATTACTAATTGCATTTTCTCATTATCACAAATATTCCTTCATCATATGTTTTAGAGAATGCACTATGTAAAATAGACTGTTTTAAGAGGAATATAAAGTCAAAGCATGTTCACTCCTTCCTAAAAGCTGGTCAAGTAGGGGGCAGAGAGGGCTCATGTACAACTGATTACACACCAAGTGAAAATGTGTCCATCATTTGCCCAAGGAAGGTCAAAATCAAGTTTTGGGATATTTGTTTGATGCTAGTTTGACTGTGGCGGGTAAAAGCTGGGCAGCCTTTAGAAGCTATGACATTTGAACTAAGCCATGAAAGATTTCAACAGGAGTGAGAAGAACATTCTAAGCACAGAGAATATGACCCAAAGAGGTGGAAAGAGAAGGGCATTTTGATGACATTTTTGCATAACCATAGTATATATGAAGAATAAGGGATATTACTGGGAATGGCAGAGACCATGGATGAACTTTAATGCTAGGTCAAGAAATATGAAAATTTATTTTATTATTAGCTTGTAAAAATAGCTTTTCATAATTTACAAGATGATGTAACATTGAGGAATAATATTACCAAGAATGAATCCTACCACCTTTGACTGAACTGAGTCCCCTTAATAAAGGTGAAAAAAAAAAGTGACAGTGAAAGTCTCTCAGTCCCGTCTGACTCTTTTTGACCTCATGGACTGGAGCTCACCAGGCTCCTCTGTCACTTCCCAGGCAAGAATACTAGAGTGGGTAGCCATTCTCTAGGGGAGCTTCCTGACTCAGGGATCAAACCTGGGTTTCCTGCACTGCAGGTAGATTCTTTACCATCTGAACCACCATGGAAGCCTTCGATACAGCCTCAATTTCTAATCTCATTGCACAGCTTTAAATGAGGGGGTTTTGAATACATTCTGCATGTATCTTGACTTTGCTAGTTTCAAAAGATAAAATAAATATATGCTTTTCAACCTCAGGCTTGCAGTTAAATCCTTCGTAAACAGCCCTTCTTTGCTCTGTGCCTTATCAAAACACTGTTTCATTTAAATGGTACCCAAATTCTCCTTCCTCAGGTCCCGACTGGAACCATCTCTCTTCCTCAGTGTGGTAAGCGCCCCCATGATTCCTCAGGTATACAGACTCCCTGATGCAAGACAGTACGCTGAATTTCACTGAGCTACTTGGTAGTTCAGGCTTGCATTTGGTGCGAACTCAGTTCAGTTGTGTCCGACTCTCTGCCACCCAATGAACCATAGTCTGTAAGGCTCCTCTGTCCAAGGGATTCTCTAGGCAAGAGCATTGGAATTGGTTGTCATTTCCTTTACCAGGGGATCGTCCCAACCCAGGGATCAAACTTGCATCTCTTAAATCTCCTGCACTGACAGGTGGGTTCTTTATCACTAGTGTCACCTGGGAAGTCTTTGCGAAGTAGGCTTGAATCCTATAGACTGGCATTGTCCAGTACAACTATAATGCAAGGCACGTATGTAAATTTAAATTCCCTGATAGTCACGTTTTTAGCAAAAATAAACATGATTTAATAACATATTTTACCTATCATTGTTTCAACATTTAATTAGCACAAGAATTGCTGTGATTATACAGTATATTTTTAGAAATATGTCTTCCAAACCTGCTGTGTATTCTGGAATCTCAAAAGCAAGTCTCAACATGGACTAGTTACTTTTCAAGGTCTTAATATCCATATCTGGCTTGTGGGTATCGTATCAGGTAATCTAGTTCTAGATCCGAGTTCTCAGAACTGATGGAAATGTAGTGTTGTATTTTCTAAGGCCATAGTCATAAGCCCCATGAAGCCACTGAACACTTGAACTTTGACTATTGGCACTGAGATCTGATTTTATTTTACTTTTAAATTTAAACAGCCCCACATGTCTAGTGTCTGTAGTATTTAATAGCACCATTATAGATAAGGGAAGGGCTTCCCTGGTGACTCAGATGGTAAAGAATAATATGCTTGCAATGCAGGAGACCCAGGTTGGATCCCTGCATTGAGAAGATCCCCCTAGAGACAGGAATAGCAACCTGCTCCAGTATTCTTGCCTGGAGAATCCCCATGGACAGAGGAGCCTGGTGGGCTACAGTCCATGAGATCATAAAGAGTCGGACATGACTGAGAGACTAACACTAAGGTATTCAAGTGTTTTAAGTTAGGAAGTATCCTTTGAAGAAGTGAAGTTTAGGACTTTTAGTGGAATGGGGAAATAGCTTTAAATAGGAGCATCCCCACAGTACTGCAGAGTGGCATTCACTTATGTTCAAGGATGATTAAAGTTGTTATGTTTTCTGACCCCTACCTGATCTGTGCTGACCATCTATGAAAGCACTGCTATTTACTTCAATTATCCAGTCAAATCTTATGCTATATCAAGTGATGACTTAGAAAATAGCCTGTGTCACCCCTGTGTAATTTTTTAACATCTTCAGTTTTCTACACCTGATTCATATCCCACAGTGTCTGATGACCTTTAAGTATTTTACCCACATAACTCCATTAGGGGTAAAACTGGTGAAAATTGATGCTTCAAAAACACACAATTATGGTGGCTTCATTAAAGAGTGCTCAAGCAACTTATTCTTTGTAGCAATTTATGATATACAAGTACTCAAGTTGACGGTCAAACTTTTTCCCCCTCTTATAATGAACCGTAAAATTACAGTAGGCAATCAAGAGTACTGTAGCAGATAAGTAAGGCAATTTTCCTCATCACTTTCCCTTTTGTTGTCAATCTTGTTGCAAAGCCCATTGCCTTTTCAATGAACCATAATGTGAATATTCAAGACGGTGCATACATACTTAGGTCAAGCCAGGCTGATCTTGAGCTGTTCGTTTTAAATAGGTTATGCCAAGTGAAAAGTATGTCTGACAAATTTTTATGAGGATATACTTTTGTATCTTGAACTTAACTTTAACAGGAGAGAATGTTTCCCTTTTTTTGTTATTTTAAAAGGGACTCTAGAATTTGACCTTGCTTAAGCATGTTAGAATATCTGATTTTTCAGGTGATTAAAGTGTTATTGTGAATTATTATGCTGTAAATAATATCTTAGCTATGCATTCTTTAGATATTTCATGCATATAGATTTCAAAATGAATTAAGAGCTTATGTTTACTTTGAAGTAGGAGCTATGCAGAAGAGCCAAATATCCCTAGAATCTGTTCCATAATAATGTTTAGATGAAGATATTACAAGCCCCTATATGGATTTTAGACAGTCACTGTTGGGAAGATTTGGTAATTGCTTTGAAGCATAAACTCTTTGATCTGTAAAATGGGGATCATAGCATTTATTTTATAGAGAGAAATTATTTTGTGGAGAATTAAATAATAGTTATATAGTGAGTGGTATACAAATCAATACATGGCACATGCTGTTACCATGAATGACCGAATGATGTATTTGTTATTATTTTGTTTTAAATATATTGTATTAAGCCTTTGAAATTCCACAGTTTAATCCAAGTTTATGTCTCACTGATTAAAAGCTGCTGCTTGTCAGATAAGTCTCATCTCAGGGCTAAATCAGGGACACAGACTTCTACCTTCTGAAAATGTTATCTTCAATTGGTAGCTTATAAGTTTCCCCTGGGCTTTGTGTCCATTTTAGGTGGCTTTGTGTCCATTTTTTGTCCATATTTAAGAATACGTAAAAAGAACTTGAAGGTTTTAAGTGACAGGACTTCTCTGGTAGCTCAGTGGTAAAGAATCCACCTGCCAAGCAAGAGACAAGGGTTCGATCCCTGGGTTGGCAAGATGCCCAGGAGAAGGAAATGGCAATCCACTCCTGTATTCTTGCCTGAAAATCTCAAGAACAGAGGAGCCTGGCGGGCTACAGTCCATGAGGTTGCAAAGAGTTGGACATAGCTTAGTGACAGACCATTTTTTCCCCTATCATTTCAGTCCACATTGCATATAACCACACTTAACTGGGAGGGTGGCTGGGAAATGTAGTCTAGCTAAGTAGCCAGGACCCAGATGAAACATTTTGGGAACAGAAAGGCATCTCTGCTGCAAGCACAGTCCATTTCCTAAGGCTGACAGACAGCTCTATGCATGAGCTATTCAGCGCCTTGTTTGTAGAAATGGACCTATCTTCAACAAGAGCAAGTCAAACAAAAGCTGAAATGCTTTCTGTGGGAACAGAAAAGAAACAGGAGGCCCCATGAGAAGGGAGGCTGCACACTGGAGATTGCTTCAGAAGGAGCTGAAGTTCGAGGGGAAGGCACTCGGGTAGCACCGGCAGCCTCTGAGGAATGTCTGCTATGAAAGAGGCTGCTAGAAGCGTTGCAATCCCAGTGAGAACGCATTTTCATTGTTGTTTTCGAATTTAAAAGTCTCTTTCGGTTTCTGTGTGACAATGCTACCTCTGGGAATTGCATCCTCTTAGTTTTTGACAATTTCCTTTGTATTATCTGCATTGCCAAAAAAAGGAAAACAACAGAACTCTGTTCGCTTTCGTATATGATTTGTAAGAGATGAGAAAAACGGTAGTCACTGTTCAAGATGGATCCTTGAACATTACTCAGCTCTCTCCTATTCAAATAAAGACTTTTCCCTTCCACCTTCACTTCCATTTCCCTTCAGTTAACCCCTCTTTGGACCACTCCTTCAATATTTGTGTGCCTTCACTATCTGTGAAGCTCACTGTTCACCCACTTCTTCAACCCACAACTGTCTGGCTTCCCCCATAGTGACCATATTCTTAACATTCAATGTCATCAATACCTTTACCTTGGAATGTTATTTCTCTGCAGCATTTGGTCCAATTTGACATTCCCAGCAAACAGTTCCTCTGTCTTGTCTGGTTTTCTTAAATATGAAATCCAAATGTTCCTGTCATTGTAACTAGTCATATTCCCTGTATGTCTGTGTCTAATGTAATACCTACTCATCTGTTTTTACATACTTTCCTAAACTTCTTTCCCACGTTGTCCTTTCTCTGCGGCTCCCTATTTAGGCTACCATTATTTTGGCCTAAATTACATAACCCACTGAGGGGTCACTCTCTCTCATCATCTTCCATCTTGCCCCACCTAACCTCTTCTTGACAGCATCTTCACTCTCCAAGTTGGCCTCACATGATCTTACCCTCGTTGGGTGGCTTTGCCACCTGACTTTTCTCTCTTGGATCCAGATGCCCTGAGATTCTTTCAGTTCCTTCACAGAATTTCAAAGGGACAGTTCATACAAAAAGTAAGATAACATGGAACAGAAGATAAAAATTTATGTCAGTAGGACTAATGACTAATTGTATGAAAACCTTTCATTGTCCTTTTTCTCAACTGGTCACCTTACATTTAACTAAATTTAAGTGAAATTTTTGTTATCTTTTGAGAAGGATCAGTTCTGGGTTTTTGGCTGCCTTAAGGCTGAGAAAATTAGAATTGTGTTTTTTGCTGAGCTTAATTTTTGTTTGTGGTTTTTGTTTTTTTGCTTCTCTTTCTGCTACACTCAAAACTGCTTCTTTCAAGATGCTACTGTTTCAACACGGTAAATACAAGCCGTGCTTTATGACTATTCTTTCCTAGATTTTTGAGGTTATATACCATAGGTCAGTTACAATGCAAGGAACTCCAAGTAATCCCAGCAGTAACCAAATGAAAAGTGGCTGTACTCATATAATTTTTATTGTTTACTTAAGAAATCTGTAGGTAGACTATACCCAGGTTATTGAGAGGCTCAGTTTTATCTGATTCTTTTAGACTAGGAGGCATTTCAAAATTTTATTGGTCTATTTTGCATTGCTGCAAATGTAATTATGAGGAAGTCAATGGTTCAAGCAGAAAGGGTTGGAAAAAAATGCAACAATAGGACTTCACCTTATCAGAAAGTACCCCTTCCCTAGAAGTCCTGGAGTATACTTCTATTTGTTTTTCATTTCACTATAATCATGTAATTTTATTTCCTGGATCATTCTAACAACACATGACTGGGTATATACCTATCACAGGAAAGTAGAATAGACACAGTGGCCTAAAATCTATCATTGAATTCTCCTTGAGGCTGGTCATATTGCCACTCCAAACAAAATCAAACACCTTTTAGAAAGGAAGAAATTGAAGGATGACACCTGGGAAACAAAGGACTCATCACAGGCCATCCCCTATTTCTCCTTGGTAACAGGGATCAAGAGTTTGAAACGTCTCCATCACAATATTTGTGGGTAACATATTCATTTAAGAACAATTTCCTGTATAACAAAAACAATTTGCAGTCCATAAACTTTATAATTTTAAGATGTAAGATTTTAATAATTCCTAAAAGGCCAACAGGTACATGAAAAGATGTTCAAAGCCACTAATCACCAGGGAAATGCAGATCAAAAATACAGATATGTCCTCAGGCCTATTAGAATGACCATCATTAAGAAAACAAGTATTGGCAAAGATGTAGAGAAATGAAACTTTTATATATATATAAATTGGCTCAATCAGTATGAAAAACCTTATGGAGGTTCCTGAAAAAAAGTAAGAAATCAACTATCAAATGATCCATCAATCCTACTTCTGGGCATATATCCAAAGGTAATGAAAACAAGACATTAAAAGTTATCTGCCCTCTTATGAATAATGCTGCAATAAACATATTAACTCAGATATAGAAACAAGCTAAGTATTCATCAATGGATGACTGGATCAACAGGTGATGTGTATATATAATGGAATATCACTCAGCCATTAAAAAAAAAAAAAAACCTGCTATCCATAACACAGATAGACCTCTAAGTCATTATGTTAAGTGGGGTAAGTCAGACAAAGAAAAATACTGTAAATTCTCCACTTACATGTGAATCTCAAAAAGCCAAACTCAGAAAAATAGTAGAGCAGTATTACCACAGGCGAGAGGAATTGGGCATACATTGTTTAAGGGTACAAATTTGCAACTAGAGATTTAATGCATAGGGAAATGGTAACCCACTGCAGTATTCTTGCCTGGAAAATCCCATGGATGGAGGAGCCTGGTAGGCTACAGTCCATGGCGTCGCAAAGTGTCAGACACAACTGAGCGACTTCACTTTTCACTTCACTAATGATTTTAGTCAGCAGTATTTTATAATACATTTAAAAAGTTCCAAGACTAAACCTTATTCTCACCACAAAAAATAAATGATAATTATGGGATGTGTTTGAGTTAGCTAATGCTACAGTGGCAATCCAATTACAATAATTAAGTATATCAAATCAACATGTTGTACACCTTAAGCTTATCCAATATTACATCAATTATATCTCAATACAAAGTAAATAAAATGAAAGACCTGTAGTGACTTTTTGAAGTACAGCTAATATATACCAATCATTTCCTCATATGAATAGAAATTAGCCTAGACTCACAATACTGCTATTGCTGCTAAGTTGCTTCAGTTGTGTCCGACTCTGTGCGACCCCAGAGATGGCAGCCCACTGTCTCTGGGATTCTCCAGGCAAGAACACTCGAGTGGGGTGCCATTTCCTTCTCCAATGCATGAAAGTGAAAAGCAAAAGTCAAGTCGCTCAGTCGTGCTGACACTTAGCGACCCCATGGACTGCAGCCTACCAGGCTCCTCTGTCCATGGGACTTTCCAGGTAAGAGTACTGGAGTGGGGTGCCATTGCCTTCTCCGAGACTCAGACTAGATGACGACTTATATTTTCAAAATACATTGTATACTACAAAGCACTCATGTTATACCTTTTCATCAATCATGTGAGGTTGGTATGATCTCCATTTTAGAGATAAGGAAAAGAAAGCTTAAAACAAACATTTAGGAGTCTTCCCACTCTACCAAGAGGTGCATCAGAATTTTAAACCTTTTCATGTCTTCTTTCCATGTTCCCACTTCATGATTCCACGCATAGAAGCTAACTGGCTATTTTATGATAATTAAGAATTTGTGGCTTTTGAGTTCCAAATAGTGAACTCTGCATGAAATGCATGCATATAAAAATATATTCACTTAAAATTTTTAAGATCATTCTACCTATCAGGACTTCTATACTATATGCATTAATTCCTCAATTAGTTATCAAACTCTTCATCTGTCTCAGGCACTGTAGGATAGACCAGTACAGTGAGTCATTTCCTGAAAGTAAAAACTTACAAATTAGGGTGAAATATGCATACAAAGATCTATCCAAATGATTGAAACATATAATATTAAAGATTACATTACAATTCCTTAGCAGTGTACTTTTGGCAAGTCATTCTTACAGGTAACTCATTTGGGGCTTGCAGAATTCCACCTATTAAAGACTCATAAAAGTGAAATAGAATAGCCAGAAATTTCCTTTGCAATCAGGCAGGATTGGTTTTGAATTCCAGTTCTGCCACTAAGTAGACTTTCAATAACAGTACCATCTCTTTGATTTTTTGGGAGAGTAAATAAAGTAACCCATATGAAGAATTAGGTGTGTATCAAGCATACCAAAGTTAGCTATTATTAGAAATGTCACCCAGTATTGATTAAGCATAAACCACTTGAGCTGCACTACTGTAATTTCCTGCATGAACTCAGTAACAACAGTAAATGGGAACTCAACTGAGTTCTGCAGAGAAAATAGTTTTATTAAATAAACAAATCATCACATATGTGAAAATACTTTTAGTCCAGCAGTTTGAGTTGCTGGCAATAGAGTAGTAAAGAAGATCAAGTACCTTCTCTCATGGAACTTATGTTCTAGTAAGAGGAACCAAAAAGAGTGTGATTTCACCTTGTGAATAGTGCTAGGAAAGACACAGGAAGAGCAGTTGGAATATGTGATGGTTTTTACAAAAGGTTTAACAAAGTTTCTGACATTTCTGCTCCAAAAGGTGGAATTTAATTTTTCTCCCCTTGCATATGGGGCAACCTTCATAACTTGCTTCCAACAAATGGAATCTGGCAGATTTGAAGGTAGGTCACAAATGGCCATTTGACTTCCACCTGGCTCCCTCTGTTCCCCAGTGTTTTAGAGTCTGGCTAACCTGAAGCAGCTTAGAGAAAGAGACCATGTGGTGATTCCACAAGAGATACAGACAATGCCTGAGCCCAGCTGCTGAGGCTTTTCAGCCCAGGTGTCAGGCATGTGTGAGAATAAGCCTTCAGATGATGCTAGCGCTCAGGCTTTGAGCCACCTCAGCCAAAAGATGAGTGGAACAGAAATAAACTACTCACCCCAACCCCAGCCTGACTGTAAATTAGAGAACAGAACAGTTTCTGTATGAAGCTATATAATGTTTGGTGATATCTAAGCACCCAACTGGAATAGAAGAAATTCAAACAAGGTATGTGGGAGGTTCCCATGAAGAGCAGATACTGGAACAGTGAATCGAACAATGTAAGGTAATGATCCATTCAAAGATCTGGAAGAAAACTTATCAGGAAGAAGGAAAAACAAGTGCAAAGGCCCCTGAGGTGAGCATGCGCTTGGCATTGTGAAGGAGTATGACTCTGCTAGTATGGGTGGCATCAAGTTAATAGGAAGAGAAAAGTGGGAGACAAAGTGGAAGAGGAAATCAGGACGGATAATGGAAGGTCTCACTGTTGGCACATTTTAGATTACTTTGTAATGGGCTAAGGAACAATTGAAAGATAATTACGGTAAGTTTGACATGATTTATGTTTGAAAAAGTATCTCTCTGCCATTTGAGAGAGGGATATTCTGGGGCCAAGGGCAAGAATCAAAGAGAGAAGTCATTAAGGACCCTAGGAAGCAAGGACAGTCATCAGTAAGGATATAACAGTGCCTCAAGTTTAGGATCTATGCAATAGGGGGAGATGCGGCTTTATCAGGTTCTATCAGGCATAGTCTTTGACAGCAGAACCAATAGACTTGCAATCAGATTAAACGGAGACAGAGACAGAAAGTGAGGCCAGAGGTATGTGTGTGTGTGGGGGCTCCACCTACCCTCCTAAGCCTATCTAGGAACAGGGGTGGCACTGAAGAGCTTGTTAGAAGTGATCAGCCTCAGATCCCATCCCTTCCCATTACACCAGAAACTGCATTTTCACAATGCGCTCATATAATTCATATGCAAATCAAAATTTGAAAAGCACTGCCTAAGACATGGATATGTCAAGTGAGATGTTGGTTCTTAAAGCTGAACCTAAGAAGATCAGGCAGGATTGGACATTTATCTTTTTAAAAATAGGCAAAAGTAAATAGGCTTTGATTCAAATTATTAAGATAGGACAAACCTCACAAAATTCCTGTTTAGTACTTTGCAACAGAAATACTTGGACTGCGAGGAGATCAAACCATTTATTCCTAAAGAAAATCAACCCTGAATATTCACTGGAAGGACTTTGGCCAGCTGATACAAAGAGCCAACTCATAGGAAAAGACCCTGATGCTGCAAAAGATTGAAGACAAAAGGAAAAGGGGGTGACAGAGGATGAGATGGTTAAATAGCATCACTGACTCAATGGACATGTATTTGAGTAAACTCCAGGAGATGTCTGAGGACAGAGGAGCCTGGTGTGCTACAGTCCACGAGATCACAAAGAATCGGACACGACTTAGTGACTGAACAACGACAAACAATATAAATACTATTCTCTACTACTAGAAGATTCATTCCTTGCGGGGATTCTCTGCCACTTTCATTTTTTAAGGACTCAGGTCTTCCTGAAAAAGTATTTTTAGAATCCTGATCTTCAATTACATGTTTGGTTTGGGGTCTTCTCTAAGAAAAGAACAAAGCATTGATATAATTTCATAAGGCTCCAAACAACTTAAATTTCTATAGTTAGCAGACATTCTATTTTCACGAGGAAGTGGTAAGCCAGCAGCAAAATGGCCTATTACCCTTCTCTGTTTCAATTCTTAAACCATACTAAACATCCTTTTTACTTTTCCAACACAAGTTGAAAAGTTTTAATTTCTCAACTTTAGTCGACTGAACAAGTCCCTTTAAAACGCAGGCTCCACATTGTTCGTAATAAAATGTTTCCCCCTAATTTTTCCCTTTCATCTAACATTGTATGTATGATACCTAATGCCTTAAACAAAGATTTTCTATAAAAGCTACATAACTGAAGAAATGACAAAATCTCTCAAACAACACGAAGGGTACCAAAGTGCTTCAGTAATGACTTTGGAGACCAAATTATCCTTATGGTTCCTGCAGTTTGTAGATAAGGCTGTTTTGGGAAGTTTTATGTAGAGTTTGTGATTACCAAAAATGTAAATTTCAGATGGATATGTTCACTGAAAAGGTTGGAAGCCAAGATCAGAATGATCTTAAATTAGCCTTTTTTCCCTCCTAGTGGGTTACAAGCAAGTTGCAAGTATTGAACAAAATGTATTGCTAGATAAAATTTAAGACCTCTAAGGTTACAGTAAATAGGTTCTATAAAACTAAACCCAAAATGTGTATTATTTCTTCTAGGATACAATTGTACCAAGCTATTTCTGATGGCAAAAATCCAATTATAGCTGTAAGGTTGCTCTTAGTTATTTCTTCCTTCGAGTCAAAGCAAATGGCAAAATGAGGTGAGCAGAAAGCAACCGCCTTCATAAATACATGGACTTACATCTGGTATCCATTTTTTGTTAGAGAATGAAAATGGAGAAAAGCATTCAGTGTGCTGCAAGTGCCTTCATTATAGATTTGTGCACTTTTTTCAATAAAGGGGTCAGAAAAAAAAATCACTTTTTTTCATGATAGGAAGACTTTCTCTGAGGAAGGCAGGATCGTGTCATGATCACGCAACAGTGGGTATTCTAGCTTAGAACAGCCTCTTGAGTCTGGGTACAGGTTACATCAACTATGAACCTCTGTGTCCTCTTCAGTAACACAGGGCTGACTATTGTGCTGCTCTCTTAATATGAATTAGGAATTAGTAGAATAGTGCTGGTAACCCATCTGTCAAATAGTCTGTATTCAATCAATATTATCATCAGCTCAGCCTTTACACAAATATGTATTTTTCTTTGCAGACCGAGTTTTGCTTTGCCTAACCCAACTTGATCTGCATTGCTTTGGGGCTGGCTCATTTACTGCCCAGAAAATGACAAAGATGCCATGAACACAATTACTGTGATACTTCCCTGGTTTCCACATGAGAAAACGGGAGGGGTGATGACAGGAGAGATGGCTTTGCTGTTCTCAGGAATCCAGTTGTGGAGAAAATGACGCCTCACTAAGTCCCAGAGTCTGAATGGTGCTGATGAATTCTGCTTTCCCTCTAACTTTTCTTTTCTGCTTGATCTTTCTAATGAACCCAGTTTGTCTAATCAGCACAATATTTATAGTTCTAAAAGCAGTTCTTCTGTTGCTGAAAATAGGCCCCAGCCAGAGGTGAGAACAATGGAACATTTATCTTATTAAGATCACAGAAGGAGGCACTGCTTTCTGTTATGAGCACGCTCTCGCTGTCTGAGCGATTACTCATCTATTCAGCAGCCCACGGCTGTCAGTGGTGACATCCCTGCTCTCAAACAGCCAGCCCCCTGCTCGGCTTATTCATACAGCTTATGACCACCTGGAAACAAGCAGAGCCCCCTCACGTACCGCCTGCCAGTTCCAAACCCAGGGTGCTCTTCATCTGCCAGAGACTTACAGAGAGAGGACCCAGCAGATTCAACAAATAGGAGTTCCAAAGTTTCTGCTGACGCTTCCCAGCTGTGTGATCTCAGAGAAGCTGCTTTACCTCTCTGTGTTTCGGTTTTTCATCTGTAGCATAGGATTAATTTTGACTTGCCAAGCTTTTTTGCAAGAATCAAATGAAGTAATTTTGTAAAAGTTTTTTTGGCAAAAGGTACGGGCTTAGTGACTGTGCAGCATGAAGTTTTGATTTGAAAACCCTAGCATTTCACCAAAAAACATCTTTCTTTTTTTTAAGTCAAATAGAACTTTCCTGTTTCTTGCTATACACTATTGGGTGCATAAGACTTCTTCTCCAAGTTTAAAACACACTCCCAAGGTAACAAGAGCTCTGAGTTGCCTTATGTTTTTTAAGAATAGTTTTCAGGTAACTCCCTTAATGCCACTGTCCCATTTGGACCTTGTGGTTTCTGGAATCATCTGGGAAAATGAGAAATGTTGAGAGAAACTGAAACTACAGACAGAACCCAAAAAAGATAGTATAATTAGAAAATACTTGCTCATATAAAAAACGTAGTACTAACAGACAAGCTACACCTATAATTTCAAGCTACACCTATAAGCTAATACAAGCTATACCTATAATTTCAATTTTTAGAGCAGCCATATTTTTTAAAAATGAGAATGAAGAGCTTAACTTTTATTTAATCTTTAATATCCAAAATATTATTTCAATCGGTAATTAATATAAAAAATATTGAGGCATTTTACATTACTTTTCGGTACTAAATCTTCAAAATCTGGTATGCATTTTATACTTTCAGCACATCTCAATTAAAAATATCCATGTTTTTATTAACAAATTCAATAAAAACCATATGATCATCCCAATAGATGAAAAAGCTTTTGCAAAATTCAACACCAATTTATAATAAAAACTCAAGAAAGTAGGCAAAGATGGCACCTTTACTTCAACATAATAAAAGCCATTTGCAATAAACTTGCAGCAGATATCATTATCAGTGGTGAAAAACTGAAAGCATTTCTCCTAAGATCAAGAAAGGAAGTCCACTCCTGCAACTGTTATTCAACATGGGTTTGGAAGTCCTAGTCACAGCAATCAGAAGAAAAAGAAATAAAAGGAATCCAAATTAAGAAGAAACAGAATTGTCACTGTTTGCAGATGACATGATACTGTACCTAGAAAATCCTAAAGAAGCCACCAGAAAATTACTAGAGTTTGTCAACAAACTTGGTAAAGTTGAAGAATACAAAATTAATTTACAGATATCTCTTGCATTCCTGGAAAGATCCTGTAGAAGGAAAAGGCTACCTACTCCAGTATTCTGGCCTGGAGAATCCCATGCACTGTATAGTCTATGGGGTGGCAAAGAGTGGGACACCACTGAGCAACTTTCATAATAAACTCACAATGAATTAATGACCAGCCACTACAAAGACCTAAAGAGACAAAACACCTATACTCAGAAAAACTATAAGATACTGATGAAAGAAATCAAAGATGACACAAACGGAAAGACACATTATGTTCTTAAATTGGGAGAATATTGGGGAAATGACTATAGAAATCAAAGCTATACACGGATTCAATGCAATATTTATCAAACTACCGAAGGCATTTTTCACAGAATTAGAACAAGAAAATTTACAGTTTGTATGGAAGCACTAAAGACCCTGAATAGCCAAAGGAATCTTGAGAAAGCAAAACAGGGCTGAAGCAATCAAATTCACTGATTTTAGACTTTACTACAAATCTATAGGAATCAAGAGAGTATAGTACTAGCAGAAAAACAGAAATACAGCTCAATGGAGGAGGATAGAAAGCCCAGCGACAAACCCATGCTTCTACGGTCACCCTTGACAAAGGAGACAAGAATATACAACGGTGAAAATGGGAATGTATTGTTGGGAAAACTGGACAGCTACATGTAAAAGAATGAAATTAGAACACTCCCTAACACTGTGCACAAGAATAAACTCACAATGGATTAATGACTAGACACTACAAATGTAAGGCCAGACACTACAAGACTCTAAGAGGGAAATACACACAGGCGGAATGCTCTAAATCACTGTAAGATCTTTTTGGCACACCTCCTAATGAAAACAAAAATAAATGGGACCTAATTAAGCTTAAAAGCTTTCACACAGTAAAGGAACAATAATAAAAGACAACTCTTTAGAATAGGAGAAAATATTTGCAAACGAAGTAAATGAGAAGGGATTAATCCCCAAAACATACAAACAGCTCATGTATCTCAATTTTAAAAAATGAAAAAAATAGGTAAAAGACCTAAATAGACTTTTCTTCAAAGAAAACATACAGATGGCCAACAAATACAGGAGAGAAAAGCAAATCAAAACTACTGTGAGGTATCTTCTCACAGCAGTCAGTGACCATCATCAAAAAGTCTACCAACAATAGATGCTGGACAGAGTGTGGGGAAAAGGGATCCCTCCTAAACCTTTGGTTGGAATGTAAACTGGCACAGCCACTATGGAGGTTCCTCAAAAAACTAAAAACTACCATACGACCTAAAAAATCCCACTCCTGGACATATACTCAGAGAAAATTAATTTTAAAAAAGATGCATGCAACCTAATGTTCAGTGCAGCACTATTTACAACAGCCAGAACATGGAGGCAATTTAAATGTCCAATCACAGAGGAGTGGATAAATAAGATGTGATATATATATATATAAAATATATAATGAGATAGCCATAAAAAGAAAATAGTGCCATTTCCAGAGATGTGTGTGGATCTAGAGACTGGCATACAGAGGAAAGTCAGGAAGAAAATCAAGCATTGTATACTATTGCTTCTATGTGGAATCTAGAAAAATGATACAGATGAATTTACTGGCAAAAATAGAGGCATAGATGTAGAGAACAAACTTATACATAACAAGGGGGGATAGAGAAGGTGGAAGAATTGGCCAAATGGGATGGAGTTACATATACTACTATGTATAAGATAGATAACTAATAAGAACCTACTGTAGAGCACCAGGAACTCTCAATACTCCGTGGTGGCCTAAATGGAAAACAAATCTCAAGAAAAGGGGGGGGGGATATAGGTATATTTATAACTGATTTACTTTTCTGTACAGCAGAAACTAACATAATATTATAAAGCAACCATGCTCCAGTAAAATTTTAAAAATTATAGTCATTCAAGTATGAAAGGAAGCTTCTGTAATGCATTAAAAAAAAAATGCTTTTATCTTTTCATCTATCCAAGTCTGAATCATTTAAAATTATCATCTCTGAAAAAAAAAAAAAAGTCATGTTTTGTGTGCTCAATAACACTCATGGCAAGTGGCTACTGTACTGACAGAGCTGGACAGCACCCAGTTTGCAGTTGTGTTGAAAATGATTTATTTTAAAGTCATAAGCCATTTACCAAAACCAATGTGGTGGTGGTGGTGGTGTGTTCCCATCTACTATTTGCAACACCACCGACTGCAGCTCACCAGGCTACTCTGTCCATGGGATTTTCCAGGCCAACAATACTGAAGTGGGTTGCCATTTTCTCCTTCAGGAGACCTTCCCAACCTAGGGATAGATACTGTGTCTCCTGCTTTGGCAGGTGGATTCTTTACCACTGAGCCACCCAGGAAGCCCAAAACCAACGTGAAAGTTGCTCAGTGGAGTCCAGCTCTTTGTGAGGCCATGGACTATACAGCCCATAGAGTTCTTCAGGCCAGATTACTGGAGTGGGTAGCCTTTCTCTTCTCCGGGGGATCTTCCCAACCCAAGAATCAAACCCAGGCCTCCTGCATTGCAGGCAGATTCCTTACCAGCTGAGCCACAAGGGAAGCCCAAGATTACTGGAATGGGTAACCTATCCCTTCGCCAGGGGAGCTTCCTGACCGAGGAATCGAACTGGGGTCTCCTGCATTGCAGGCGGATTCTTTACCAACTGAGCTATCAGGGAAGGCCAATATACTCATTTTCAAACCTTTGTTTCAGTTAGAAAATGGCTTGAAAAGAAAAATCTACTAGCACTGAAACCGGTGAACAAGCCCTCTTGTTTTAAACCAGTGCCCCCTGCTGGGTATGGGCCAGATTAACTAGTAAAGAGAGAAAAGTTCTATCACAATTGACATTGGCTTAGACTTGAGTACCAAGGAATTTTTATTTCCCAGAAAACTATCAACTTAGATGTATGCAGTCAGTTAACTAGCACTTGCCTGTACCACAGCTGCAGTGTTAGAAGAAACTTAGTCCCTTCTTTGGGAAAACAAATGGATAGACAGCTGTTTCCAATTCAGCAAATCTTAATGTCGATGTAACCACAAGAGATTTAAACATGAAAAGGAACATTCAGACTAAAAAAATGACTGGACCTTTTATATACCTTTGTCTCCAGGAGCAGTCAAGACTGTTGGGTGCTCTTTGTATGAAATCCCAGATTTCATGTTTCATCAATGAGTTTCTCAGGTGAGATACCCCGATTCTGCTTTTGGTAATGGGGGAGGAGACAGTCTCAACAGAGAGCCCCACAGCTGCGGGGATCATAAGGATGACTAAGTAGGGGCTGGTCCTTCACCAAGTTTGGGGAAAAGTTTTCTTCTCTTGAGTTTTTCAAGAAAGTTCATAGTCCTTCGCTAAGAAGTTTCAGATGATTTAAACAACATTCACAAGCGAATGTGTATCCTTGATTTAACAAAAGGCCACAACTGAACTTATTTCCCTTTTGAAGTCCACTCTGCATCTCTCCCCTCAAATCCCAGCCTTCAGCAGAAGCACACTTCCGGCTTCTGACCACTCCTGTTGACTTTCTACCTGAGCTCTTAATTCTGCATCATAAAAAGCCCTAGGGTCAGCTGGCAAAGACTGAATTTCCCTTAGATGTGCAGGGAGGAGAGAGAACTAAGGGGCTGATGAACTGACAGCAAATAATCTTTCCTGGTACAGGCTCCTAAAATAGACTGCCCACATCCATCTTCCTATAGGATTTATGGCTCAGGAACTGAAGATGTACCAGTGATAAACCAGGGATGTACCAGGGAAAGAAATTGTTGAGGATAAAGGGGATGGGAAAAAGCTTTTCTTTCATGTCATCAAGAACAAATACAGAAGATCTTAAATTACACCAAAGGCTTCTGTGGAAAACATAGTGAAGGGTTTAATAGTAATGTCTTGGGAGCCACATGTAGCTCAAGCTGAATCCCAGTTCTACCACTTACTAGCTGTTTGATGGGTCTGAGTCTTTATGAGCCGCGGCTCCCTCATCTATGAAACAGGATATTATGACTGGCCTAACAGTGTTATGAAAGCTAAATGAAAGATGCTTTCAAGTGTCCAATACAAACAAACATTTAAGAAAAAAGAACCAAGATACATAAGGGTTTTCAAATACTTAAAGATGTGTACAAGTCAATTATTTATAAATTTGAATTCTTCGGGATAGTTAGATTTCCCAGCATAAAAAAACATGAAAAGTTAACTCCCCTAGGGGGAGTTAACCTATTTCCTCTACCACTGACCTACTTCAGGGTCTCCAATTTCTTTCACTGGACCTTTACAATAACCTCAGCATTCTGCAGTGCTACCTAACAAGTCACCCCAAAGTGAGGGGCTTAAAAAATGATTTATTACTTGTCAGGATTCTGTGGCTGAGCTGGGAGGTTCTGACTCTGGCCTTACCTGGGCTTATCCACATGGTAGGTAAACTGGAAGCTGAAGCTTGGCTGGGATGTTGGGAGAGATGACTTCTTTCTCTTAAATGTCTGGGTGTCTCTTTTTTTGCTTGGTCTCTCATGTTGACAGAGGCTAGCCTGACTTCCACACATGAAGCCTAAACCGCAAGGCACAAGCCTGAATGCAGCAAGCGCTTTATAAGCCTCCATGGGCATCGTGCTTGTTGACGACTATTCTCCAAAGTCAGTCACATGACCAAGCCGATATCAGCACGGGGGTGGGAACGCCACAGGTGTGGACACTTGATTCACAGAGGCCAGCAATATTGCGGTCTGCCACACCTTAGATGAATTCCCTCCTCCAGTCAGCTTTAGCAACTCAGGTGTCTTCAATCAAGGCTAATATTGCCTCTCCAGCCCCACCCAGAGGAGAGAGTTTTGACTGTCACAAGCGGCAGGAGATGTGCCCTTGGCATCTAGTGGGTAGACTAGGGACCCCAGGCCTCCTGCAATGGGCAGGACAGCCCCCACAGCAGGGTTATCTAGTCCAAAATAGCAAGAGTGCCAAGGCTGAGAGATCTGTTCTAGATATAAGGTCCTGGGATAACACTAGGAACAAAATGAGCCAAACTCTCAACTCAAGGAACTACTTCTATGGGGGAAGGCAGATAGGTAAAGAACAAATGCAATAAAATGATAGAGGCTCTAAAATGTGAGGAAAAACCTGATGGCTTGGGGGCCAAAGGAGGGAAGAGTCAGGCAAACATTGAGGAGGAAAGATGAGCTCTGCAGACACAGAGAACAGCATACATCAAAACCACAGGGCTTGAAATATTGGGCTGTCAAAATTTTGGGTTTTTCCTTAAGATGCTACGTAAAAACCTGAACACACTTTTCGGCCAACCCAAATGTATTAATAGGTTGATATATTGGAGAATTTATCATTCTTTCAACATGGGTGAAGGACAAGCTATGGGCTGAAAGTGGGGTGAGGTTGGGAGAGAAGGGGGAAACACAAGCAATGGGCAAATCCCTGACAGCTTCTGTGGCTCTTGTTGGTAATTCTTACTCAAGCTGCACATCAGAATCACCTGGGAGCATTTACAAACTGTTAAAAAAGTACTTCTGTGCCTCACCCCAGAGCAGGGAACTCTAGGCATCAGGACTATGACGTCTATAGATTTTGAAAGCTCCTCATGAGATTCCAGAGATTACATTTAGAATTGAGAACTGTGCTGACTGCGTTTTATAGGCAGTGGGGAAACATAGAGAAGATTTATGCAAGAGGCAGCTTGATATTTTAGAATGGTGTTTATCAGAAGATGAAAAATAGATGGGAGAGAGGCAAGACTGGGCACACAGAGCCCCATTCTATTAGGAGATGACCAGGACACACATCTCAGGGGAGAGACAATGAGAACCCACACCAAGAGCAGAGATGGGGCTATTAATAGGTTGAGTTCACAGAATTCAAATTCAATTTTGAAACTGAATAAAATGGAGAGTGTTGGGAGAAAAAGGAATTTAGAGAGGACAAATATGCACGATTACACTTACATGAGGTTTCTTAACTAATCAAACTCACAGACACAGAGTAGAATGGAGGTTCCAGGGGCTGGGGGGAGGGGAAATAAGAAGCTGCTTTTCAACAAGTGTAACATTTCATTTGTGTGAGCTGAATAAGCTCTTGAGATCTGCTGTACTACATTCTGCCCATAGTTTATGATGCTGTATTCTGCACTTTACATTTTCAAAAGGTAGATCTTGTGACAAGTGTCCTTATCATTTTTAAAAAGGAAAAGCAAGAGAGGGATCTGGGAAATCTTCTGACTTTCTGCCTTCCTATCTGATGGAATAGGAAGGTCATTGCTGAATGAGGTCATGATATGGACTAAAGGATTATGAGTCAGATTTGGATACACAGAGTTTGAAATTTCTCAGTTTCAAGCTACTGTTAGTGGGCAGCATTAGACTGTTCCTCGGGAGAGGGACACAGTTTGCTTGCAGCGATCTATGAGTCATGGGAATGGATAAGTTTGACCAAGGGAGTGTGGAGAGTGAGAAGAAGGGGCCAAGGACTGGCTCTTGCATCACAGTGGTACGGAATGCATGGATAGGGGAGAAGCCAGCAAGCAACGCTGACAAGGAAGGTTCGGAGATACCCTATCCATTCCCATTCCAGGTTGTTGTATATACCTCTGCCATAATGATGACTGTCCAATATTGAAAATACGAATTCCTCTGCCCACTGTCTAAATTCTTCAGTGGCTCCTCACTGTTCCTTGTCTGAAGCTTCCCACTACAGATGCGGAACGTATTTTTAACCTTATTACTGCCTTTTGCCACCTTGTCCCAACATCCACTAGACCCTCTGCTAGTTCTGAACCACTTTAAACTCTCTGTACTTTTTATGTTGTTTCATGCCTTTGGTCTCTGCACAGGTTTTCCTTTGATTTACATCGCCTTCCCTTTCTCTCTTCTCATTCTTTTTCTGAGCTCCCATGAGCCATTCTGGAGAAGGCAATGGCAACCCACTCCAGTCCTCTTGCCTGGAAAATCCCATGGGCGGAGGAGCCTGGTAGGCTGCAGTCCCTAGGGTTGCTGAGAGTCAGACAGGACTGAGCGACTTCCCTTTCACTTTTCACTTGCATGCATTGGAGAAGGAAATGGCAACCCACTCCAGTGTTCTTGCCTGGAGAATCCCAGGGATGGGGGAGCCTGGTGGGCTGCTGTCTATAGTGTCGCACAGAGTTGGACACGACTGCAGCAACTTAGCAGCAGTAGCAGCATGAGCCATTCAAATCTCAGTTCAGGTGTCTTCTCCTCCCTGCCCTAATCAGAAAGTTATTTAAGAACTTTGTACAGAATTTTGTGCAGAATGGCATTTTCCAGAAAACAGCAAATAAAATGTTGCGGTTAAAGGCAAGTACACTGGAATAAGACGAGATTGAGTTCAACACAAGCTTCCTCACTGAACAGAAGACCTTGCCTTCTTCTCGTTAATATCAAGTCCTGAAAATATATCTTTTAATGGTTTTAATAGTTTAAAAATATTTTAGCTATTTTCTTAATATTTTCTAAAATTATTTCCTGTTTTCCAATTATTTTAAAAAATAATCCTTTAAAAAAGAGTTTATATGAAAAATTTTTAGTAAGATTTATATGCACATACGTATTAATAACTATCTCAATTTGTGATAATTTTAAGATTTATACTGGGCATTAAATTCAAACAGCTAGGACTTTTAATAATTTAATTTTGGTTGTTTTCAAAAATAATATTTTTTCTTTATCTACATGAGGAAGCAACTAAATAATTTGTCAAGGAAAATTTTTTCTGTCTTTAGAATGTCTCTTAACTCACAGAAAGTTCTGTATCAGGTACAATGGATGACCACTTCCTCAATGAAATCAGGACAATTGTAAGTCAGTTAATTAAAATAATAATTCAAATAAGACTCATCCACCTCAACTGCTGGGAGTAAAAGTACTTGAGCGTAGCCTGTTAGATGCAGTAGTCATATTTTTATCAGAGGCAATGGTATGAATTACTCTGGCAAGTTAGTTAACTGGAGAGATTGAGAGTCTTTTTAATTACATTGTAAAATCTAGTTTCTAAGAGATAATGGGATTTGGATTCAGAGTGACCTGGCTTCAGATTTTGCTTCTGCCACTTCCCATCCTTGGGATTCCCTGATGGCTCAGTTGATAAAGAATCTGCCTGCAATGCAGGAGTCCCCAGTTTGATTCCTGGGTCAGGAAGATCTGCTGGAGAAGGAATAGGCTACCCACTCCAGTATTCTTGGGCTTCCCTTGTGGTTCAGCTGGTAAAGAATCCGCCTGCAATGTAGGAGTCCTGGGTTCGACCACTGGGTTGGGAAGATCCCCTGGAGAAGGTATAGTCCATGGGGTCGCAAAGAGTCATATACAACTGAGCGACTTCTCGGCCATATTCATTCGCTCATGCCACAACTTTTCTATGAGTCTCCTACTATCAGCCTATTCCCTTCTTTGTTCATCTTGACTTCTCTGTAAGCAAATATCAGAAATAAGAATGGCACACCTATGATGAAGTCTTTCTTATACTACTTATCAGGCTATATATGACTTTGGCCTCTATTTCCATGTCTATAAAATGGGGATATAACATCACCTACCATATAAGATCATTATGAAAATTAAAAAGTGGATAGGTGGAAGTGCTCAGGGTCATCATACCTTTTCTGTAATGGGTCAGATAATAGCTCCTGGCTTTCTAAAACAGTCTCTGATGCAATGAATCAGCTATGTAAAAGCAGCCACAGACTGACGATATAAGTGAATGAGTGTGACTGTGTTTCAGTAAAATTTATTTACCAAAAAAGGTTGCAGCCACAATTGGACCACGGACTATAACTGGCCAACACCTAGAGAACAAGCCATGGGACATATAAACATTTATCTATTGTTATCATTATCATTATTTTCTACTTTTGGAGAAAATGTTTTATAATCAGTGGCACTTACTTTTCTGTTTAGCCAGATTTGTATACATTTCAGTCATTTGGGAGCATCATGACCTGAGAGCACTTTGAAGTGTCTGATCAAGGTTTTTGGACCAATCTGACGGTATGAATGCAAAAAAAAAAAAACAAAACACAAAACATGGTAGTAAGTGGAGACTAAAATGGCAACCCACTCCAGTATTCTTGCCTGGGAAATTCCATGGACAGATGAGCCTGGTGGGCTACAGTCCATGGTACACAAACAGTCAGACACGATTTAGTGACTAAACAACACAAGAACAAAGGTAGTAAGAACCTGTGGTTCTAACTCTTATGGAAATTGTCTTTTTCTTCCTTCCACCCCATGCCAAGATCGAAATATGAAAGTCACTTACTGCCCTTTCCTGCCTGGTGACCTTTTAACCCATTTCGTCTGATACTGAAGATTTAGCTCTTAGGTATACCAACTTTAGATGGTGGTTTTCTATTAGATCCTCATCTTGGACATTTTTTTCTTTCTTTATAATACTTAGAATAAAAGTGTATCTTATAACTGGCGAGGTTCTAAATTTGATGAAATATATTATTAAATCTCAGGAAATACTAGCTGTTGTTATTGGTGATCATTTCTGCAGTGAACACTGTGTGGTACTCTGCCCAGATCCCCTTCCCCAGTCAGTCCATCTATCCAGCCCCACCTGCTCTAAGTGCTTTCTAGACACAAACACAAGATTACTCCCCACCCTTCTCCCAGAGGTGGCCTATAGCCACTGAATGAGTGATGGATGTATGTTATGGGATGAATGGTTTACCATCCCTTAAATTCATACAATGAAGCCCTGATTCCAGTTCCTCAAAATATGATTTAATTTGGAGACTGGGTCTTTAATTGGTGATTCACCAAAATGAGAACCCATGGATAGGCCCTCATCCAATCTGACTGGTGTCCTTAAAATAAGAGGATGTTGGGACATAGAAAGAGACACTGGGGACTCAAATGCACAGAGATGGCCATGTGAAGAGGCAGCAAGAGGGCAGCCATCTGCAAGCCAAGGAGAGAGGCATGGTCCAGATCCTTCCTTTATGGTCCTTTAGGAAACCAACCCTGTTGGCACCTTGATCTTGGACTTCCAGCCTCCAGATCTATGAGACAACATATTTCCATCATTTAAGACACCCAGCTTGTGACATTTTGTGACAGCAGTTCTAGCAACTAATAAAGTGAGTCAAAAGATGCTGACCTTCTTGCCTCAAGGTGGAGGAACTCATGCTAATTCCATCCCCTTCTTATTTTGCTTCCCTCATGCCCTTCCTCCTGAGCAACCTCCCTGAATAAGTCAAGTGCATCCAAATCCCTGAGTCATGTTCTGCTTCTAGAGAATTGGCTCTAAAAGAAGGTCTACACTTCTCTTAATCTGCTCCAGCTGCTATAACAGTCAACCAGAGACTGCATGGCTTAAAGAACAGAAATTTATTTATTCCATTACTGAATACTGGGAAATCCAAGATTACGGCATTAGCAGATTGCATATCTGGTCAGGGTCCATGTTTTGACTCAAAGATGACCAAATGGTTACTGTATCCTCCTGTGGTAGAAGAAGCAAGGGAGTTCCTTGGACTGTCTTTCATAAGGGCACTAATCCAGTTCCAAAGGACTCTATCCTCATGACCCAAGCACCTTCCAAAATCCCCATCTAGAAATACCATAATAATGGGGTTAGGTTTTAACATACTGTCAGCTACAAATTGGCACTTGACATGGGCACTTGCCATCTACCTCTACAAGGATTAAATCACATACTATTATAGCTGCTGACCTTCAACACCCCCTGTAAAGAGTTTAGAGTGGAGAATGAAGATGAGGCCCTCTGTGCTCTGGGGAAAAACTGGAAGGATAAGTCTTTAGATAGCCATTTTCAGGAGCCTATTTTATGTGCCTAATTCTTATATCTCTTCATATCTAGAAAAGCACTAAAATCCTTCATGCTGCTGCTGCTGCTGAGTCACTTCAGTCATGTCCAACTCTGTGCGACCCCATAGACGGCAGCCCACCAGGCCCACTGTCCCTGGGATTCTCCAGGCAAGAAGACTGGAGTGGGTTGCCGTTTCCTTCTCCAATGCAGGAAAGTGAAAAGTGAAAGTGAAGTTGCTCAGTCGTGTCCGACTCTTCATGACCATGGACTGCAGCCTACCAGGCTCCTCCGCCCGTGGGATTTTCGAGGCAAGAGTACTGGAGTGGGGTGCCTTTCCTCATGACTAGCAGAAAGCTTCATGAGACTAGCAGAAACCTTCTAGAAAAAATATGTTTTTGATTACATGTATTCCACCTTCACCAAAATCATGTGTATACCACCTTTCCCCCGCTACTTCTGGAGCAGTTTTTCAGAGCTATCTGAGGTGTCTCCCAGGCTGCAGTCTTCATTTTGCCCCAAGTAAAACTTAACTCTCAACGCTCACATTATACATTTTTTTAAGTCGACAATATGAAGTTAGGGGACACAGATATTCAGTCCATAACAGTACCTCTCAAAACCTTTTCATGTTCTGGAAGCCTATCAGTTTTGGCAACTCATGTTGAGACTATACTATAAATCATATTGGATAGTAAGGGCCACTACTGTCAATAGAAAGATGAATATGGCCAATAAATAAACTATTTTCTCATAATGATAACATGTTTCTACATCTGTGCTGACACCCCCAGCACACCAGTGGGTTCCAATGATGTTAAAATATCACATGTATATATACTACCAGTGAAATAGAAGACATTTAAACACAGTATCTGAATTGGCAGAATGACTCAGGAAAAACCTGGCATCCTTCAGCACATGTGGGGAGCAGATTTTTAAATACACACATCTATCTAATTAGAAAAAAGCAGGGAAACATATTAATATCCTTTGCATATGCAGGAATTTCAATTATCTTTTGCAATATGTTGTAATTTTGCATGTTACTAAACATTGTTATTTTTAATCATTAAATCATGATTCATCTTGAGAAACTTTAATTTCTGTAGACTTTTCCAAAGTTTTCCTTTATTAGAATGCATTAACAGAAATAGCTACATAGCATGTGTGTGTGAGAGAGGGAAAAGATGGAGAAAGGAACATGTTTGTGAGAACATTTAGATATTTATTGCCTCATGGATTTAGAAGCTAATAAATTTTTTAAATATATGAGAAGAGGTAAGGGAATTCAAGTGTTTCCTTATTTATGTCACTTTGGTTTGTGATAACATTGTACAGTATTAAGAGAAAGCATTGTTAGGATCACTCAACCAGAAAGTAAATTATGGTTAGGTCTCCACAGCCTCACTGAATTGGAAGCTAGAAGCAATCAAGTAATTCAATGAATTTCAAAACAATTGCCAGAGTTTTCCACTTCCACTGTGTTTAAAGGCAGGTGAGCCATTCTAAATTAGGGAGAAACAAGAGGCATCTATGACCCTAATAAAGATTATACTCTACCTTGTTCTTATTTTCCTGGATGAGTCTGTATCTATTCTTTTGGTTTTCCCTGAATATATCTTCACAAAAACAAAAACACACATGCAAGTGTGAAAGTGATCCTATGTGTCTCTTATGAGACAAGAATTTCATTGCTTGGTTTCCTGCACTACCCCTTCCCACCTGCCACATGCATGCATATACTCAGCTCACAAATTACCATTTATCTCTGAATTACAGAATATGTTTGATCTAACTCTAATTCTTCAAATAATGGTTCCCAAAGTTTGGCCTCTCACTAGAGTAACTTTGGAAGTTCTGGAAAGTTTGAATTCCAAAACACCAGTAGGGATAGTTTTAATTCTACAAGTACGGGCAATATAATATTTCCTTTGAGTCCCAAAGTTAAATAACAGGAAAAATTAGTCAGTCTTGCTCTTTGACTTTATATACATGAGAAAGGCAAAATGTCTTACAAAATATTTGCTACCACTTTTCCCTCTCAAACTCATGATAGATACCTTTAGTTGGTCATGACAATCTTTCCAATAACTTCAGTCAGTCTGAGAGTCCTCGTTACAGCACTTGGTAGCTACTAGCAACCATCTGGAGGGAAAAATCAAACCTATTTGCCCTAAAAGGCAAAAGAGACTGAGTTAATTCAGTTGCTATAAAGATTGTCAAAACTTTAGAAACAGCAACACACATTTGTACCATAGTTATTCTTTTTGTGGTTTTTAAATTTATCGCTTTCTTAATGTTGTACGCTGATTTAAATATTGGGTTGACCAAAAAGGTCATTTGGAGTTTTCCATAACATTTTATAAAAACCTAAATGAACTTTTTAGCCAGCCCAATGTGAAGGACTGTGTACCTTCTTTTCCCCTAAGAGAGGCCTGCTTATTGTGTTATCCAGAAAATATATCATAGAAATTGAGTCAATAAACATGTGCTGTTAAACAACATGTAAACCTAAATCATCACTCGAAGAAGTAAAGGGAGAAAGTTACTATAATTTACAAACCTCTTTTCACATTTTTCCTTTATTTGCAGAACACACTGGTCTTAAACTAGAGATTAAGAAGAGTTTAATTCACAAAGCTTGCATAAGGAAGTTTCTCATTTTATAAACTTAGTTTCAGAATGTTACACTTTAAAGAATGGAATAAGATTTTTGATTAAGAGCTTATCTACAAAGACAATAAAGATTGCAGCATGACGGCAAATTTGATGATGGACTTAGGGGTCAGAAAGATCCCTAGAGGAGGGAATGGCAACCCACTCCAGTATTCTTGCCTGGAAAATCCCCTGACGGGCTACAGTCCATGGGGTCACAAAGCTGCTGCTGCTAAGTCGCTTCAGTCGTGTCCGACTTCTGTGCGACCCCAGAGACGGCAGCCCACCAGGCTCCCTCATCCCCAGGATTCTCCAGGTAAGAACACTGGAGTTGCCATTTCCTTCTCTAATTCATGAAAGTGAAAAGTGAAAGTGAAGTCACTCAGTCATGTCCGACTCTCAGCGACCCCAGGGACTGCAGCCTACCAGGCTTCTCTGCCCATGGGAATTTCCCGGCAATAGGAGTGGAGTGGGTTGCCATTGCCTTCTCCAGTGGGGTCACAAAGAGTTGGAAACAATTGAGCATGCATGTAAATGTACAGAACTAGTGAGTATAATGCAGGGTAACATTAATTTTTTAAAAAAACATGCAAATTACTGTTAATAACAGAAAGAAATCTGGTATTCAATCTAATTGAAATTTAAGTTAGACAGAAAACTTTAGATTCTACAGTTCTAACTTGACATCTCCACAATGACTTTTCTTTGATATTTTTCTTCATACATAATTGAATTAGAAGACTTCTGTAGTATAGGAAGTGTCTGGACCATGGATCCAGAAAAAGCCACTGAGGTATAGGGGGAGACAGAAAAAATATATTAGATATTATTCTTCCCACTTGCTGTGGTTGGCTTGGGCCATAGTCTTTACTTGAGGCCTAACTGAATAAAATTTTTTCTGAAAAAAATTTGAAGATTTTGGCACCAGCCCCCATGCTTTTCAGTGTGAGAATTGTTATTAGGCAGGAAATGAAAAAAAAAATGAAAGAAGATTGGAGATGATTTTTAAAATGTGTGAGATTATTAAATAGTGGGATAGCCTATTTTTCTGAGACCTGGCTCTAGTCAAAGCTTGATTTCCATAGCTTGGGGAATGCCATATGACTGATCAAATATCCGAAGCTTATGCAAACCACATAGGTTTTGTCTTAATTTACATTACTCTAAAGCCAAAGAGACCCTGATATATTTAGGGGGTGGGGGTGAGCCTACTTAGTTCTGACAAACAACAGCAAAGTGTTGGGGGTTCGCCTTGAGCTTATAACTGATTAATAGCCTTGGCTTCAATTTCACTTGGTCTTTATAGATGTTACCTAAATCAGGGACTATTTAAAATGGTGGCTATTTAACTTACATTTATTCTTCTTATGCACAAATTCATATTTTGAAAGTAAAGGGATTATATTTATTGTGTTGTGTCCAACTCTTTGTGACCCTATGGACTGTAGCCTGCCAGGCTCCTCTGTCCATGGGATTCTCCAGGCAAGATTTCCTTCTCCAGGGAATCTTCCCAACTCAGGGACTGAACCTACGTCTCATATCTCCTGCACTGGCAAGCAGGTTCTTTACCACTAGTTCCACCTGGGAAGCCCATTTACTATTTTCACATAGATATTAAGTATTTCATATAACTGCTGCCTGAAGGCTGGGTTTGAGTTAATCAAAGAGCATTAAATGACAGGAAAACATACTATGTAAGAAAATAATTCTTATATGACATGCTTAGTATCTACGTGAAAATAGGAAGTAAAGTGAAGTCGCTCAGTCGTGTCCGACTCTTTGTGACCCCATGGACTGTAGCCTACCAGATTCCTCTGTCCATGGGGTTTTCCAGGCAATAGTCTTGGAGTGGATTGCCATTTCCTTCTCCAGGGGATCTTCCCAACCCAGGGATTGAACCTGGGTCTCCCGCATTGTAGACAGACGCTTTACCATCTGAGCTACCAGGGAACTCCGTGAAAATAGGAAGCATTGGTTAAGCTGCCGTGTGTTTTGTTAACTAGCTTTATCTGATAATTTTAATAAATAGAATGGAGTCTTTTTCTTGTGGGAGAGGGGATACAAATATATGGAACTCCTATCCCATCACTCTCAGTGTAGCTCATGGAAATGGTACTCACAAAATAAATATTTGAAGACAGGGTTATTTCCTTAAAACTTAACTTCAGATGTTATATAAACCAGAAAGAAAACAGTAATGTAGAATGTCTTCTTCAAAATGAGATAAGCTCTTTATCTGAAGTATGGGCTTTGCCCTTTGAACACAAGGGTGAAAGGAGATTCTGACCTTTCTAATCTGTTCCTTGGGCTCTAAACATCAAGTTAGCTTTAAAAGAACCTTTTACATTTCATGTGTTACTGGAACTTAGTCATGTAGAAACACGTTTGATATTGGTGTGATGCCAGTTTACTTTCCTAAGTGATGAGCTTAAAACTGAACTATAGTAAAGGGTGTAATAGCAAGATTATTGAAAGGTTTGGAGTTTCAAGCTCAGTTATGGCATTTATATGAGGGAGGAACTGAATTCTGGAAACCTCACATTCAATATCTGTGAAGTGAGAACAATAATAATATCTATTTCTAGGAATGGTATTCAAAATATTTAACAACTGGTTAAACTCAAGCCTAGACAAATCGGAACAAACATCCATTTGGTCAAAATAAATGCCAGTCAACACACATATTGCTGAGGATCAACCAGAATATTGGTTATTCTAACACAGACTATTAATGATTAAGTGAAAATTGGCATTTTTTAAAAATTGAAGGGATTATTTAGATCATTGATCTGTATTATAATTTATTGTAACTATGAATCTTCCATGCACTTCAAAATAGACAAACGTGTGCATAATTAACCTGAAGTTTAAATTTTCCAATGACTTAAAGCTCTTCATTTTTTTCTGCTTCTTTATCTTTAGCAATTCTACAGTTTTCAGTTTCATATAGGAAAAATCTCTGAAGGCCAGAAGAGAAAACGAGAAAAACATATTCCCTTCACCTGACTACCTCCTAGCCAAAACATTGACTTTTTATATTTTTATTTTACAGGAGAATTCAGTACCACCAGCTGAAAAGGCCTGTGGCTCCCTTCTATTCTACTTGTCCTCACAAGTAGAATATATCCTGGTTTCTGCTATTTCATTTCCTTTTGTGGGTTCAATAGGCATTTGGAGGGTTTCACCTGAGAAGAGATGAACAGTATAAACAGAGGAAAATGTCCTGTTGAACCTTTTTCTTTCTTTTTTTTTTAAAGCAACTATTCTGTACAAGTCCTTTTCTGTATGAGTCCGCTGTTTGAACAGAATGCTCAAGGTTGGGTTAATGACACCAGGACTGTCAAAATGGAGAGGTCTGGGGATTTAGTGATGATAGTGTTTTGTTAAAATATCTGACAGTACAATGAATACTGCACATGCTTTGTATATATCTAGTGATTAAGCAAGAAGAATGAATTTTCATGGCAAAAACCACTGGCTGATAAAGGCTTTGATTAAGACTTATTAGAAGGCAGGAAACAACTTTGAAAAGTGGTATCAGTGTGCTCAAGAACCCCCAATTGGTGGTGTAAAGCATTTTTTCAGCAGAATGACACTTGATTCGAGTGAGAGCTTATGAAGTACAAAATAGATGTATTACAATTAAAGACAGTATTGTAGTAGTTGAAGTTAAAGTTGATTCCTGGCACCCTGCTAACTGGAACCATCTTCCCCTACCTTCTTGACACATCTGCTTTCAGCCCTTATTGGGTACTGCCCCAGTAGGAAAACATAGCATCTTCAAATTTGGGAATTTGAGGATAACTTAATAGAGATTATTTATAAAGAATAAACAGGGTATAAAGAAATCTCCAAAGACAGCACAACAACCTAAAGTTAATAATAGTCTGAAGCAGTCTGATGGTCTGCATGAAAATAAAAATGCCTACAATATTTCTTATCCCAGTTGAAATGGCTAAATATTTCTTATCTTTATACAGTATCCTTTGAGTCTTCTGACTGAGGGATGGTGTCTCTATTCCCTTCCCTTGAATGTGGGAGCATTTGTAACTACAGTAGAAAATGATACCATGCAACATCCAGAGCTGCATCATAGAAGGTGATACCCATTTACATGTTTGGTTTTCTCTGAGATGCTTGCTCTTGAAATCCAGCCACCATACAAGAATTTTGGAAACTGAAGCAGTATAGCCCTGGACCAGAGGAGCCTGGCAGGGTACAGTCCATGGAGTTGCAAGGGTTGGACACAACTGAGCGACTAAGCACACACAGCGCGTAGCCCTGGAAAGGTCTCTGTGAAGAGGAACCTGGACTCTCTGACCCCCAGTCTAAGCTGAATTCCAAGGCCATAGTCAATACCAACTTGCCATCGGTGTGAGGGAGCTGTCTTAGAAGTAGACCCTCTACTGGCAAGAGAAAGAAATGAGCCTTCTCTACCAAGCCCTGCAAAAGTTGTAGAATCTTCTCAGTCTCTCTGTTGGGATAGCCTGCTTTGCCATAATAATAACTGAATCAAGATGTTACTACTAGCCTTATGCCTGAGGTAGACAGCAGAAGTTTTGGTGACTAAAACTAAGAATCAGAAAGAAGTGTGTGCTATTAATGGTCCCTCCCAAGAGAGGAAACTGGAAAAATAAACACCCTCAACTCATCTTCCCTCCTGATGAGCTCCTTCCTGTTGACTCTCTCATTGACTGAACCCAGTGGGAAGCCAGAGGGTAAGGGTGCCTATTAATATAATCCATTCACATTAGCCTCAAGAGGCAAAAAGAAATGGGAAAAAGTGTCACAGATCTTGAGGGCAAATTTAAAAAATGATATCCAACTCAAACTCCTTCAACTAATCTGCACAGCTCCATGAAACAATTTAAAATCCAATGACCTAGATAGGGCACACCTATGGAGTAGATACTCCTCCAGAATTGCATTGCTGTTTAAAATTCTGCTGTATATTATTTAATCTTTGTAAAGTGATGTGCATGAACATATGGATCTGTAGACCTATAGGTAGATCTATGTATAGATATAAACTATAAATATATAGATTAATATATCATAGTGTCAAGATGTGATTGATGATTACCATTTAAAAATTTTCTTTCTTTTGCTTTATCTGTTTTGTTTTTCTACAATGAGCAAGTACAACTTTTGTCCTTCTCCAAGTCATTAAGCAAAAAATAAAGTCTCAACAGAGTATTTTCAAGTTTGTGATGATTTTCTTGATTTAAAATGCAAATTATCCTGGGAGAGTGAGCTTGGGTTAAAATTTAGGACATCAGTCCTTCATGGGGTAATATGAATATTTTTAAAGACTTTGTTGAAGGTAGGATTCGATGCAATTGCAAAGGAAGCCTTTGTGGTGAAAGGAAGAGGAGACAAAGGTGAAGAGATACCATGCTATCACCAGACAGGGATTAAAAGACAAGTTTCTGAGTCTAAAGAAAATCTTTAAATGTTTTAGTTTGGTCCGCAGCACATTAGGACTACTGTTTAAAGAACACTGTCAACAGATAACAGCAAGAGATCACAATGACTACTCTGTATAGGATTTGTTTGCCCACATCCATCTCAGTACTTTCTCTCAGCTCCTTATTTGCCTGGTTCTCCAAGACCCTTCAGTGTTATCTAAGAGTGGCTGAAACCTCAAGATCCAACAAAAAGTAATTGTGCCAATGTCTTGAACTCAAATCCTGTACTCAAGAATCATGTGTCTGCAAAGCTGGGACCCTAACACTAACCTTCATTGTGGGGTTACCATCCAAGTGGACACAGGTTGAACGGCCTCAGGTGTGTTTGGGCTTTCAGCAATTCATTCTTTCATTGCACTCAGACCTTCTAAGAGATAGGACAAATAGAACTCAGAACTATATTTTGGATTGTTTGGAAGAATCCTATTAAACGTTTCCTCCAAAGCAGTAATCCAGGCTTTTGAGAGTCAGCATGACACTTCAATGAATTATTCATGCAAGACTCTGCAAGATGGGCAAGTTTCCTGCCAAGAGATGCACAGCAAGGGGTGTTATAAAACTGAAATTGGTATGTGTAGAGGGGAACTGATGGAGAAGATTTCAAAAGATGATCTCTTTGCTGAGAAAAAAAAAAAAAAAGAAAACCCTCTAGACCGTTAAACCTTGCTTTCACAGCAGAGAGCTTTCTAAATGCTCTGATTCCCTCTTGCCATTCCTTGTCTTTCCACAGCCCAAGTTGTTGAAACATATTTCTCTCCTAAGTTTAATTAGAATAAGAAAGGGATTGTGAAATAGACAAATCAGTTCTGAAAGGACCCGCTGGCATTTCATTGTGTGACTCTGGTTGCTTCGTTTTGTGCAGATGAAAAGGTTTTGGATGCAAAGTTATTGCAGTGGCAGGGAAGACTCTATCTTAAACAAACAAGCGGGCAGCACATGCCCACATGCCTGCCCGACTAGGAGCAGACTCGAAACGTAACTTCAGCGTTGACATATGGCAGCGGTACAATGACTATTGCCAGTCCAAAGATTAAAGCCTTTGAATTTTCCCCCACATTTGCAGGATTTAATACTTTGGTGCAGCGCTCTGCATCTGTAAAAGAATAAAGCTTATGTCACTGATGGTACATCCCGCTGAGCAGCAGTAAGTAAGCTCACAGCAGAGATAAAAGAAGCCATACCCCAGTAAGCAGTCATAAGAATAAATACAAACTACAGATATTACTTATCTGGTCAGGCTGTACAATTTCTGGGTGAAGAAATCATTCAACACTGAATAGTCCTGATAATGACATTATGAATAATGCAAAGCTTCAGCTGTGCAAAGGAGGCCATCATTAATGCAAAGCTCCTCCAATACCTCTGAAAATGCTCTTTTTATTTTAATTTATATCTTAGCGAATGTCAAATACACACCATCCACAATTAGGCTGGAGAGCTTAACAATCGTTTATTCTAATTTGGTCTCAATTAGGGATTTGGTGGCAATCCCATCTTCCCTTTCAGCAAAGCACAGGAGGATAGTCTTCAGGTTATTATCCCATTTCTAACAATCTAAGAAATAGTAACTAGAAAGTAATGAAAAATACATGTGAGTTTGAGGTTCCTGCTCTTTCCAAAATGGTCTTAAAGACTGTGTACATAATCTTTAGAGAAACACAAAAATGTTCTGCTACAACAAACTACATACCTCCCTTGATTCTAAAAATGCACACATCCAAATCTTGTAACTTTGGCTGGAATGAAACTGCAAATGGACAATGGGAAATAAAACGTTCTGGGTGATTGTTTCATTTTCAAGATATTAAACCAGAATTATTCAGGCTGGGGATTTGCGGATTAGGCTTGTGTTGAAGTTACGAAATTTCCCACTGGAAGTTATTTTGAGTTCTGAATGACTGGGATGATTTTTTTCTTAAAGACAAGCATGACCGGGACTGACTGGCAGTGGGGGTATTCTGTGCATGAGGAATAGCATTTCCATTCTACAAACCTATGGTCATGGAATGTTTGGAAAATATTCAAAGCTGACGCCCATGCTCCTAAATTTTGGAATTAAACTCAATTTTTGATCCCTAAAACTAGTTAAATTATAATTATGATTAATGAAGAAGCACAGATTTCCTTATTCTAGATTTGATACACTATTTTGAGTGCTTTCTTGAGCATCTGTGCATCATATTGAGCACTGTATTTACTAGATGTTAGTACTCTTGTCTGGAAAATCCCATGGACGGAGGAGCCTGGAAGGCTGCAGTCCATGGGGTGGCTGAGGGTCGGACACGACTGAGCGACTTCACTTTCACTTTTCACTTTCATGCGTTGGAGAAGGAAATGGCAACACACTCCAGTGTTCTTGCCTGGAGAATCCCAGGGACAGGGGAGCCTGGTGGGCTGCCGTCTATGGGGTCGCACAGAGTTGGACACGACTGAAGGGACTTAGCAGCAGCAGCAGCAGTAACTATAAAGGGGCTTCCCAGGTGGCACTAGTGGAAAAGAATTTGCCTGCCATTGCAGCAGATGCAGGAGATGTGGGTTCAATCCCTGGGCCTGAAGATCCCCTGTAGGAGGAAATGGTAACCCACTCCAGTATTCTTGCCTGGGAAATCCCATGGACAGAGTAGTCTGTTGGGGTTTAATAATAAGGGCAGTAATCTGATCACTTCCTATTTTCAATATACTAATGCATAAAATTTCTCTGGAATCACTAATAGATTATATATGCAGAAAAAAAGCATTTTTCAGATTAACTCAGTGAACAGATAAAAGACTATCCAGAAGTGTTTTCCACCTATTTTAAGATGTGTTATAAATATCATACATTTTTTTTAAAAAAGGAGGGTTCAAATTATTTCTAGTTCTCATTGGTCTTTAGGTGGTGCTAGTGGTAAAGAACCTGCCAGCCAAAGCAGGAGATATAAATAGGAGTTCGATCCCTAGGTCAGGAAGATCCCCTGGAGGAGGAAATGGCAACCCATTCCAGTATTTGTCTGGAGAATCCCATGGACAGAGGAGCTTGATGGGCTACAGTCCATAGGGTCACAAAGAGTCAAATACAACTGAAGTGACTTGGCATACAGCACAACTATTAGATAACATGCTGCTGCTGCTAATTTGCTTCAGTCGTGTCCGACTCTGTGTGACCCCATAGATGGCAGCCCACCAGGCTCCCCCATCCCTGGGATTCTCCAGGCAAGAACACTGGAGTGGGTTGCCATTTCCTTCTCCAATGCATGAAAGTGAAAAGTGAAAGTGAAGTTGCTCAGTCGTGTCCGACTCTTCACAACCCCATGGACTGCCATGTACTGGAGTGGGTTGCCATTGCCTTCTCCTAGACAACATGAGAAAGAAGCAAAAAAAAAAACAAAAACAAAAACACACGATTAGGTATATATAATGACAAATTATGTTGTAAACCAAATTATCACTCTATTCTCTTTTTTTAAATTTCATTTTTTAAATCCTGTGAATTGGGGAGAATTATTTATTAGACATTTGGTTATGACATCTCAGGTGATTAATATCATAGACTTATGCCCAAAGTGCATCAAGAAAGAAGACGCTGGTGCTGGTTCTTTTTATGTTTGATGAGAAATATGATCTTTAATATCACTAGAATTAAATATATCTGGCACAATTTTAGCATTTTAATTGTATTATGCTTGGATAAGTTATGTCTATACAAACACAACAAATTAGATGAAAAATAAACATAAAGCTGCTCCAGTTTGTTAGTGTCAAATGTAGTGTTTTTCATTGCACACAGGACCAGAATTATCAGTGAATACAGCCTTTGTGATTTGAATTTATTTTAGGAAAAAGGTTCTATATCTAAGAAAAGGTCATAAAAGAGAATCTAGAAAAATATTTGTACATTACATTATGAAATTTCATATTATCTTTTTTGCTTTGATAGAGTTCCCTGACATGAATGCATATTTTCTATAATTTTACAGAAACTGAACAGCTACTGGCTGATATAAGAATATATATCAAGCCCATCCACATACTATCTGTCATTCTAACACTTACCCAATATTCAAAATTGCTGAACATGTCTACATGAAACATATCTGAATTCATTACAACCAAAGAGAATCAATAAACAACTAGAAGGATTTTGTCGTCTGCTTATTTTTAAGAAATTGACAAGAATAAATACTTTTTTCGTGCTTCATTCCCATAGTTGTTACAAGTATTGATAACAGGGCTAAGTCAGATTTTCCTAGTGCCTAGAATCCCATTGCCACCTCTGAGTTTTACATTCATTCTTTCAGGAAATCAGGATCCCTTTTGGTAAAAGAGAGCCACTAAGTGAAAAACATCTGTATAACACAATCTTCCAAAATGTTCTATTTTACAGAAGAGAATAGCCAAGTGACTGTAAAAATTAAGAACACTATTACATTTTTTTTTTTTTTTTACATATCTTACACGTATTTTCGTTCATTTGTTTAAAACCTAGTATCTGGATATTGATGTTTTCTAAGGGCTACAAAATTTAACGAAATAGTGCAGTCATGAAGGAACTTAGATTCTCGTTGGAAAGTCAGAGAAGGGCAGAGTGAAAATAAGACAGACATCCTTAGTTAGATGGCAAGTTGATGTCTTTCCAAATAGGTGACTGACACTTAACATTCAATCTTGAAGGAAGTGTCTCAGTCAAATAAAAATAAAGGTTGCAGTAATCAAGTCAAAGAAAAAGTCTTTCCAGAGGGACATACAACTGCACCATGACCCAGGAAATCCCAGTCATGAGAAAATGCTGATGCAGGAAAGCAAAACCCATTTTTCACCAGATAGAGTACACAGTGAGTAAAATGTACCTTCTGAAACTTGAAAGGCAGATCTTTGAACTATGTCTTTCTTATATAGCAAATAATAAACCTAAGGATATCTTGGTTACCCCCAAATATGTTATATGCTTAAATCAAGGTTCATAATACAGTTTTGAAGATTAATGACAGGGAAATAAACTGTAAAAGTAAAATCATAACAATCATAAAAAGAGCAACGTTGTATAATTGGAACACAGTTACACAGAGGGTGTAACAAAAAACCCTTATACATTAACTGCTTCAATTCTCATAATACTCTTTCAAAATTGATACTGTCACTGCCAATTTACAAGTGAGGAAACTGAGTCTCAGTAATTTGATGGAGTTATGCTAAATTTTTGAAGGATATATTTATAGTCCTTAAAGGCTGATATCACAGAGGGACTCTGATATCTAAGAGTCTTCCTGGGATTTTGCATCAATAGAGAGAAAATAGCCTTCTTCATAGGCTCTAAGCATGACTCAGCACAATAATTTTAACTATTTTTTCAAGCAATGGCCATTTAGTGATTTCTAGCTATTTGGATCTGCATTGGAATTTCCAGTAACTCTGCATAAAGTCACACTTTTTTTTTTTTTTTTTTTGCCAGCTTGGCCTCAATATGTTTGCTTTGGACTTGGTAAACTTTGAGGATATGGAAATTCAAAAAGTGGGTTCAGAAACATGCATTGGTATTTTTAATACATGTCCATCACTTGCCTCAAAACACAACTCTAGGAAATGCTATCTAAAATTAATGCAGGACTTCCTGGTAGCTCAGTGGTAAAGAATTCGCCTGCTAATGCAAGGGACAGGGGTTTGATTCCTGATCTGGGAAGCGAGGGGATCCCACATGCCACGGAACATGCCATGGATCAGCTAAGCCCCTGTGCCACAAGTATCGAGCCTGTGCTGTGGAGCCTGCGAACCACAACTACTGAGCCCATGTGCCCCAACTACTGAAGCCCGTGTGTCCTAGCGACACTGCTCTGCAACAAGAGAAGCCACGACAATGAGGAACCACTGCAATGCAAGCAGAGAGTAGCCACTGCTTGCCACAACTAGAGAAAAGCCTGTGCGGCACTGAAGACAGAGCACAGCCCCAATAAATAAATAACAACAAAAATTATAAAAAGTTAAATGGAAAGGCTAGAAATCAAAGCAATCTATCATTGACAAACAATTCCTTCAGTAGGATTATCAGAAGAATAAAAAATGTTAAGAATCAGGGAACTTGAATGTATGTTAATAAAAATTATAATAAAAAAAGCAGATGCTCAGATTATGAAAATTAACTAATTTTTATACAACTCAGTTATAATGGATTTATGAATACTTAATTTTCCTAGGCTCTGTGTTTTTTTTTTTTTTCTGTGTATATTTTGTGCTTGGTACTCTATCTAGCTAGGACATAAAATTAAAAATAAAACAACCTCATAGGGAGAAAGTTGAATTATTGAGCCATAATTTTGAATGGAGTTTCTGGTGAACACACAAACCATTTGAGCTTTGCACTCATGTTTTCTATTGTCATTGGTGGCTCTCTCAGGAGTTACAATATCTCATAATTCCGTCTTGTTTATTCCAGGGTTAACAGCACAGAAAGAGAACATTTTTTTATGCTTATAATATATGATTGCATATTAACACTGTTGGAGATGATATTTGTCCTTGTATCTTGGTAAAAATAAAAATTGTCAATAGATGGATTTTGGTCTTCCTAAAATATTTATTGTGTGACACCTTTGTACACAATACAACTGGATACTGTGGGAGCTGAAAATTAGTGCATCACAACTACAATTCAGTTAAAAAATTAAAGCAACATGTGTGTACTTCTATAAACATTTATTATAAAAAAGAAAATAACTGTAAAACATTCTCTTGAAAAATTGTAAACATTTAATGAAAATGGAATAATTGCTAAATGATGAAAATTAATGGAGTTATCCAAGTAAAAACTGAGATGGATATTGTCAGGGAGAGATTTGGAAGAATCAAACTTCAACCAGTTAGTCTTTTACTTTTGGGAGCAAGGAGGAATTTACCTTTTTGACACAAGTTGATGATGGCAATTTCTTTGAAGGATACAGAAGAATTTCATGGAACCCAAAGGTAGAAGTATAGTTGGTCACAGAATATAGAACTAGGAACCATAATGCCCATAGGAAACAGTTTTCCCACATCTCACAGCTCTTGCTCTTTTCTGGGACCACATGGGCTCTCATTTCTGCCTCCTGACACTCTACTCAGCCCATCTGACTCTGAAACTCAGCTTCCTCCCTTACTCTCATATCCTGGGTAAATGAACTTACTATACTACAGGTTCAATCCCTGGTGACACGTGGCCTCAATTTTTTTTTTTTTTTAATGTTCATTTCACATGATTGTTGAGAGCATAAAATGAATAGGCATCATTATTCTTTATTCTTTCAAAATTCTCTGAAATTTGCCACACTAGGTCTTTTCTAGAACTTGAGTTTTATAAGCTATTGTGAAAAATGTGCAGTAGGTTGGACCTCATTATCTAACCATCTCCCTGCAAGATTAATAAGAATCTAATTTGGGCCAGGCTAAGGAAAAAGAGGTACATGCTATTTGAGCGAAATTTCAACAGGCACAAAAGCTCAGTAATTGAGAGAACTATTTGAAGGAAATATTTAGGAAAAAAAATCAGTAAATGATAGCCTAGTGAGGTGAGTGAGGAAGGGCTGTGAAATATAATACTGAATTCTAATTTCATTTGCAGTTTCGATTTAGTATTTATCATGGATTTTTTGCATTAAAGTTGATTTTTAATTAATATTTTATTATTTTTGTCTTGATTATTTTTGGCACCTATTTAAGTTTTAGGCTCAAGATGAGGGCTTCATTCAGCTTACCTTGGCCCTGGTCCTATGATGATAATTTTGAATTGTTTTTCAGTAGTTCAGTCATGTCCTACTCTTTGCTACTCCATGGAGATTCTCCAGGCAAGAATACTGGAGTGGGTTGTCATGCCATCCTCCAGGGGATCTTTCCAACCCAGCGATTGAACCCAGGTCTTCTGCAGGTGGATTCTTTATTATCTGAGCCTCCAGGGAAGCCCAAGAATACTGGAGTGGGTTGCCTATCCCTTCTCCAGACTGTCTCCTGGAGTTTGCTCAAATCCAGGTCCATCAAGTCAGTGATGCTATCTAACTATCTTATCTTCTGCCATCTCCTTCTATTTTTGCCTTCAATCTTTCTCAGCATCAGAGTCTTTTCCAGTGAGTCAGCTCTTAGTATCAATTGACCAAAGTACTGAAGCTTCAGCTTCAGCATCAGTCCTTTCAATGAATATTCAGAATTGATTTCCCTTAGGATTGACTGGTTTGATCTCCTTGCAGTGTGAGGGAATCTCAAGAGTCTTCTTCAGCACCACAGTTTGAAAGTGTCATTTTTTTTTCACTGCTCAGCAGCATTTTTTCTTTATGGTCCAACTCTCACATCCACACGTGACTACTGGAAAAACCATAGCTTTGACTATACAGATCTTTGTCTGCAGAGTGATGGCTCTGCTTTTTAATAAGCTGTCTAGGTTTGTCATAGCTTTCTTTTCCAAGGAGCAAGAGTCTTAATTTCATGGCTGCAGTCACCATCCACAGTGATTTTGGAACCCAAGAAAATAAAATCTGTCACTGCTTCCATTTTTTTCCCCATCTATTTGCCATGAAGGGATGGGACTGGATGCCATGATCTTCGTTTTTTGAATGTTGAGCTTTAAGCCAGCTTTTTCACTCTCTTCTTACACACTCATCAAGAGGCTTTATAGTTCCTCTTCACTTTCGGCTATTATAATGGTATCATCTGCATATCTGAGGTTGTAGATATTTTTCCTGGCAATCTTGATTCTAATTTGTGATTCATTCAGCCCAACATTTTGCATGATATATTCTGCATATGAATTAAGCAGGATGACAATATGCAATATTGTAGTACTCCTTTCCCAATTTTGAACCAGTCAGTTGTTCCATGTCTGGTTCTAACTGTTGTGTCTTAATCCACATACAGGTTTCTCAGGAGATAGGTAAGGTGGTTTGGTACTCCCATTTCTTTAAGAATTTTCCACAGTTTTCTATAATCCACACAGTTAAAAGGTTTAGCCTAGTCAGTGAAACGGAAGTAGATGTTTCATGGATCACAGCCTTGTAATAGTGAGGTGGCTTGTGTAACTCAAGGAAGCTATGAGCCATGCTGTGGAGGATCACCCAAGATGGATGGTCATAATGAAGAGTTCTGCCATTTTGAATGAGCAAGCCTATATATAGCATTTTATTTTTAGGAGTGATCACAGAACTCTTCTCTGCATAGAAGACACAGGTCTAGTCTTTACTGACAAAAGACAAGCAGGGAAACAATCTCAAATTGTCCAAAACTTGCCCAAGTACTTCCAGGCTCTCTGTCTTTGACACAGGGCAAAAACTACAAAAGAGAGAGCAGAGGAATTTTAATAAAATGAAGTTTGGTTGATCTAGGATCTTAAGGCCATTAAATTATACCTTGAAATGTGCCCAGCATTGGTTTGGCAGCTTTGGCAGAGACAGTCAAAATTGAGTTGCCCACATGCAGTGAATTGGTCTTATTTTGAATTAGAACCTATTCCAAGCCACCATTCATGCCAAGGGCAAGGTGAAGCCTTATTTATCATGTAAGGGAAAAGGATGAGGCCAATTCTAACTGGATTAGAAAGAAATGGCTCTAGGGCCAAGTCCCATGGTCATCTGAGACCCCAAATATTGAGGTTCACTAACTCAGAGCAATCTATGAAAACATCCAGGCAAAATTTAAGCAAATTAACAGATTTTCAATGATACCCTGTCCTTAGCCCAACTTCCAATAAAATATCTCCCTTTGTTCATCTGAACCATTATAGAAAATATCCCTCCATTATTTAGGCTTTATCTGTGGTTCAGTTAGTTAAAAAACAAACAAACAAAAAAAAAACACCTGGCTGCAATGCAGGAGATTCAGTTTCAATCCCTGAATCAGGAAGATTCCCTGGAGAAGGTGGAGAAGGAAACAGCCACCCACTCCAGTACTCTTGCTTGGGAAATCCCATGGATAGAGGAGCCTGGCAGGCTATAGTCCATGGGGTTGCAAGTGCTGGACATGACTGAGCAACCACCACAGTTTGTCTTCAGTTCAGTTCTGTTCAGTCGCTCAGTCGTGTCTGACTCTTTGCGACCCCAAGAATCGCAGCACGCCAGGCCTCCCTGTCCATCACCAACTCCCGGAGTTCACTCAGACTCACATCTATCAAGTAGGTGATGCCATCCAGCCACCTCATCCTCTGTGTTCCCCTGCTCCTCCTGCCCCCAATCCCTCCCAGCATCAGAGTCTTTTCCAATGAGTCAACTCTTTGCATGAGGTGGCCAGAGTACTGGAGTTTCAGCTTTAGCATCATTCCTTCCAAAGAAATCCCAGGGCTGATCTCCTTCAGAATGGACTGGTTGGATCTCCTTGCAGTCCAAGGGACTCTCAAGAGTCTTCAACACCACAGTTCAAAAGCATCAATTCTTCGGTGCTCAGCCTTCTTCACAGTCCAACTCTCACATCCATACATGACCACTGGAAAAACCATAGCCTTGACTAAACGGACCTTAGTCGGCAAAGTAATGTCTCTGCTTTTGAATATGCTATCTAGGTTGGTCATAACTTTTCTTCCAAGGAGTAAGCATATTTTAATTTCATGGCTGCAGTCACCATCTGCAGTGATTTTGGAGCCCCAAAACATAAAGTCTGAGACTGTTTCCACTGTTTTTCCTTCTATTTCCCATGGAGTGGTGGGACCGGATGCCATGATCTTCATTTTTTGAATGTTGAGCTTTAAGCCAACTTTTGCACTCTCCTCTTTTACTTTCATCAAGAGGTTTTTTAGTTCGTCTTCACTTTCTGCCATAAGGGTGGTGTCATCTGCATATCTGAGGTTATTGATATTTCTCCTGGCAATCTTGATTCCAGCTTGTGCTTCTTCCAGTCCATCGTTTCTTATGATGTACTCTGCATATACGTGGTTGGTCATAACTTTTCTTCAGAGGAGTAAGTGTCTTTTAATTTCATGGCTGCAGTCACCATCTGCAGTGATTTGGGAGCCCCAAAAAATAAAGTCTGACACTGTTTCCACTGTTTCCCCATCTATGTCCCATGAAGTGATGGGACCAGATGCCATGATCTTCGTTTTCTGAATGTTGAGCTTTAAGCCAACTTTTTCACTCTCCACTTTCACTTTCATCAAGAGGCTTTTTAGTTCCTCTTCACTTTCTGCCATAAGGGTGGTGTCATCTGCATATCAGAGGTTATTGATATTTCTCCCGGCAATCTTGATTCCAGCTTGAGTTTCTTCCAGTCCAGCATTTCTCATGATGTACTCTGCATATAAATTAAATGAGCATGGTGACAATATACAGCCCATCGATTCCCATCGATTCCTCTTTAAGTTCATTGATCTTTTCTTCAGGTTCATCTAGTCTGGTGTTGAACCCTTGATTGAAATTTTCAACTTATTTATTGTTGTTCAGTTCTATAATTTCTGTTGGTATTTTAAAAAATATTTTCTATGTCTTGAAATTCTCATTTTTTTCATGCATTGCTCTTCTTACCTTGGTGAGTATCTTTATGACTACTATTTTAAACTTTCTTTCAGGTTAATAGCTAATCTTCATTTCATTAAGCTTGGTTTTTAAAGATTTTTCTTGTCCTTTTGTTTGTAATATTTCCCTCTGTTTTCATTTTTCTTAGCTTTCTATATTGATTTCTTTACATTAAATAAAACAACCACTTATCCCAGTCTTGAGAAATTGGCTTTGTGTAGGAGATGAACCTAGTCAATACACATTGCCTGGGTTCCTGGTTGCCTCTCAAATGTTTGTGATTGTTCAAACCGACTTCCAATAGATTAGAATGAGCCAAGACTCATCAGTGTCTCAAAGGTGTTGGAAATGCCCTTATTCCTGTTCAGGCTCCTGGAGGACTAATTGCCTGCTCATTCAGCTCCTAGATATAAGTTAAATGGAAATCCAATCTTCAGGCAGAAGTTGGGAAAATTGGGACATTAATAAAGTAGTAAGGAACCAGAAACTGAGGTTTTTGCTTACTCACTCTCTGTTGAGTCAGAGGAAATGGTCACTGGAGTGCTAGTGTGCCCACATAGAAACATTTCTTTGGTTTTCTGTGGCCCTCTGGGACTTAAGAATGCTGAGCCCTGTTATCTCCCAGAGATCAATGATTTGGGAGCCAGTCCCTCAGGTGGCAGTCATAACAGTTGGGGTGCTAGATGCACGGAAAAGCTTTTTTTCAGTCATAAGCAAGAGACTTGGTATTGCTGTTGGAATGAGTCAGGGATAGATGAGGATAGCTGTGCCCATCAGTTCTTTCAGGCTCCTGAGAGTATCCCAGTCAGTCACATATAAGCAGATTAGAAGCAAAACCCTCAGGCAGCAACTGGAAAAATGTGCTGTCAATTCCCTTCCAGTGAGAAACTGGGAGATGGGTACTTTTGTCTGCTACGTCTGTGGTGAGCTTGAAGCTGTAAGTGCAAAGGAATGCTCACTCACTCATTTAAAAATTGCTTCCTTAAACCTGAAACGAATATAATGTTATATATGAATTATACATCAACTAAAAATGCTTCTTTGTTTTTCATGGTCCTGTGAGACCATGTTGCAAACCTTGTTGATTCCCAGAGCTAGGTGATTTGAGGGCTTATCACTCAGGTGGTAAACTTAAAAGCTGAGGTGTTACAGGTGTGGTCCAAATCCTTTACTCCTCCTCAGGCATCCCTTCTGATTGTAAGGCACTGTGCCGTGGGTGGAGTTTATGATGAGAGTGTATCTCACCATAATGAGTCAAATGGGCGAAGGTAAGAAAGGAAGAAGAGAGAAATAGCAAAGCGTTTCTCAAAGTATTTCAACCCACATGCCTCCCCTTCCTCCTGTCAAAGATTGAATCTCCGTGGGTGGAGTTTATGATGAGAGTGTATCTCACCATAATGAGTCAAATGGGCGAAGGTAAGAAAGTAAGAAGAGAGAAATAGCAAAGCGTTTCTCAAAGTATTTCAACCCACATGCCTCCCCTTCCTCCTGTCAAAGATTGAATCTCACTAAGATAATAGACCCTTCCCATAGCTCCAGTAACCCAGTTCGATCTCTTGGTTGGGAAGATCCCCTGGAGAAGGGAATGGTTACCCACTCCAGTATTCTTGCCTGGAGAATCCCATGGAATGAGGAACCTGGTGGGCTATAGTCCATGGGGTGGCATAGACAGACACAAGTGAGAAATTTTCACTCTCAGGTAGACTTAGCTCTACAATTTTTATTACTCAACCAAACTTGTATCTCCTCATCCATATGCATTAAAAATAATCTACAGACAGCAGTTTGTGGTTAAGGAAAGTACAGCATTTTTTGCAAGGTACCATTATGTGGCAAGCAAGAACAGGCAGATCACGCTCAGTAGACCTGAACTCCCTAATGGCTTTCTGGGAAGAACTTTAAATACATTGTGAGGAAGAGAGTCCCAGGATGTGATCAGCTTGTGCTCAATTCTCTGACTGATAGGTGATGTTTCTGGAGTCAACATCATCAATCTTCTGCTTTGAACTGGCCTAGGTCGACTTGCTGCTGCTAAGCACTTAACTTCTTCCACCAGTTGGGGGTTTTAGAACCTGCAAAACAACTCAAGGATGTGGCTTAGGATATTATTTATAATCCTTGAAGAGAAACTTAATATCCTTGACTTTGTTTTATGACTAAACAATTCTTATTTTGTCTTGCTTAACTTTTCCCCTTTGTTTCTACATTTTCTCACTTCTCTGATTAAATTTGCTCTTTGGAACTTGAGGAAGGCCTAGGATGTTAAACGTTTTCTATAAACAAGAGATATGTAGGGGACCTGTTGGGGGGAATGTCCCTGGACAGGCCCCAAAGGGTCCTAAGCAGTAACATTATTACTTTTTTCTAACCCAAATTCAAAAGCAGGTTATATACAAAGCCTATGATGGAGTGCTTTCAATTTCAGATGATAGAGTAACAATCTACTTCACCTCACCTCCTGAGACCTCACTAAAACTAGACAAACAATAAAACAATAAAAATATATTAAGTCTACAACTATAAAGAAAACAGGAAATGAAACATCAACAGTAAGAGTTATTTTTGGAGAAAGAGAGCATGCAGTGGTGGCAACTGGAATAGCAAAGTAGCAGCTGAATCCTAATGAGCTCGCAACAGAATACACTGGCAGTTCCAACAGTATATACAAAAGTAAAATCAAAATGGATTAAAGACCTAAATGTAAGACTGGAAACCATAAAACTCTTAGAAGAAAACATAGGCAGAACACTCAGTGACAAATTATAGCAGTAATTTTTTGATCTGTCACCTAAAGCAAGGGAAATAAAAACAAAAATAAACAAATGGGACCTAATTAAACTTAAAAGGATTTGTACAACAAAGGAAACCATTGACAAAATGAAAAGACAACCTACTGAATAGGAGAAAATATTTGCAAATGGTGAGACTGACAAGAGATTAATTTCCAAAATACATAGCTTATCCAACTCAACATCAGAAGAAAACACCTTGATTTTAAAATGAACAGAAAACCTAAATAGACATTTTTTCCAAAAGAAGAAATACAGATGGTTAACAGGCATATGAAAAGATATTCAACATAGTTCATCATCATAGAAATGAAAATCAAACACACAATGAGATATCACCTCACACTTGTCAGAATGGATAACATCAAAAAAAAACCCAAAATAACAAATGTTAGTGAGCATGTGAAGAAAAGGGAATCCTTGTACACTGTCGGTAGCAATGTGGAAAACTGTATGGAGGTTTCTCAAAACACTAAAAATAGAATTACAATATGACACAGCAGCTCCACTCCTAGGTAAATATATGAAAAAAATGAAAATACTAATTTAAAAAGAAGCATGCATCCCAATGTTCATAGCAGAATTATTTAAAATTGCCAAGATATGGGAACAATGAAAGTGTCCATCTCAACAGATGAATGGATAAAGAAGATATGGTCTGACCTTAAATGACACATTAGACCAAATGGACTTAGTTAATATTTATAGAGCATTCCATCAGAAAGCAGCAGAACACACAGCTTTTTTTCAAGTGCACAAGGAATATTCTCCAGGATAGATCATATTCTAGGGCACAGAAGAAGTCTCAGGAAATTTTAAAAAATTAAAATCACATCAAGCATCTTTTCCAACCACTGTATGAGATTAGATAGGAGCTACAAGGAAAAAATTTCGAAAAACACAAACACATGGAGGCTAAACAATATGCTACTATACAACCAGTGGGTCACTGAATAAATCAAGTAGGAAAATTTAAAAAATAACTAGAGATTAAAAAAATAAAAAAAAACCTCAGCAGTCCAAAACCTATGACATGCACCTAAAGCAGTTCTAAGAGGGAAATTAATAGTGATACAACCTTATCTCAGGAAACAAGGAAAATCTCAAATAAACAACCTAACTTTACACCTAAAAGAACTAGAGAAAGAAGAACAAACAAAATTCAAAGTTAGTAGAAGGAAAGAAATATACAGGTCTTATTGTTGTATCCATTCATCCATTCTGTGTCTTTTGATTGGAGCATTTAGTCCATTTATATTTAAGGCAATTATTGATATGTATGAGCCTATTACCATTTATTGTTTTGAGTTTGTTTTTGTAGGCCTCTTCTTTCTCTTGTGTTTCCTACCTAGAGAAGTTCCTTTAGCATTTGTTGTAAAGCTGGTTTGGTAGTACTGAATTCTCTCAACTTTTGGTTGTCTGTAACGTTTCTGGTTTCTCCTTTGAATCTGAGTAAGATCTTTGCTGAGTAGAGGAATCTTGTTTGCAGATTTTTTTCCTTCTATCACTTTAAGTATATTCTGCCACTCACTTCTGGCCTGCAGAGTCCTTGCTGAAAAATAGCTGTTAACATTATGAGGATTCTTTTGTATTTTTTGCTTTTCCCTTGCTGCCTTTAATATTTATTCATTATGTTTCATTTTAGTTAAGTTTGATTAATATATGTCTTGGTGAATTTCTCTTTAGGTTTATCCAGTATGGGACTCTCTGGGCTTCCTTACAGTTGCAGTTAGAGTTTAGTCACTCAGTCATGTTCGACTCTTTGTGACCATATGGACTGCAGCACACCAGGCCTCCCTGTCCATCACCAACTCCCGATGTTTACTCAAACTCATGTCCATTGAGACAGTGATTCCATCCAACCATCTCATCCTCTGTCGTCCTCTTCTCCTCCAGCCTTCAATCTCCCCCAGCAGCAGGATCTTTTCAAATGAGTCAGTTCTTCGCATCAGGTGGCCAAAGTATTGGAGTTTCAGCTTCAACATCAGTCCTTCCAATGGACACCCAGGACTGATCTTCTTTATGATGGACTGGTTTGATCTCCTTGCAGTCCAAGGGGCTCTCAAGAGTCTTCTCCAAAAACAGTTTAAAAGCATCAATTCTTCAGCGTTCAGTTTTCTTCATAGGCCAGCTCTAACTTCCATACGTGACTACTAGAAAAATCATACCTTTGACTAGATGGAACTTTGTTGGCAAAATAATGTCTCTGCTTTTTAATATGCTGTCTAGGTTGGTCATTACTTTTCTTCCAAAGAGCAAGTGTCTTTTAAATTCATGGCTGCAGTCACCATCTGCAGTGATTTTGGAGCCCCCCAAAATAAATTCTGCCACTGTTTCCACTGTTCCCCATCTATTTGCCATGAAGTGATGGGACCAGATGCCGTGATCTTCATTTTTCTGAATGTTGAGTTTTAAAGCAACTTTTTCACTCTCCTCTTTCACTTTCATCAAGAGCTCCTTAGTTCTTCCTCATTTTCTGCCATAAGGGTTGTGTCATCTGCATATCTGAGGTCATTTATATTTCTCTTGGAAATCTTGATTCCAGCTTCTGCTTCATCCAGCCCAGCATTTCTCATGATGTACTCTGCATATAAGTTTAATAGGCAGGGTGACAATATACAGCCTTGATGGACTCCCTTTCCTATTTGGAACCAGTCTGTTGTTCAATGTCCAGTTCTAACTTTTGCTTCTTGACCCGCAAACAGATTTCTTAGGAGGCAGGTTAGGTGGTCTGGTATTCCCGTCTCTTTCAGAATTTTCCACAGTTTATTGTGATCCACACAGTCAAAGGCTTTGGCATAGTCAATAAAGCAGAAATAGAAGTTTTTCTGGAACTCTTTTGCTTTTTCCATGATCCAGCGGATGTTGACAATTTGTTCTCTGGTTCTTCTGCGTTTTCTAAATTCAGCTTGAATATCTGGAAGTTCGTGGTTTACATACTGTTGAAGCCTGGCTTGGAGAATTTTGAGCATTACTTTCCTAGCATGTGAGATGAGTGCAATTGTGTGGTAGTTTGACCATTGTTTGGCATTACCTTTCTTAGGGAATGGAATGAAAACTAACCTTTCCCAGTCCCGTGGGCACTGATGAATTTTCCAAATTTACTGGCATATTGAGTGCAGCACTTTCATAGCATCATCTTTTAGAATTTGAAATAGCTCAACTGGAATTCTGTCACTCCACTAGCTTTGTTCATAATGATGGTTCACTTGACTTTGCATTCCAGGATGTCTTGCTCTAGGTGAGTGATCACACCATCGTGATTATCTGGGTCGTGAATTCTTTTTTGGATAGTTCTTCTGTGTATTCTTGCCACCTCTTCTTAATCTCTCCTGCTTCTGTTAGGTCCGTACCATTTCTGTCCTTTATTGAGCCCATCTTTGCATGAAATGTTCCCTTGGTATCTCTAATTTTCTTGAAGAGTTCTCCAAGTTTTCTCATTCTATTGTTTTCCTCTATTTCTTTGCACTGATCACCTAGGAAGGCTTTCTTATCTCTCCTTGCTATTCTTTGGGAACTCTGCATTCAAATGGGTATATCTTTCCTTTTCTGCTGCTGCTAAGTTGTTTCAGTCGTGTCAGATTCTGTGCGACCCCATAGACGGCAGCCCACCAGGCTCCTCCGTCCCTGGGATTCTCCAGGCAAGAACATTGGAGTGGGTTGCCATTTCCTTCTCCAATGCATGAAAATGAAATGTCAAAGTGAAGTCGCTCAGTCATGTTAGACTCTTCGTGACCCCATGGACTGTAGCCTACCAGGCTCCTCTGTCCATGGGATTTTCCAGGCAAGAATACTGGAGTGCGTTGCCATTTCCTTCTCCTTTTTTCCTTTGCCTTTAGCTTCTCTTTTTTTCCTCAGCTATATGTAAGGCCTCCTCAGACAGCCATTTTGCCTTTTGCATTTCTTTTTCTTGGTGATGTTCTTGATCCCTGCCTTGTGTATGGTTTCACAAACCTTCATCCATAGTTCTTCAGGCATTCTGTCTATCAGATCTAATCCCTTGAATCTATTTGTCACTTCCCTTATATAGTCGGGATTTGATTTAGGTCAAACCTGAATGGTCTAGTGGTTTTCCCTACTTTCTTTAAGTCTGAATTTGGCAATAAGGAATTCATGATCTGAGCCACAGTCAGCTCCTGGTCTTGTTTTTGCTGACTGTATAGAGCTTCTCCATCTTTGGCTGCAAAGAATATAATCAATCTGATTTCAGTGTTGACCATCTGGTCAACAAGAGATGACCCTGTTTAGAATCATCTCTTGTGTTATTGGAAGAGGGTGTTTGCTATGACCAGTGCATTCTCTTGGCAGAACTCTGTTAGCCTTTACCCTGCTTCATTCTGTACTCCCAGGCAACATTTGCTTGTTACTCCAGGTATCTCTTGACTTCCTACTTTTGCATTCCAGTCCCCTATAATGAAAAGGACTTCTTTTTCGGGTGTTAGTTCTAGAAGGTCTTGTAGGTCTTCATAGAACCGTTCCACTTCAGCTTCTTCAGCATTATCGATAGGTCAGGGCATAGTCTTGGATTACTGTGATATTGGACGGTTTGCCTTGGAAATGAGCAGAGATCATTCTGCTGTTTTTGAGACTGCATCCAAGTATTGCATTTCAGACTCTTTTGTTGACTATAAAGGCTACTCCATTTCTTCTAAGGGATTCTTGCCCACAGTGGTAGATATAATGGTCATCTGAGTTAAATTCACCCATTTCAGTCCGTTTTATTTCATTGATTCCTAAAAGGTCAATGTTCACTCTTGCCATCTCCTGTTTGAGTATGTCCAATTTGCCTTCCTTTTCCATATGTTAGGAAATTTTTTTACTATAATCTCAAGTATTTTATCATGCTCTTTCTTTTTGTCTTCCTCTTTGGGGACCCATATAAATAAAATTTTGATGCATTTAATATTGTCCCAGAAATCTCTGAGACTGTCCTCAATTCTTTTCATTCTTTTTTCTCTATTGTGATCCTCAGCAGTTATTTCTGTCATTCTTCTTCCAGCTCACTTATCCATTCTTCTGCCTCAGTTATTCTGCTATTGATTCCTTCTAGAGTATTTTTAATTTCAGTAATTGTTTTTTTATCACTGTTTGTTTATTCTTTATTTCTTCCAGATCTCTGTTAAATATGTTAAATGTTTCTTGCATTTTCTCCATTCTTTTGTTGATATTATGAATCTTCTTTACTGTCATTATTCTAAATTCTTTTTCACATAGGTTGCCTATTTCCTCTTCATTTATTTGGTCTTACAGCTTTTTACCTTGCTCCTTCATCCTTAACATATTTTTTTGTTGTTTCTTTCTATTTCTGATGTGTGGGACTGCATTCTTGTCTCACTAGTTGTTTGGCCTGAGGTTTCTAGCAGTGGAGGTTGCAGGCAGTTGGATAGAGCCAAGTCTTGATGTTGAGATGCAGACCTCTGGGATACATCACTCTGATTAATATTCCTTGTGGCCTGACATTCTCTGTTACTCCAGAAGTTAAAACTCAGTGCTCTTGCCTCATGAAAGGGAAACCCATGAGCAGTGGAGTGTGGGGGCGGGGGGGAAGAAAGAAAGGAAAAAGGGAGAGAAAAGCAGAACAATAACAAAGAATAATGAAAAATAAATAAATTTAGAATAGTAACAGATACATAACCCACTCCAGTACTCTTGCCTGGAAATCCCATTGGCAGAGGAGCCTGGTGGGCTGTAGTCTACATGGGGTCGCGAAGAGTTGGACACGACTGAGCGACTTCACTGTCACTTTTCACTTTCGTGCATTGGAGAAAGAAATGGCAGCCCACTCCAGTGTTCTTGCCTGGAGAATCTCAGGGATGGGGCTACCGTCTATGGGGTCGCACAGAGTCGGACACAACTGAAGCCACTTAGCACCAGCAACAGGTACATTAGAAAAAGTAAGAGTATATTTTAAGTGACCCCAGAGGGTAAAACTGGACTCTAAAAAATATATGTTATTGGAGTCCAATTTTACCCTCTGGGGTCACTTAAAATATATTCTTACTTTTTCTAATGTATCTGTTACTATTCTGAATTTATTTATTTTTCTTTATTCTTGGTCATTGTTCTGCTTTTTTCTCCCTTTTTCCTTTCTTTTTTTTTCTTCTTTCTTTACTATCCCCAACATAAAGTCAAGAGGGAAGAGAATAGTAAGAGAGTAAAAAACCAAAATTTAGAAAACTAATAGAAATAGTAGAGAAAATAAGAATATGTAAAATATGTATCAAACAACCACTGGAGGGTAAAACTGAACTCCACTGGCAAATAGTAGAAAAACAAAACAAACCAAAACTCCCCCAAACCAACAACAACAAAGGCAGAAAAAACCATGCCTGTGAAGGGCAGAGTCTAAGTGGGGAAGGGCTTAGGCAGTGTCACTGTTTAGGTGGGGGTGAGATTTAGACAGGGGTGGGGATGTAGAGTCCTGAGTCTGGACCCATGCCTTCAGAAAAGGCCCTAGTGGGCATGGGGGGCGGGGGTGGCCTGGTTGTACCCAGTCAAGGAGGCCTCTTCAATGCCTCCAGCTTCAAGCTTCAGAGGAACAGGCCAGGGCTCCAGGAGGCTCCCCAGGGCCAAGTGGGAAGGGGAACACTGGATGGGTTCCCACAGCCGCAGGGACCCTCCCCCAGCCAGCCCTGCTCTGTCTCCCCTCTCTCTTGTACTCACAGGGCCTACTTGGGCAGAGAGTGCCCTCAGAGGGGACGCTGAAAGACAAAGGGGACTCTAGAGGGTGGAGGTGGGTCCCCAGAAGATGGAGGTGCCCTGGAGGATGGAGGGAGCCCCTAAATGAGGAGGGTGTGGAAGGATCGGGGGGTGCCCAGAGGATGGGGGCCTTGGAGGGAGAAGGAAGCTGGAAAGCAGAGGGGGGCCCTAGAAGGTGGAGGGGGCCCCTGCTAATGCTGCTGCTGCTAAGTCGCTTTAGTCGTGTCCGACTCTGTGCGACCCCATAGACGGCAGCCCACCAGGCTCCGCTGTCCCTGGGATTCTCCAGGCAAGAACACTGGAGTGGGTTGCCATTTCCTTCTCCAATGCATGAAAGTGAAAAGTCAAAGTGAAGTCACTCAGTTGGGTCCGACTCTTCGTGACCCCATGGACTGCAGCCTACCAGGCTCCTCCGTCCATGGGATTTTCCAGGCAAGAGTACTGGAGTGGGCTGCCTTTGCCTTCTCTGGGAGGGGCCCAGAGGTGGCGCAAATCTCAGTCTGGAGGGAGGAGGGGGCCCCGGAGGGAGGAGAGGGCCCTGGGGGGCAGAGGGGATCCCTGGAGGGTAGAGGTCCTGGTCCAGAGTGTGGATGGGGGTCCACAGAGGGATGAGAGGAACCCCAGACGATGGAGCCCTGGGGGGAGGAGGAGGCTGGAGGGCAGAGGGTGGCCCTGGAGAGTGGAGGGGATCCCAGAGAGCAGGGGGGCCCAAAGGCTGGAGTGCTAGCCCTGGGGCCTCAAGACACCCCCCAGGGCCAAGCGGACATGGGGCACCAGGAAGTTCCCTGCTCTGCAGCCCTGCAGAGCCTCCCCCAGGATCCTCCCCTCCTTCTCGAGTCCACAGGACCCACCCTGGCAGAGTGTGCCCCAAGGACAAGAAGACTCTGGAGGACCGAGGGGGCCCAGAATGCAGAGGGCTCAGCCAGGGGCCTCAAGGGATTCCTGGGTGGGGGGATGCTGAATGAGTGGTGGAACGCCAGGCAGTTCTTACCCCTCAAACCCCGGAAGGAGCCTCTCTTGTTGGCTTGGCTCCCCGCCCCATGCCCACAGGACCCACCCAGGCAGAGGGATCCATGAAGAGCAGAGGGCAGGGGTCTCGGCTGGGAAGGTAGAGAGGGCCCCGGAGAGCAGAGGGTCCCCAGGGGGTGAAGGCTCCACCTCAGGGCCCCAGTAGGCTCCCTGGAGTCAAGCGTAAGGGGAACCTCAGGGGCTTCCCCTAATGGATTCTATGCTCCCCTAGTATCCCTCTCCCCCATCAAGCAGGCACGCCCCTCCCTAGCACCCACAGAGTCCCCCTCCCCCAGCAGCCCCTCAGCTGCACTGGCCCCCTGGCTTCCACCTTCCTCCACTCCCCCCACTCAGCGGCTGGGAACCCCCAGGGCTCCTCCTGTCCGCCTGTCTGCTGGAGTGCCCCTCCAGCATCTGCTGAGTGTCCTTGGTGGGGGAGGCCCCGGACTTTTTGTCGCCATCTTGGCTCTGTCTTCCAGAATGTTTTTTTAAATGTAGAGACTTCTTTAATTTTTCAATAGATCAGTGTTTTCCTTTATTGCTTCTTCTTTGCTTTTATGCTTAAAAAGTATATTCCATGCTTTTTCTAAAACCAATCCTTTTCCACACCGATCTGAGATCAAATCTTAACTATATTTTCCTTTGTTGCTTCCTCAGTTTCATTTAATTTTTTAATAACCTATGAATTTACCAAGGTATCTGATGTGAAGTATGATTTCATACATTTTCCAGCTAGTTAATCAATATACTAATCCCTGGGAGGGATTGGAGGCAGGAGGAGAAGGGGACGACAGAGGATGAGATGGCTGGATGGCATCACTGACTCGATGGACGTGAGTCTGAGTGAACTCCGGGAGATGGTGATGAACAGGGAGGCCTGGCTCAGTCATGTCCAGCTCTTCATGACCCCATGGAGTGTAGCCCACAAGGCTCCTCTGTCCATGGACTTCTCCAGGCAAGAATACTGAGGTGGACTGCCATTCCCTTCTCAGGGGATCTGTGTAACCCAGGGAGAGAGACTGGATCTCTTGTAAGGCAGGCAAATTCTTTACCATCTGAGCCACTGCTGCTGCTGCTGCTAAGTCACTTCAGTTGTGTCCAACTCTGTGCGACCCCATAGACGGCAGCCCACTAGGCTCCCCCGTTCCTGGGATTTTCAGGCAAGAACACTGGAGTGGGTATCTGAGCCACTAGAGAAGCCCATTTTCTTAGATTCCACATATAAGCGATACCATATGATAATTGTTTTTCTCTGTCTGACTTACTTCACTCAGTATAACAATTTCTAGATCCATCCATGTTGCTGCAAATGGCATTATTTTGTACTTTTTAATAGCTGAGTAATATTCCATTATAAATATGTACTGTATCTTCTTTATCCATTCCTCTGTTGATGGACATTTATGTTGCTTACATGTACTAGCTTTTGTAAACAGTGCTGCACTGAACATTGTAGTGAGTGTGTCTTTTCAAATTTAAGTCTTGATGTTGAGATGCAGACCTCTGGGATACATCACTCTGATTAATATTCCTTGTGGCCTGACATTCTCTGTTACTCCAGAAGTTAAAACTCAGTGCTCTTGCCTCATGAAAGGGAAACCCATGAGCAGTGGAGTGTGGGGGCGGGGGGGAAGAAAGAAAGGAAAAAGGGAGAGAAAAGCAGAACAATAACAAAGAATAATGAAAAATAAATAAATTTAGAATAGTAACAGATACATAACCCACTCCAGTACTCTTGCCTGGAAATCCCATTGGCAGAGGAGCCTGGTGGGCTGTAGTCTACATGGGGTCGCGAAGAGTTGGACACGACTGAGCGACTTCACTGTCACTTTTCACTTTCGTGCATTGGAGAAAGAAATGGCAGCCCACTCCAGTGTTCTTGCCTGGAGAATCTCAGGGATGGGGCTATCGTCTATGGGGTCGCACAGAGTCGGACACAACTGAAGCCACTTAGCACCAGCAACAGGTACATTAGAAAAAGTAAGAGTATATTTTAAGTGACCCCAGAGGGTAAAACTGGACTCTAAAAAATATATGTTATTGGAGTCCAATTTTACCCTCTGGGGTCACTTAAAATATATTCTTACTTTTTCTAATGTATCTGTTACTATTCTGAATTTATTTATTTTTCTTTATTCTTGGTCATTGTTCTGCTTTTTTCTCCCTTTTTCCTTTCTTTTTTTTTCTTCTTTCTTTACTATCCCCAACATAAAGTCAAGAGGGAAGAGAATAGTAAGAGAGTAAAAAACCAAAATTTAGAAAACTAATAGAAATAGTAGAGAAAATAAGAATATGTAAAATATGTATCAAACAACCACTGGAGGGTAAAACTGAACTCCACTGGCAAATAGTAGAAAAACAAAACAAACCAAAACTCCCCCAAACCAACAACAACAAAGGCAGAAAAAACCATGCCTGTGAAGGGCAGAGTCTAAGTGGGGAAGGGCTTAGGCAGTGTCACTGTTTAGGTGGGGGTGAGATTTAGACAGGGGTGGGGATGTAGAGTCCTGAGTCTGGACCCATGCCTTCAGAAAAGGCCCTAGTGGGCATGGGGGGCGGGGGTGGCCTGGTTGTACCCAGTCAAGGAGGCCTCTTCAATGCCTCCAGCTTCAAGCTGCAGAGGAACAGGCCAGGGCTCCAGGAGGCTCCCCAGGGCCAAGTGGGAAGGGGAACACTGGATGGGTTCCCACAGCCGCAGGGACCCTCCCCCAGCCAGCCCTGCTCTGTCTCCCCTCTCTCTTGTACTCACAGGGCCTACTTGGGCAGAGAGTGCCCTCAGAGGGGACGCTGAAAGACAAAGGGGACTCTAGAGGGTGGAGGTGGGTCCCCAGAAGATGGAGGTGCCCTGGAGGATGGAGGGAGCCCCTAAATGAGGAGGGTGTGGAAGGATCGGGGGGTGCCCAGAGGATGGGGGCCTTGGAGGGAGAAGGAAGCTGGAAAGCAGAGGGGGGCCCTAGAAGGTGGAGGGGGCCCCTGCTAATGCTGCTGCTGCTAAGTCGCTTTAGTCGTGTCCGACTCTGTGCGACCCCATAGACGGCAGCCCACCAGGCTCCGCTGTCCCTGGGATTCTCCAGGCAAGAACACTGGAGTGGGTTGCCATTTCCTTCTCCAATGCATGAAAGTGAAAAGTCAAAGTGAAGTCACTCAGTTGGGTCCGACTCTTCGTGACCCCATGGACTGCAGCCTACCAGGCTCCTCCATCCATGGGATTTTCCAGGCAAGAGTACTGGAGTGGGCTGCCTTTGCCTTCTCTGGGAGGGGCCCAGAGGTGGCGCAAATCTCAGTCTGGAGGGAGGAGGGGGCCCCGGAGGGAGGAGAGGGCCCTGGGGGGCAGAGGGGATCCCTGGAGGGTAGAGGTCCTGGTCCAGAGTGTGGATGGGGGTCCACAGAGGGATGAGAGGAACCCCAGACGATGGAGCCCTGGGGGGAGGAGGAGGCTGGAGGGCAGAGGGTGGCCCTGGAGAGTGGAGGGGATCCCAGAGAGCAGGGGGGCCCAAAGGCTGGAGTGCTAGCCCTGGGGCCTCAAGACACCCCCCAGGGCCAAGCGGACATGGGGCACCAGGAAGTTCCCTGCTCTGCAGCCCTGCAGAGCCTCCCCCAGGATCCTCCCCTCCTTCTCGAGTCCACAGGACCCACCCTGGCAGAGTGTGCCCCAAGGACAAGAAGACTCTGGAGGACCGAGGGGGCCCAGAATGCAGAGGGCTCAGCCAGGGGCCTCAAGGGATTCCTGGGTGGGGGGATGCTGAATGAGTGGTGGAACGCCAGGCAGTTCTTACCCCTCAAACCCCGGAAGGAGCCTCTCTTGTTGGCTTGGCTCCCCGCCCCATGCCCACAGGACCCACCCAGGCAGAGGGATCCATGAAGAGCAGAGGGCAGGGGTCTCGGCTGGGAAGGTAGAGAGGGCCCCGGAGAGCAGAGGGTCCCCAGGGGGTGAAGGCTCCACCTCAGGGCCCCAGTAGGCTCCCTGGAGTCAAGCGTAAGGGGAACCTCAGGGGCTTCCCCTAATGGATTCTATGCTCCCCTAGTATCCCTCTCCCCCATCAAGCAGGCACGCCCCTCCCTAGCACCCACAGAGTCCCCCTCCCCCAGCAGCCCCTCAGCTGCACTGGCCCCCTGGCTTCCACCTTCCTCCACTCCCCCCACTCAGCGGCTGGGAACCCCCAGGGCTCCTCCTGTCCGCCTGTCTGCTGGAGTGCCCCTCCAGCATCTGCTGAGTGTCCTTGGTGGGGGAGGCCCCGGACTTTTTGTCGCCATCTTGGCTCTGTCTTCCAGAATGTTTTTTTAAATGTAGAGACTTCTTTAATTTTTCAATAGATCAGTGTTTTCCTTTATTGCTTCTTCTTTGCTTTTATGCTTAAAAAGTATATTCCATGCTTTTTCTAAAACCAATCCTTTTCCACACCGATCTGAGATCAAATCTTAACTATATTTTCCTTTGTTGCTTCCTCAGTTTCATTTAATTTTTTAATAACCTATGAATTTACCAAGGTATCTGATGTGAAGTATGATTTCATACATTTTCCAGCTAGTTAATCAATATACTAATCCCTGGGAGGGATTGGAGGCAGGAGGAGAAGGGGACGACAGAGGATGAGATGGCTGGATGGCATCACTGACTCGATGGACGTGAGTCTGAGTGAACTCCGGGAGATGGTGATGAACAGGGAGGCCTGGCTCAGTCATGTCCAGCTCTTCATGACCCCATGGAGTGTAGCCCACAAGGCTCCTCTGTCCATGGACTTCTCCAGGCAAGAATACTGAGGTGGACTGCCATTCCCTTCTCCAGGGGATCTGTGTAACCCAGGGAGAGAGACTGGATCTCTTGTAAGGCAGGCAAATTCTTTACCATCTGAGCCACTGCTGCTGCTGCTGCTAAGTCACTTCAGTTGTGTCCAACTCTGTGCGACCCCATAGACGGCAGCCCACTAGGCTCCCCCGTTCCTGGGATTTTCAGGCAAGAACACTGGAGTGGGTATCTGAGCCACTAGAGAAGCCCATTTTCTTAGATTCCACATATAAGCGATACCATATGATAATTGTTTTTCTCTGTCTGACTTACTTCACTCAGTATAACAATTTCTAGATCCATCCATGTTGCTGCAAATGGCATTATTTTGTACTTTTTAATAGCTGAGTAATATTCCATTATAAATATGTACTGTATCTTCTTTATCCATTCCTCTGTTGATGGACATTTATGTTGCTTACATGTACTAGCTTTTGTAAACAGTGCTGCACTGAACATTGTAGTGAGTGTGTCTTTTCAAATTATGGTTTTCACTGGATCATATGGTAGCTATATTTTTAGTTTCCTTTAAGGAACCTTCATATTGTTCTCCATAGTGGCTATACCAATTGACATTCCCACCAACAGTATAGGAGGATTCCTTTTTTCTCTGCACCCTCTCCACCATCTGTTGTTTGTGGATTTTTTGATTATGGCCATTCTGACTGGTGTGAGGTGATACCTCATTGTAGTTTTAATTTGTATTTCTCTAATAATTACTGATGTTGACCATCTTTTCAAGTGCTTTTTAGCCATCTGTATGTCTTCTTTGGAAAAATGTCGATCTAGATCTGCCCATTTTTTGATTGGGATGTTTGTTTTTTTGATATTGAGCTGCATGAACTGTTTTACATATAGGAGATTAATCCCTTCTCTGTCTCTTCATTTGCAAATATTTTCTCTCATTCTGAGGGTTTTTTCATTTTGTTTATGGTTTTCTTTCCAATGTTAAAGCTTTAAAATTTAATCTATTAGTTAATTTTTTAAAATCACTCTAAGAGATGGATCCAAAAAGAACTTGCTGCAATTTATGTCAGAGTGTTCTGCCTATATTTTCCTCTAAGAGTTTCACAGTATCTGGCTTGACATTCAGGTATTTAATACATTTTGAGTTTATCTTTCTATATGGCATTAGGCAATGCTCAAATTTTATTCATTTACATGTAGCTGTCGAGTTTTCCCAGCACCACTTATTGAATAGACTGACTGTTCTGTGTGCACTTGCATAGAAAGTGTATTCTGCTATTTTTGGATGGTGTGTCCTATAAGTGTCTATTAAGTCTCTCTGGTGTATGTCATTTAAGGCTTGTGTTTCCTTATTAATTTTCTGTCTGGATGATCTGTCCATTGCTGTAAGTGGGGTGTTAACATCACCCACTGTTATTGTGTAACTGTTGATTACCCCTTTTATGGCTGTTACTGTATGCCTTGTATACTGAGGTGCTCCCACGTTAGGTGCATATTTACTTATAATTATTATATCTTCTTGGACTGATCTTTTGATCATTGTGTAGTGTCCTTCCTTATCTCTTATAACAGTCTTTATTTCAAAGTTTGTCTGATAAGTATATTGCTACTCCAGCATTCTTTTGATTCTATTTGCATGGAATATATTTTTCCATCCCCTCATTTTCAGTCTGTGTCCCTGGTCTGAAGCAGGTCTCTTGTACACAGCATACATATAGATCTCTCTTTTGCATCCGTTCAGTCAATCTCTTTTGGTTGAAACATTTAATCCATTTACATTTAAGGTAATTATCAATATGTATGTTCTTATTGCCATTTTCTTAATTGTTTTGGATTTGGTTTTTTCGGTTTTCTTTCTCCTTTTCTTCTACTGTCTTATGATTTGATGACTATCTTTAGTGGTGTGTTTGGGTTGTTTTCACTTGTGTGTTTCTACTGCAGTTTTTTGGTTTGCACTTCCCATGAGATTTTGGTATAGTAGTCTATATAGGTGCAAGCTTGGTTTTTCCAGTAGTCATGGATGGATGTGAGTGTTGGACCATAAAGAAGGCTGAGTGCCAAAGAACTGATACTTTCTAACTGTGGTGTTGGAGAAGACTCTTGAGAGTCCCTTGGACTGCAAGATCAAACCAGTCAGTCCTAAAGGAAATCAACCCAAAGTTAGTAGAAGGAAAGTGTTGGTTTCTGCCATGCATCAGCATGAATTAGCCACAGGTATACATATATCCCCTCTCTCTTGAACCTCCCTCCCGCCTCCCAGAGCCCAGGTTTGAGTTTCCTGAGTCATATAGCAAATTCTTCTTTTTATTTCCTAACTGATGCTACATAGTTTGTATTGAAGTTTGTTATAGCATTGTAATTATAAGACAGTATTTTTTAAATTTTGTATTATTTTTAATTGGAGGATAATTACAATACTTTGGCCACCTGATGAAAAGAGCCAATTCATTGGAAAAAACCCTGTTGCTGGGCAAGACTGAAGGCAGGAGGAGAAGGGGATGACAGAGAAAGAGATGGTTAGACTGCATCACTGACTCAATGGACATGAATCTGAGCAACCTCTGGGAGATAGTGACAGACAGGGAAGCTTGGTGTGCTACAGTCCACAGAGCGCAAAGAATTGGACACGACTGAGTGACTGAACAACAATATTATTCTGAAAGGTGAAAAGCTGGAAGCATTTCCACTAAGATCAAAAAGAATAAATGATGATAAATGGGATTGTTTCCTTGATTTCTTTCTCTGCTCTTTCATTGTTAGTGTATAGGAATCCAAGAGAGTTCTGTGTTTATATTTCGTATCCTGAAGCTTTGCCAAATTCACTGAAGAGCTGTGGTCACTTTCTGGTAGCATCTTTAGGATTTTTCTATGTATAGTATATCATTTACAAAGAGTTAGTTTTACTTGAAGCTGGCTTAAAACTCAACCTTTAAAAACTAAGATCATGACATCTGGTCCCATCACTTCATGGCAAATAGGTGGGGAAACAATGGAAACAGTGACAGAGTTTATTTTCTTGGGCTCCAAAATCACTGCAGATGGTGACTGCAGCCATGAAATTAAAAGACACTTGTTCCTTGGAAGAAAAGCTATGACAAACCTAGACAGTGTACTAAAAATCAGAGACATTACTTTGCCAACAAACGTCCACTCTCGCCACTATTATTCAGCATAGTATTGGAAGTCCCAGCCACAGCAACTAGAAAACAAAAAGAAATAAAAGGAGTCCAAATTGGAAAAGAATAAGCAAAATTGTTTATAAAGCATAAATCAAGCCTCAGTAATTTTAATAAAACTGAAATCATATCAAGCGTCTTTTCTGACCACAATACTATGAGATTAGAAGTCAATTACAGCGAAAAAACTGAAAAAAGCACAAACACCTGGAGATTAAATAATACAGCATTAAATAACCAATGAATCACTGAAGAAATCAAAGAGGATGTTAAAAAACATACTGAGAGACAAATGAAATCACCATGAATCAGTGAAATCACCATGACCCAGAACCTATGGGAAGCAGCAAAAGCCCTTCTGAGAGGGAAGTTTATAGCAACACAGTCTTACCTCAAGAAACAAGAAAAATCACAAATAGGCAACCTAACCCTACACCTAATGCAGTGTGGCTTACTCTAGAGGTGGGTCAAAGAGGATCTTGCTGTGATGCATGGCATAGTGTTCTGCCTATATTTTACTCTAAGAGTTTTATACTTTCTGGGCTTACATTTAAATCTTTAATCCATTTTATTTTTGTGTATGGTATTACAGTGTTCTAATTTCATCTTTTTAAATGTAGCTGTCCAGTTTTCCCAGCGCCATTTGCTGAAGACACTGTCTTCTCTCTGTTGTATATTCTGGCCTCCTTCCCTGGTGGTTCAGAGGTTAAAGCGTCTGCCTCCAATGCGGGAGACCCGGGTTCGATCCCTGGGTCGGGAAGATCCCTTGGAGAAGGAAATGGCAATCCACTCCAGTATTCTTGCCTGGAGAATCCCATGGACAGAGAAGCCTAGTAGGTTACAGTCCACGGGGTCGCAAAGAGTCGGACACGACTGAGCGACTTCACCTTCACCTTCACCTTGCCAAAACTAAGGTGGCCATAGGTGTGTGGCTTTATCTCTGGGTTTTTTATCTTGTTCCATTGGTCTGTTTTTCTGTTTTTGTGCCAGTACCATGCTGTACAAGTTTGCATGCCCACCAACAGTGTAAGAGAGTTCCCTCTTCTCCACACCCTCTCCAGCATTTATTGTTTGTAGACTTTTTGATGATGGCCATTCTGACTGGTATGAGGTGATGTCTCATTGCAGTTTTGATTTGTATTTCTCTAATAATGAGCGATGTTGAGCATCTTTTCCATTTGTGTCCGTTTGCTTTTGTTGTTTAGTTGCTCAGTCGTGTCTGACTTTTGCGACCCCATGGACTGTAGCTGTCCAGGCTCCTCTGTCCATGGGATTTCCCAGGGAAGAATATTGGAGTGTGTTGCCATTTGCTACTCAGGGTATCTGTCAACACAGGGATCAAACCTATACCTCCTGCACTGGCAGGCAGGTTCTTTACCACTGAACCACCAAAGAAACTCTATGTTCATTTGCCATCTGTATGTCTTCTTTGGAGAAATGTCTATATAGATCTTCCACCATTTTTGGATTGGGTTGTTTTTGATATTGAGCTGCAGAAGCTGTTTATATATTTTGAAAATTAATCCCTTTTCAGTTACTTTGTTTTAAAATATTTTCTCTGATTCTGTGGGTTGTCTTTTTGTTTATGGTTTCCTTTCCTGTGCAAAAGCGTTTAAGTTTAATGAGGTCCCATTTACATGAACCGTGAACTTCCAGATGTTCAAGCTGGATTTAGAAAAGGCAGAGGAACCAGAGATCAAATTGCCAACATCACTGGATCATTGAAAAAGCCAGAGAGTTACAGAAAAACATCTATTTCTGCTTCATTGTGCCAAAGCCTTTGACTGTGTGGATCACAACAAACTGTGGAAAATTCTGAAAGAGATGGGAATACCAGATCACCTGACCTGCCTCTTGAGAAACCTATATGCAGGTCAGGAAGCAACAGTTAGAACTGAATATGGAACAACAGACTGGTTCCAAATAGGAAAAGGAGTATGTCAAGGCTGTATATTGTCACCCTGCTTATTTAACTTATATGCAGAATACATCATGAGAAACGCTGGGCTGGAAGAAGCACAAGCTGGAATCAAGACTGCCAGGAGAAACATCAATAACCTCAGATATGCAGATGACACCACCCTTATGGCAGAAAGGGAAGAGGAACTAAAGAGCCTCTTGATGAAAGTGAAAGAGGAGAGTGAAAAAGTTGGCTTAAAGCTCAACATTCAGAAAACGAAGATCATGGCATCTGGTCCCACCACTTCATGGGAAATAGATGGGGAAACAGTGGAAACAGGGTCAGACTTTATTTTGGGGGGCTCCCAAATCACTGCAGATGGTGACTGCAGCCATGAAATTAAAAAACACTTACTCTTTGGAAGGAAAGTTATGACCAACCTAGATAGCATATTAAAAAGCAGAGACATTACTTTGCCAGCAAAGGTCTGTCTAGTCAAAGCTATGGTTTTTCCAGTGGTCATGTATGGATTTGAGAGTTGGACTGTGAAGAAAGCTGAGTGCCAAAGAACTGATGCTTTTGAACTGTGGTGTTGGAGAGAGTCTGTTGGACTGCAAGGAGATCCAACCAGTCCATCCTAAAGATCAGTCCTGGGTGTTCATTGGAAGGACTGATGCTGAGACTGAAACTCCAGTACTTTGGCCACCTCATAGGAAGAGCTGACTCATTGGAAAAGACCCTGATGCTGGGAGGGATTGGGGGCAGGAGGAGAAGGGGCCCACAGAGGATGAGATGGCTGGATGGCATCACTGACTCGATGGACATGAGTTTGAGTGAACTCTGGGAGTTGGTGATGGACAGGGAGGCCTGGCATGCTGCGACTTACAGTGTCACAAAGAGTTGGACATGACTGAGCGATTGAACTGTTTACTTTTGTTTTTATTTCCATTAATCTAAGAGGTGGATCCAAAAATAGTGCTCCAATTTATGTTAGAGCATTCTCCCTATGTTTTCCTCTGTAAGTTTTATAGTATCCAGCTTTAAGTCTTTAATCTATTTTGAGTTTATTTCTGTGTAGGGTGTTGTGTTCTAATTTCATCCATTTAAGGGTAGCTGTCCAGTTTTCCCAGCACCACTTCTTGAAGAGACTGTCTTTTCTCCATTGTATATTCTTGCCTCCTTTGTCATAGATTAGGTGACCATAGGTGGGTTTGTCTCTGGGCTTTCTATCCGGTTCCACTGATCTATATTTCTGGTTTTGTGCCAGTAGCTTTGTAGTATAGTCTGAAGTCAGGGACCCTGATTCCTCTAGCTGTTTTTCTTTCTCAGGATTACTTTGGGTATTTGAGGTCTTTCATGTTTCCATACAAATTGTTAAAAAAAAAATTTTTTTTTTTCTTATTCTGTGAAAAATGGCATTGGTAGTTTGACAGGGATTGCACTGAATCTATAGATTACCTTGGGTGCATGTGTGCATGCTTAGTTGCTCAGTCATGTCCAGTTCTTTGCAAACCCATGGACTGTAGCCCACCTGGCTTCTCTGTTCATGGGATTCTCCAGGCAAGAATACTGGAGTAGGTAGCCGTTCACTTCTCCAGATCTTCCTGACCCAGGGATTTAATCTGGGTTCCTGCATTGTAAGCAGATTTTTTTTTTTTTTAACCATCTGAGGCACCAGGGAAGCCCAAGTCATTTTCACAATGTTGATTTTTTCAATCCCAAAACATAGTATATCTCTCCATCTGTTGGTGTGATCTCATTTTTTTCATCAGTATCTTGTAGGTTTCTGAGAAAGGTCTTTTGCCTTCTTAGGTAGGTTGATTCCTAGATATTTTATTCTTTTTGATGCAATGGTGAATGAGATTGTTTCTCATTTGTCTGATCTTTTGTCGGTGGTGTATAGAAATCCAAGACTTTTGCATAGATTTTTCAGTTTTATTGAGTTTCTCATATATTGTCTTTCGGTTACATTGATATTCTCTATTGTTCTTCCTGTTTCTATTTTACTGATTTTTATTACTCCACTTCTTATGTTTACTTTGGACTTAATTTCTTCCTCTGCTAATTTCTTAAGGTAGAAGATGAAGTCATTAATTTGATCTTCTCTTCTAATATAGCCTTAGTGCTATCAATTTCCTAAGTATTATTTTAGCAATATACCATCAATTTTGATGTTTTCATTTTTATTGTTTAACTTGTTTTCTAATCTCTCATTTGATCTCCTTTTAATCCTTAAGTTATTTAGAAGTATGTTACCTCATTTCCAAACATCTCTGGATATTTTCCAGAGATCTGTTCCTAATTTCTAATTTAATTCCATTGTGGTCAGAGAATGTCATTTATATGACTTGAATCCTTTAGAATTGTCACTCATTTTTATGACCCCGAATCTGGCTTATCGCGGTATACAGATCACATATACATAAAAAGAATGTGTGCTCTGTGGCAGGTGGAATTTTAGAAATGTTAATCAAGACAGCTGATTGAGAGTGTTGTTCAAGTTTTATATGTTCTCAGTGATTGCTGTGGTCAGAAACAGGAGGGACCTCCAGCCAAAGTTTGGTTTGGATATTGAGACACACACGCATACACATGTGCACAAAAACACACACACATCAAAAGATGATAAACAGGCTTGTTACTCACATTATGAGGTGTTAAGATCCAAAACAGATTGAGTGAGCAGGCATAGAAGACGGGCAGGGATGGGAGACTGGCTTGGGGTTTTTATGGTTATTAGGGAATAGAGTCAGGATGAGGCTTCCACTTATAGCATGAATTTCCCGTGATGCCAGAATTTCCCATGATGCCAAGGGATGGAGCACTAGGGTTTAGCTTATCAGCATGCCCAGATATGGAGTGGAGAGGGGAGGTGATGCTTAAAAGCTGTTAGCACTCAGACCTCAAAAATGGAGTCACCTCTATTACAATGGCTTTCTGTCTACTTGTTGGGTCATTTATTGGAATAGCTGACTGTGGCTGTGAATTTGTCTATTGCTCTCTTTGCAGTTTTATCTGTTTTCCAGGGTTTTATCTGAGACCAGGGTTTTCCTGGAGGATCTGGAGAGCCACTGAGCACTTCTAAGCACTGGCTGAAGCTGTGCATGCAGATCCCCAGGACAGCAATATGCAGGATCCGCCCCTGGGATAGTGGCTTGACCATCAATATCACCTGCCTATTCCTCTGCCTGTGCTGATGGATACAGCAATTGAGCTGCTCCCAGAGGGCCATCCCCATTTTCAGGGAGGACCTGGCTGCTCCTGCAGTCGGGGTGAGGTTGACTCTGCTACATGCGGGTCCTAGGAGGTAAGGTAGCCAGCCACTGGCTTCTGCTCCCAACATGTGCTGTGGGAAGGGCTCAGTGATGCTGTAGGGTGAACAAGCATTCAGTCTGTTCCAACCCAGCCTCTCCCCTTTGCCCAACCAGAAACATACCCCCTAATAAAGGAATCGGACAGCTGCCTACTCAAATTCTGGAGGAAGCTTGTGCCCTCATAGGTGTTCACATCCAAGGGCTACTGTATGTGAACTTGTGAGCCCAGGCTGGGTTTCCACACTTCAGCCATCTGCCCTTGCAATTTTTACCATTCGCTCATGGCACCCCACTCCAGCACTCTTGCCTGGAAAATCCCATGGATGGAGGAGCCTGGTGGGCCGCAGTCCATGGGTCGCTAAGAGTCGGACACAACTGAGCAACTTCACTTTCACTTTTCACTTTCACGCATTGGAGAAGGAAATGGCAATCCACTCCAGTGTTCTTGCCTGGAGAATCCCAGGGACAGGGGAACCTGGTGGGCTGCCGTCTATGGGGTCACACAGAGTCGGACACGACTGAAGCAACTTAGCAGCAGCAGCATGTGCTACTTTTACCTTTGAGTACTATTATTTTATGACCAATTTTTACCATTAGCTCATACTTGCTTAAAAGGAATGATTTAAATAAATTTGCTGTCTGAAAAAGTAAACTGTGCATTATTGCCATCAACAGAAAACCTAAGTAACACAAGCCACAAACGGACAGTGAAACAATGAACACAATGAATATACACAATGTTGTTACACGTGGTAAAACATCTGCCTACTCTGCTTCATCACAGAGAGCACACACTGGCACATGTCCACTTGGCCTGGGCAGCAACACCAAGAGCTGACAAGGGATGAAGTGGGCAGCCCCTATGTATGTCCCCAAACTTCACCTGCACACCCTCTGGGAAGCTGTGGGGAGGCAGGAAGCCTGTGCTGCTCTGCTTCTGTCAGCCAGTTGGACAGGTATTGAGTCTAAGGGGCTGGCAATTTGTGTGACAACCATACGTGACACTTGGGGACACCTTGACAACTACAGTGTCATACAAAGCATCTGTGGGCTCCAGTGGTGACATAGGCCAGGTGCTGCTGCTCCAACTCCACATTCTTCACTGGAGGAAACACTAAATTTGCACTCAGAGATTAATGAAAACCAAGATACAATTTTCTCATCCCAATGAATGGGACCCCCTGAATTCTACACCAAACGCCTGGTCCCAGTATGATCCCCCTTTCCAGCTGGCCAGCCTGCAACTTTACTACTGCACGCTACTCTGTGAAGCCCCTAGCGGGTTCCCTGGCTCTCACGCTGTGCTTCGGACACCCTCCCACGGTGGTGGTGCAGCCCTACAAGGGCCACTGGGCCGATCCTACCCCTCACTGAAGTCAGGGCTTTCAGACCTGGGCCTGGCCCCTCCCAGTGGTGCATGTGAAATCTGAACAAACGGTCATTTCAAGCCACCGTGGATGCCTGTCCTATGCCTGGAGGATGTATGATCATGAGTCTTCAAGTGACAGAGTAAGGAAGCCTGAGGGGCAGCATAATGAATGGAGCTGTGTGCACAAAGGCCCAAGCCTGGATGAGCCAAGGAGCCATTAATGGAGATGGGCACCACTGTTCAGCCTCCAAGGCTCTGCATAGAATGGGGCTGTCCTGGGTGTGAAGGAGGAGAATGCCTGAAAATTGGGGCCAGGATGTCTGCGATCCACAACCTCAACTGCTTCTCTGAGAGGTGGGTCTTTATCACATGTCTGACCCATCCTAGCTGCTATCTGGACACAAGGACCTTGAGCTATCCTGGGCACTATTAAGCACCATAGAAAGCGTCATCCCTATATTCAAGAACCCCTTAGCTAAGGGTACTTACCCCCAGACCCGTCCAGCTGTGCGATCCCAGGAGTTTCTCCAACACCCTCATTCACTTACCACCATCGCAGGTCACCTGCCTGTCTGGGGACCACCAGAAAGGAGAGTTTGAAAAACCAAAGTCCTGTTTCCCCCAAAATATTTTTTTATTCTTGCTTACATTTGTGTTTCCAATTGTGAATAAAAAATGCTTAGAAAGTGATTACAAAACACCGTGAACCGGACACGAGGCGTGGGCTCGCCTTCTCTGCGTGAGATGACACAGGGCCTGGCGTCTGGGTCTGGGTCGGCCTGCCTGGGCTCAGTCGGGCTTCTCACTTTCAGAATCTAGAAAACAAAACCGCCACAGCTCATTATAGGCCTGCCGTGACCACGTGAGGCCCTGGAAGCTGGAATGGTGACACCAGAGCGGTCACACTCCTTGGAGGGCTGGGCCGCCTGACCACGACCCAGGCACTATACAGATAAGACTCCTGGCTGCCTCTGCCATCTGGCCACCTTCCACACTGAGCAACCGCCCGAACCAGGCAGGGCCTCCCAGGCTCCGCACAGCTGTTGCTCTGGAGGGTGAGGGACCTCTGGCTCCTTGGGCACAGCAAGCAGAGCAGCATCCCAAGCCGCCCCGGCCTCTGCTCAGAGCCAGAGCTGAGGCGGAGCACTATGTGGGTGGCCGGAGCCCAGTGCCTGACTGCACCTTGGTGGAAACACAGGACAAACAGAACCGGGCAGCGACCCCAGCTGGGTGGAGTGGGAGGAACCACAACTCCCAGCTTGAGTGCATGCAGCAGGCATGCAGGGGCACCGCCAGCTGAGCAAAAGGCCATCAGGGCCGGTGAGCCAGGAAAACGTGCTGAGCCCTGCAGGGGGCCTCCCCCAACTTGCACCTGCTGGACAGCAGAGCCCCTCAGGTGACCGGAGGGCAGGTGGTCCAGCCCCCAACCCAGCTCTGTCCAGAGTAAGTCACACAAACTTGGCTTTCTGTTGGACAACATGGACAGGGGTCAGAGACACCTTTCAGTTGGCCATGAGACTCATACCCTCCATAGGCAGAGGCTACCGTACATCCAAATGCAGTTCAGATTCAGAGTCTGAAAGCCGAGTGAACAGGCCAGCCTAGGCCCGGAGCCACAGAGCTGGCCTATGAGCCCTGCCCAACACCCCACTCTGATCCTCCGAGTCAGGTCGGCTCAGCGTCAGTCACACCAGATCCTGCCAGGAAGACAGCACCTGCCGCTCAGCGCCCTGGCCCCTCCCGGCTGCCCCAGCCTCCTGGGCGAGGTGCTGGCAGCAGGCGCGTTGCTGAGAGTGAAGCTGTGCCAGCACAGAGCAGTGCTGCCTGCCAGCGCTGCCCACCCAGCGCTCCCTATGAGACTGGCTGGTTCAGCTTCTCTGTGGCCAGAAGTTAAGAAAAAGATGTGGCTCCACACTGTTTTCAAGCAAAAATGTTTATTTTTCTCCTTCAAATATACAATCTCTTGGAGAGTCTGTGCCACTGACCGTTCCTGTTACAGGCCAGGACTCCAAACCGCATGTCTGGTACAGCAGGGGGAGTGGGAAGAGGGCAGTTTCCACCACCCTCAGGAACCAGGCGCTCATGATTCTCAATCCAAGGACCCAGGGGCATATTACAGAGAACAGAAATCTCTTACTATCGCTTCATGCCCTGGCAGAAGACTCTGCATAATCACCTAGAAAATTCAATTCTAACTGAATTGATGGAATAATACATTTAAACCAAAAGAATTCAGCCAGTCCTAGAGAAGTCCCAAAGTACAGCAGAACTACAGAATTCACAGCTGGACAGCCCAACCAGTCGCCTCCCAGTGGGAAGTGGGAAACACGTTGGCCAGTGGGGAGTGGGGCCTTCAGCTCCCACCCTGGGCTGCTGGGTGCCTGTCTGAGATGAGTGGCACTGAAATTTCCAGGAGAGGAACACTCCTACCCCCCAGCACGATGGCTTGGTGCCTGCAGAACAGTCTGGAGGCCAGAGGTGGGCAGAGTAGCCTGTGAAAACATGGGAAAGCTAGGCCCAGGGGACCACAGGCCTCTGTGCAAACAACAGAAAAGGAAGGCAGGCTGGGAGGGGAGGTTGGGGGGCCCCCTGAGCAAAAGGGGCCGCACTCTCTCTGCAGAGCAGGTGGCCTGCCTGTGCTTCTGCACCTCCAGACACACAGCTTTACCTCCCGCACGCTCGTAGCCGTCCTGCAGGCTCTGGGTCATGTCTGCTTACCCAGCACTTTACAGCAGGTTCCACGTAGCCAAACACAGATGCTAACATTCCTGACTAAGAGATCAACTGCCATTAGCAATGCACTGCCCAATAACCAGGCACCCCTGGGCAGTCTGCTGGCAGTGCCCACGGCACTGCGGTTGAGAGAATTTGTCCATCTGTTTGCTGTCTGTGACCACACAGCTGGAGAGACCTCATTTTATGAGCAGAGTTACTCTAGCATTTGCAACTCTTCAATATTCAAGGTCACTAGTTCAATTTTTTTAAAGCATGTACAACAGAAAAGATCAGACTTTAGCTTCAGATCTGTAAACCATTCATATCGCTGCAACTTAAAATGGGAAATAGAGATATCAATGCACAAACCAACTAGAAACGAAATACACCTTTTCTGATACACAGTTTTTTTAAAACACCTCTTTCCATCAGGGAATGGAAAAGCTGGAATTCAAGGCACTGTACTTCTGCAGGGTTATTACAATGTTCTAACCATCAATTCAAGTACAGGAAGTGAGTGCAAAGACAGCAAGTGTTGACCACAGGAACCTAAGAGAAAATAACGTCTGCAGCAATAAAGGAAGCAAGGATTGCTGCCCATGTGCCAGCTCCCTGGCTGGGCACCCATGAGCAGGCAGGGCAGGACTCGGAGGCCAAACCACAACCCGACTCCTCCAGACTGTTCAGTGTCTTCCACTGGCAAGTAGTGAGACAGAGAGCTACATGATCTGCAGCCTGGGGCCGGGCATGCTGACCACAGTTGGCCTGAAGAACACAGGGAGGGCTGGCGCATCTGCGGCCCCCAGGCTTGGCCCCGTGTTGAGGCTCCGGCTGCCTGCCTGGGCTGCCCAGGGACCCCAGGACACTGGAGCTGGGATCAGGCTTCCATACTGGCCCAAAGGTGGGGCTGGGAGGCAGGAGAGGGCAGTACCTGGCATGGGCACAGGAAGGGCTGAGGCAGCTCCAGGAATGACCACGGTGGGTACAGGGCTGGGTACTGGGGCCAGACATGGCATCCCCATTGCTGTTCGAGATGTGTTCATCTACAAGACAAGAAACATGGCTTCAATCAGCTAGCGTCACTCAATGGCCTTGGGGGTCCCTGCAGTTTCTCTGTCCTCAGGAGAGGGTGGTCTCAGGACCTGTCCCAGAGCACTTTTTTTTTTTTACTTTACAATACTGTATTGGTTTTGCCATACATTAACATGAATCCACCACAGGTGTACATGAGTTCCCAACCCTGAACCCCCCTCCCCCTGGGGCACCTTTTAATGGCTGAATCAGAGTGAAAATGTGGGGCAAGCGGGCAGCCACATGCCGTGAATGTCCACAGGCCAGAGTGGGCTTCAAAGCAGACCCAGCAGGACCTAAACCCTGAGTATCAGGGAGGGAACAACACCCCCCCACCCAAAGACGTCCTGCTTGACTAGGCAGTGCCATTATGGGAGGTCCAGAACAGCTGGGAGCGCTGCAGGGTTGTGCCCAGAGATCTGGAGTCGGGGCAGGGCGGCGCTTCTGCTCCCTGCACCTCAGGTGCAGCCCAGGAAGAGAAGCAGCACAAGGACAGGGAAACGAGCCGTGATGGTTAGTGAGGCCCATGGCCAGGACGCAGAAACCTGATGAAGCTTCTGCAAGAAACGAGATTACGGACCAACAGCCTTCAAACTCTCTAGACACAATGTTGGCAGATGTAACCAAGCAACTACAAAAAAAAAAAGATAAAACATCAGAGCCAAGTGAGGTTTTGCCCCACAAATGCAATGATGTTGTCTCAGCAAAAGTCACTGCATCTCACCACAGTTACATACAAAAGGAGAATTCCATGTGATGCTCCCCCCAGATGCAGGGGGAGTATCTGAAAGTTCCACACTCCTTCACAGAAAGCACAGGGGCTGAAGCTGGAGGGTCCCTCCTCCATCTGGAAGGGCCTCTGTAGAACCCACAGCCAACCCTGTGCCAATGGTGAAATGCCAAATATATTTCCCCTTGCTCCTAGCCAACACTGTATGGGAAAGTTCCAGCCAATAAAAGAAAAGGAATAAGGAACACAGACTGAAAAGAAAAAGGAAAACCATCCTTATTTGCAGACGACAAGACTGTGTATGGAGAAAACCAAAAAGAGCAGACAAACCAATTTCTAGAACTAAGAAGTAAATTTAGCAAGATTGCAGGATACAAGGTACAAAAAATAACCTTATTTCTATATACTACCAACATAATCTGTAAAAGGATATTTTAAAGCAATAAAATTTATAATCACATTCCAAAACATCAACTATCTCAGGTTAAATTTAATGAAAGACATTTAACACCTTTACACTGAAAACTACAAAACTTCACTGAGAGAAAATTAGACATAAACAAAGAAACGTCATGTTTATAATAGACTCGCTACTGTTAATGTGTCAAATCTTACCCAGATGATCAACAGACTTAATTCAATCAGAATAAAAATCCAATAAGGCTATTTTGTAGATATATACAGGCTGTCTCTAAAATGCAGATGCAACTATTAAAGACCTAGAAAAATCAAGAAATTCTTGGAGGACAAATAAGAAGTATTAACAGATACAAACTATACATAAAAAGATAAACATCAAGAATTTACTGTGTAACACAGAATTATACCTGATATCTTGAAATAACGTATAATGGAATACAATTTGAAAAAAAAAAATGACCACTAACTAAGCCTTCAGCAAACAAAACCAGCAAATGCTGGGGAAGGCAGGACTCTGTTTTCCAGAGTTATCATTTATAATATTTGGATGTCCAGTTTTCACCAAGAAATCACAAATATTTACACACAGAAAATGGAAAGTATGATCCATACAAATGGAAAACTCATTAATAGCAACTGTCCCTGAAGAAGTCTAGACACTGTACTTACAAAATACTTTAAATCAACTGTTTCAAACACATTCAAAGAATTAAAGGAAACATGGAGAAAAAGGAAATCAGGATAATGACACATGAACAACATGAGAATATCAATAAAGTCAAAGAAATTATAAAAGGAACCAAATATTAGAGCTGAAATATTAGAGCAAAAAAGGATAACAACTGAAATTAAAATTCCACTAGAGGCTTCCCTAGTGGCTCAGACGGTAAAGCTACTGTCTGCAATGCAGGAGACCTGGGTTCGATCCCTGGGTTGGGAAGATCCCCTGGAGAAGGAAATGGCAATCCACTCCAGCACTCTTGCCTGGAAAATCCCATGGATCACAGAGCCTGGTAGACTACCGTCCATGGGGTTGCAAAGAGTCAGATACGACTGAGCCACTTCACTTCAGAGGAGCTCAAAAGCAGATCTGAGAAGGCAGAAAAAGAATCAGCAAATTTGAGACCCTATCATCGAAACAGTCAATTCTAAGAAACAGAAAGGAAAAAAAAGAAGATAAGTGCACAGAGCCTATCAAGAAGAGAAAACTAAAGACAGGAAAAAATACTTGAAGTACAGAAAGAAAAGATTGTCAACCAAGATTCTACACTGAGCAGGCTGAAGGAGAAATTAAGACTTCTGGATAAACAGAAACAAAGGCAGGTTGTTACTAAAAGATTTACCTCACAAGAAATGCTACAGGAAAAACTTTCATTTCATGTTGAAATGAAAGGATAATAGACAGTAACTCAAAAGTCATGAGAAGAAATAAATGAAGCAACTATATAGCTAAATACGAAAGCCAATACTATTGTAAGTTTGGTTTTAATTCCTTTTTCCCTTATATGATTTAAAAGGCAAATGCATTATATAACAATTATAAATCCATGTGAATGGGCACACAATGTATAAAGATGCAGTCTGTGTAAAAACGCAAAGGAGAAGGGATGGAGATATACAGAAGTAAAGTGTTCTCACACTATTGAAACAAGGTGGTATCATTCAAATAAAGCTGTTATAAGGCTAAGATTTTAATTGTAAACCCTAAGGTAATCAATAAGAAAATAAAAATTTAACACAGAAAAGTTAAAAGGGGGAGGAATCAAGACAACACACTGCAAAAAGAACCTTAAAGCAATAATGAAGTAATTGAGGAATAAAAAACTGTAAGACATACAGGAAAAAATAAACCACAGTAGAAATCTTCTATAATCCATAATTACTTTTAATATAAATGGATTGAAATCTCCAAATAAAAGATTGGCAGATTGGATAAAAAAGCACAAGTGATCTATATGTTGTCTACAAAATACTCACTTTAGATAAAAAAACACAAAGATGTTGAAAGTAAAAGGATGGAGGAGAGGAGATCAAGATGGCAGAGTAGGAAGATGATGCCAACCTCACCCTCCCCCATGAACCCATCAAAAATACATCTAATATGTGGAGCAACTCTCTCTGGAAATGGAAAGAAAAATTCTTCTAAAACAAAAGCTGTAAAAGAAAGAGCCATGTGAGTCATGTAAGAAGGGAAAAGAGCTATTAGGCTGGAATCTGGGCCCACAGAAGAGAAGGGTGATATGTGGTGGTCACTAGGAAATCTCCCCTGGTGGTGATCTGACCTACGTATTTGGTACTTCAGCCCTGGGGTCCAACATGCTGACATTTACAGTAAAGGAGTTCCAGAAGAATATATGTCTTCTTCAGTGGTCTGAAAATCAGCTGGACTTCGAGGAGGGTGAGAAACCTAGACCCAAGCTTGCTTACTCCCAGGAATGAAGTGTAGGATGGGGTTCTGGAGAGTTTCATGAAACTGCCTAGCATGTGCCCAGCCCCTCTACCTCTGGAGATTTCCCACCAGGCTGAAAGCTATCATTGCTAAGGAGAGTGTGTAGCTGGGGGTGGAGCTGGCTCAAACCTAACTCTGCATATAAATGGGGCAAGTACAGCCACTGCTGGTACTCAGAGGCAGCAGATCAGGAGCTGACTGGAGCTGACTAGCCTGCTGGGACTGTCCCACTGTACACCCTGCCCCACACCTGGTGCCCGCTGCAGCCCTTTCTGCTCTGGCACTGTGCCTCCTGGGGCAAAAGTGCCATTTCTAGGAGAGGGTAGCGTGCACACTTAGAGGGAAAGCAACCAGCTTGGATACCACCCCTGCTTCAGTACCTGGTGACAAGTCCCCACCCCTGATAGGGTAGTGATGACCATTCAGCATAGAAGAAGCTTCAGTTCACCCTTGGCTACGGCTCTAGTCCCTCCATCTCCAGCCCCATCACCCACCAGGTGATACCAGACAGCACACCCTGGGGGGAGACATGACCCATCAGATCCACCTCTCACATCAAAACTGCTGAGCACAGGCAGACTGCATAGAGGTGTCCACATAATTACAAGACCAGGAGAGGCAACAGTTTCACCTAATTTCATAGCAAGAGGAAATGTTAAGCAAAGTGAGAAAACAAAGGAATGTCTTTCAATGAAAGAACAATGACAAAACTACCAATGAGAACAGAGAGAATTTACCACATAATGAGTTCAAAGCATTGGTAATAAGAATGTTAAACAAACTAGGGAAAAGAACAGATGAACAAAGAGAGAATTTTAACAAGGAACTAGAAAGTACAAAAGCCAGTCCGAATTGAAGAATGAAATAACTAAAATGAAAAACATACTAGAAAGAATTAACAGAGGACTAAGTAATAGAGAAGAATGCATAAGTGATCTGGAAGACAGAATAATGGAAATCACCCAACCAGAATGGTAAAAAGGTAAACAAAATTTTAAAATATGAGAACAGTTTAAGGAACCTCTGAGACAACATCAAGGATGCTAACATTCACATTATAGAGCTTCCAGAGAGAAGAAAGTGAAGAGGGTTGAAAATGTATTTAATGAAATTATGGCTGAAAATTTCCTGAACCTGAAGAAAAAAACAGATATCCAGGTATTCAGAGTATTCCAAACAAGATGAACTGAGAGATATAGACCAAAACGTATCATAGTTAAAATGGGAAAAGTTAAATTAAAGAGAAAAATCAAAGGTAGCCAGAGGAAAAGTCACATAAAGTCACATACAAAGGAATACCCATAAGTCTATCAGCAGATTTTTCTGTAGAAACTTTGCAGGCCAAAAGGGAATGGCATGACACAGAGGGGTAAAAGGGAAAAACCTACAACTAGGATTATTTCCAGCAAGACTATCATTCAGAATTGAAAGGGAAATAACTTCTCAAATAAGGAAAAATGAAAGGAGTTTATCCAGAGAAGGCGATGGCACCCCACTCCAGTACTCTTGCCTGGAAAATCCCATGGACAGAGGAGCCTGCTAGGCTGTAGTCCATGGGGTCGCGAAGAGTTGGACCCGATTGAGCAACTTCACTTTCACTTTTCACTTTCATGCATTGGAGAAGGAAATGGCAACCCACTCCAGTGTTCTTGCCTGGAGAACCCCAGGGATGGCAGAGCCTGGTGGGCTGCCGTCTATGGGGTCGCACAGAGTAGGACATGACTGAAGCGACTTAGCAGTAGCAGCAAAGGAGTTTATCAATACTAAACCAATCCTAAAAGTAGTCTTAAATCGTTTTCCCCATGTGGGAAAAAAAGAGGTCCAACAAGGTGTAAGAATTTATCAGTTCAGTTCAGTTTAATCACTCAGTTGTGATTGATGTCTGACTCTTCGAGACCCCATGGATTGCAGCATGCCAGGCTTCCCTGTCCATCACCAACTCCTTGAGTTTGCTCAAACTCAGGTCCATGAGTCGGTGATGCCAGTAAGAATTTATAGGAAAGGAAAAACCCCACAAGTAAACATAAATATGTAGTAAAGGCTGTGGGTCAATCACTCAACATAAGCTAGTACAAAGATTACAAGACAAAAGTTAGAAAATCCACTATAACTACAATAAACAGTTAATGTATATACATGAAGATGTAAAATATGACATCAAAAACATAAAACATAGGGGAAGGTAGTAAAGTGTCCTTTAGAATGTATTTGAACTTAAATGGCTACCAGTTTAAAAAAGAAAATATATAGGTCAACATATATGAACCTCAGTTCAGTTCAGTTCAGTCGCTCAGTCGTGTCCGACTCTTTGTGACCCCATGAATCGCAGCACGCCAGGCCTCGCTGTTCATCACCATCTCCCGGAGTTCACTCAGACTCACGTCCATCAAGTCGGTGATGCCATCCAGCCATCTCATCCTCTGTTGTCCCCGTCTCCTCCTGCCCCCAATCCCTCCCAGCATCAGAGTCTTTTCCAATGAGTCAACTCTTCGCATGAGGTGGCCAAAGTACTGGAGTTTCAGCTTTAGTATCATTCCTTCCAAAGAAATCCCAGGGTTGATCTCCTTCAGAATGGACTGGTTGGATCTCCTTGCAGTCCAAGGGACTCTCAAGAGTCTTCTCCAACACTACATGGTAACCACAAATCAAAATACTACAATGGATACACAAAAAATAGAGAAAGTAACACAAGCATATCACTAAAGAAAATCATCAAATCAAAGGGAAGAAACTAAAGGAAGAAGAAAAGACTACAGAATGACAAAAACAACCAGAAAACAAGTAACAAAAAAGCTGTTAAATACACACCTGTATGTATCTAAATGTTTCAGTCAAAAGACAGAGCAGATAACTGGACCCATTTGTGTGCAAGAGACTCTCTTTAAAGACACACAGACTAGGATTTCTCTGATAGTCTAGTTAAGAATCCAGCTGTCAGTGCAGGGGTCATGGGTTTAACCCCTGATCCAGGAAGATTCTACATGCCGTGGGGCTACTAAGCCCGTGTGCCACAACTACTGAGCCCACGTGCTGCAAATACCAGGCCAACATGCCTACAGCTACTGAAGACTAAGTCTAGAGATTGAGCTCTGCAACGAAAGAAGTCACTGCAATGAAAAGCCTGCAACTAGAGAGTAGACCCTGCTCACCACAACTAGACAGCCTGCATGGAGCAATGAAGACACAGCATAGGCAAAAAATAAATTAAATAGAATTTTCAAAAGACATGCACACTCTTTTTCATGCAAATGAAAATGACAAGAAAGCTGGTATCAATACTTACATCTTACAAATAAGACTTTAAAAGAAAGTCCATAAAAAGAAAACAAAGGGCACTATATATATATATATATATATAATGATATAGTGATCAATTTTTAAAAAAAGAATATAACATTCATTAATATACATGCATCCCATATAGATGCAACTAAATTTATGGAAAACAAATATTATCAGATATAAAAATAAGAAACTGACAATAATAGAAAAATGGTAGGAGAGTTTAACACTTCACTTACATCAGGGGACAGATTCATACAGATGGAAAATCAATAAGGGAACAGTGGTCTTAAATGACACACTAGATCAGATATACATAATATATGTATATATAGGACATTCCATCCCAAAACAGCAGAATGCACATTCTTTTCAAGTTCACATGGAAATGTGCTCCATGATAGATCACAGACTAGGCCACAAAATATGTCTCAATAAATATAAGAACACTGAAATTACATCATGCTTTTTTTCCCCCAACCACAACAGTGTGAAACTAGAAACCAATTACTGGAAGAAAAAACACAAACACATGGAGCCTAAATAACATGTCTTTAGAAGAAACAATGGGTCAGTGAAGAAATCAAAGAGGAAATCAGAAAAAAAGAGAAATAAAAACAAAAAACACACCTTTGTACCACTGATGTGATGCAGCAAAAGTAGATATAATAGGGCAGATTATAATGATACATACATATCTGAGCATACAAGAAAAATCAAGCTATCTTCTACCTAAATGAATTAGAGAAAGAACAAAGCTCAAGTCAGCACAAGTAAAGAAATAATTAAGGCACTATTTTAAAATAATATTTTTATTGATCTTTATTGAAAAATAATAAAGATCAGAGAGGAAATGAATAAAACAGAGACAAAAAATAGAAAAGATCAATGGAAGCAAGAGATGATTTTTTTAAAAGGATAAACAAATTTGATAAGTTTTTAGCTAGGCTCATTAAGAAAAAAAGAGAATTCAAATAAGCAAAGTAAGATAGGAAAGAGAAGATTACGACCAATATCAGTGAAACACAATATTGTCAGAGAATATTACAGACAGTTACATGCCAACAAACTGAAGAACCTAGAAGGAATGGATAAAAATCTGAGAAACACAAAGTATTCAAAGACTGAATCAGAAAGAAAGAAACAAACTGAACAGATAAAAATCTCCCAGCAAACAAAAGTCCAGGAACAAATGGCTTCCCAGGGAAATTCTACCAAATATAATGAGAAGAGCTAATACCTAGCATCACAAACAATTCCAATAAATGAAGAGGAGGAAACACTCCCAAATTCATTCTACAAGGCTATTATTACCCTGATAAAATTTAGAAAAAGGTATTATGCAAAAAAGAAAATTACTTCAGTATCTCTGATTAATATAGACACAAAAATCCTCAAAAATATTAGCAAACCAAATTCAACAATATATAAAAAGGATCATATACCATAATCAAGTGTGATTTATTCCACAAATGCAAAGATAGTTCAAAATCCACAAGTCAATCAGTGTGATACACCACATTAACAAAAGGAAGGATAAAAATCACATGATCATTTCAATAGACACAGGAAAAACATTTGATAAAATTCAACTTCCATTCATGATAAGGACTCACAACAAAGTTGGTACAGAAAAAAACATATTTCAACATAATAAAAGCCATTTATGACACACTGACAGCTAACATACTCAGCTTTTTCCTCTAAAATTAGGAACAAGATATGGATGCCCACTTTTGCCACTTTCAACATAGTACTGGCAGTCCTAGCCACAGCAACCAGATAAGAAAAAGAAATAAAAGGTATCCAAATTTGAAAGGAAAAAGTAAAAATGTCACTATTTGCAGATGACATATTATATATAGAAAATTCTAAAGTCCCAACAAAATACTATGAGAACTAATTAATGAATCCAATAAAGTTGTAGGATATAAGATTGACAAACAGAAACCTATTGCTTTTCTAAACACTAATAATCAACTATCAGAAAGCAATAAAATAATCCCATTTAAAACTGCATCAAAGAGAATAAAATATCTAGGAATAAACTTAACCAAGGAGGCAAAATGTCTATAATCTAAAGACTACAAAACTAAGGCAAAGGAAACAAAAATAAAAATAAACAAGTGGGACTTAATTAAACTTAAAAACTTTTGCACAGGTGAAGAAACCTTTGACCAAAAGAAAAGACAACCTATTGAAAGTGAGAAAATATTTGCAAATTATATGACTGATAAGGGGTTAATATCTAAAATAAACAGCTCAGATAACTCAATATAAACAAAACACCTTATTTTAAAAAATAGGCAGAGAACTTGAATAGATATTTTTCAAAGAAAACATACAGATGACCAAAGGCACATGAAAAGATTTTCAACACTGGTAATCAGAGAAATGTAAGTCAATACTACAATGAGGTATCACCTTACACCTATCACAATAGCTATAACCAAAAAGATCACCAATGACAAATGTTGGCAAGGATATTGATAAAAGGGTACCCTAGAGAAGGCAATGGCAACCCACTCCAGTACTCTTGCCTGGAAAATCCCATGGACGAAGAAGCCTGGTGGGCTGCAGTCCATGGGGTCACTGAGAGTCGGGCACGACTGAGCGACTTCACTTTCACGCATTGGAGAAGGAAATGGCAACCCATTCCAGTGTTCTTGCCTGAAGGATCCCAGGGACGGCGGAGCCTGGTGGGCTGCCATAGCCTGGTGGGCTGCCATCTATGGGGTCGCACAGAGTCGGACACGACTGAAACGACTTAACAGCAGCAGTACACTGTTGATGGGAATGCAAATTGGTGGAGCCGCTATGGAAAACATAGAGGTTTTTCAAAACACTGAAACTAGAAACACTATATGATCCAGCAATTCCATTCTTGGGTGTGAATCAACAGAAAATGAAAACACTAATTTAAAAAGATACATGTACCTCAATGCATGTTCACAGCAGCATTATGTACAACAGCCTAAGAAACAGATGAATGGATACAGATATGTGGTTTACATATATAATGCAATATTACTCAGCCATGAGAATGAAATTTTGCCATTCACATCAATATAGATGAAGCTGGAGAGTATTGTGCTTAGTGAAAAAAGTCAGAGAGAGAAAGACAAATATTGTATCTGATCAGATATATGTGGAATCTAAAAAAAATGAACATAACAAAACAGATACAGATTCACAGATATGCAGAAAATAAATTAGTGGCTACCAGTGGGAAGCTGGAGGGAGAGAGGGCAAGATAGTGGCCGGAGATTAAGAGGTATAAACCAATATGTATAAAATAAATAAGCTACAAAGATATACTGTACAGCACAGGGAATATAGCCAACATTTTATAGTAATTTTAATGATATACATCTATAAAAATATTGAATCACAATGCTGTATATTTGAAACTAATCAATAGTTTAAATCAAGTATCAGTTCAGTTCAGTTCAGTCGCTCAGTAGTGTCCAACTTTTTGCGACCCCATGAATTGCAGCACGCCAGGCCTCCCTGTCCATCACCAACTCACAGAGTTTACTCAAACTCATGGCTATCAAGTCGGTGACGCCATCCAGCCATCTCATCCTCTGTCGTCCCCATTTTCCTCCTGCCCCCAATTCCTCCCAGCATCAGGGTTTTTCCAATGAGTTAACTCGTCGCATGAGGTGGTCAAAGTACTGGAGTTTCAGCTTTAGCATCAGTCCTTCCAATGAACACTCGGACTGATCTCCTTTAGAATGGACTCGTTAGATCTCCTTGCAGTCCAAGGGACTCTCAAGAGTCTTCTCAAACAACACAGTTCAAAAGCATCAATTCTTCTGTGCTCAGCTTTCCTCACAGTTCAACTCTCACATCCATACATGACCACTGGAGAAACCATAGCCTTGACTAGACGGACCTTTGCTGGCAAAGTAATGTCTTTGCTTTTTAATATGCTATCTAGGTGGGTCATAACTTTCCTTCCAAAGAGTAAGCATCTTTTAATTTCATGGCTGCAATCACCATCTACAGTGATTTTGGAGCCCAAAAAAATAAAGTCTGACACTGTTTCCACTGTTTCCCCATCTATTTCCCATGAAGTGGTGGGACCAGATGCCATGATCTTCGTTTTCTGAATGTTGAGCTTTAAGCCAACTTTTTCACTCTCCTCTTTCACTTACATCAAGAGGCTCTTTAGCTCCTCTTCACTTTCTGCCATAAGGGTGGTGTCATCTGCATATCTGAGGTTATGAGATTTCTCCCAGCAATCTTGATTCCAGCTTGTGTTTCTTCCAGCCCAGCGTTTCTCATGATGTACTCTGCATAGAAGTTAAATAAGCAGGGTGACAATATACAGCCTTGACGTACTCCTTTTCCTATTTGGAACCAGTCTGTTGTTCCATGTCCAGTTCTGACTGTTGCTTCTTGACATGCATACAGGTCGGGAAGGTCTGGTATTCCCATCTCTTTCGGAATTTTCCACAGTTTATTGTGATCCACACAGTCAAAGGCTTTGGCATAGTCAATAAAGCAGAAATAGACGTTTTTCTGGAACTCTCTTGCCTTTTCCCTGATCCAGCGGATGTTGGCAATTTGATCTCTGGTTCCTCTGCCTTTTCTAAATCTAGCTTCAACATCTGGAAGCTCACGGATCATGTATTGTTGAATCTTGGCTTGGAGAATTTTGAGCATTACTTTACTAGTGTGTGAAATGAGTGGAATTGTGTGGTAGTTTGGCCATTCTTTGGTATTGCCTTTCTTTGGGATTGGAATGAAAACTGACATTTTCCAGTCCTGTGGCCACTGTGGAGTTTTCCAAATTTGCTGGTATATTGACTGCAGCACTTTCACAGCATCATCTTTCAGGATTTGAAATAGCTCAACTGTAATTCAATTAAAAAAAATTTTTTTAAGTAAGTAAAATGATGTGAAATAAAACTCCTGAGAGCTCATCCAAGTTGGTGCAGCAGGAAGAGCTCGGGCTCAGCCCCTCTCAGGAGCTACATACACAAAAAGCTGCTGAGGAGCCATTAATAAAAAGGACCGAAAGTGGCCAAAAAAGATAGTCTACATCCAAGGATAGAAAGAATAAACAAAAACAAGATGGCAGGAAGGGTGTACTTGCAATATAATCAAATCCCATACACACTAGGTGGACTATCCACAAACTGGAGATTAATCACATCGCAGAAGTTCTCCCACATGAGTTAGAGCCCTGAGCCCCAAGCCAGGTTTCCCAGCCTAAGGCTCTGATATCAGAGGGAGGAGCCCCAAAAGCACCTGGCTTTGAAGGCCAGCAGGGCTTGACTGCAAGAGCTCCACAGGAGCGACTGAACTGAACTAGGCCACAAAACAGTGCAGAAAGACATAAATCATACAAAGTATACTTTCTAACACAATGGATGAAATTAAAAAACTAGACGACTGGCATATACACACACACACACACACACACATACATACATACATAGAAAGTAAATGACAAACTCAAACAACAAAATAGTCAAAGACATTATCACAAGGAAAACCAGGAAACACCTTCAGTTCAGCCACTCAGTTGGGTCTGACTCTCTGCAACCCCATGGACTGCAGCATACCAGGCCTCCTTGTCCATCACCAACTCCTGGAGTGTGCTCAAACTCATGTCCATTAAATCAGTGATGCCATCCAACCATCTCATCCTCTGCTGTCCCCTTCTCCTCCTGCCCTCACTCTTTCCCAGCATCAGGTTCTTTTCAAATGAGTCAGTTTTTTGCATCAGATGGCCAAAGTATTGGAGTTTCAGCTTCAGCCCTTTCAATAAATATTCAGGACTGATTTCCTTTAGAATGGACTGGTTTGATCTCCTTGCAGTCCAAGCGACTCTCAAGAGTCTTCTCCAACACCACAGTTCAAAAGCATCAATTCTTTGGTGCTCAGTTTTGTTTATGGTCCAACTCTCACATCCATACATGACTACTGAAAAAACCTAGCTTTGAATATAAGGACCTTTGTCAGCAAAGTAACGTCTCTGCTTTTTAATATGCTGTCTAGATTTGTCAGAGTTTTTCTTCCAAAGAGCAAGTGTCTTTTAATTTCATGGCTGCAGTCACCATCTGCAGTGATTTTGGAGCCCAAGAAAATAAACTCTGTCACTGTTGCCATTGTTTCACCATCTATTTGCCATGATGTGACGGTACTGGATGCCATGATCTTAGTTTTTTGAATGCTGAGCTTTAAGCCAACTTTTTCACTCTCCTCTTTCACTTTCATCAAGAGGCTCTTTTGTTCCTCTTCACTTTCTGTCATAAGGCTGGTGTCATCTGCGTATCTGAGGTTATTGATATTCCTCCCTGCAATCTTGATTCCAGCTTGTGCTTCATTCAGTCTGGCATCTTGCATGATGTACTCTGCATATAGGTTAAATACGCAGGGTGACAATTTACAGCCTTGACCTACTCCTTTCCCAGTTTGGAACCAGTCTGTTGTTCCAGGTCCAGTTCTAACTGTTGCTTCTTGACCTGCATACAGATTTCTCAGGAGGCAGGTCAGGTGGTCTGGTATTCCCATCTCTTAAGAATTTTCCAGTTTGTTGTGATCCACACAGTCAAAGGCTTTGGCAAGTTAATAAAACAGAAGTAGATGTTTTTCTGGAATTCCCTTGCTTTTTCTATGATCTAACGGATGTTGGCAATTTGATCTCTGCTTCCTCTGCCTTTTCTAAATCCAGTTTGAACATCTGAAAGTTCATGGTTCACGTATTGCTGAAGCCTGGCTTGGAAAATTTTGAGCATTACTTTACTAGCATGTGAGATGAGTGCAATTGTGTGGTAGTTTGAGCATTCTTTGGCATTGCCCTTCTTAGGGATTGAAAACTGACCTTTTCCAGTCCTGTGGCCACTGCTGAATTTTCCAAATTTGCTAGCATATTGAGTGGAGCACTTTCATAGCATCATCTTTTAGGATTTGAAATAGCTCAACTGGAATTTCATCACCTCCACTAGCTTTGTTCGTACTGATGCTTCCTAAGGCCCACTTGACTTCATATTCTAGGATGTTTGGCTCTGGCTCACACCATCAAAATTATCTGGGTCGTGAAGAACTTTTCTAGATAGTTCTTCTGTGTATTCTTGCCACCTCTTCTTAATATCTTCTGCTTCTGTTAGGTCCATACTATTTCTGTCCCTTATTGTGCCCCATCTTTGGATGAAATGTTCCCTTGGTATGTCTAATTTTCCTGAAGAGATCTCCAGTCTTTCCCATTCTATTGTTTTCCTCAATTTCTTTGCATTGATCACTGAGGGAGGCTTTCTTATCTCTCCTTGCTATTCTTTGGAACTCTGCATTCAGATGGGTGTATCTTTCCTTTTCTCCTTTGCCTTTCTCTTCTCTTCTTTTCTCAACTATTTGTAAGGCCTCCTCAGATAACTATTTTGCCTTTTTGCATTTCTTTTTCTTGGGGATGGTTTGATTCCCTGTGTCCTGTACAATGTCATGAACGTCTGTCCATAGTTCTTCAGGTACTCTGTCTATCGTATCTAATCACCTTAGAATAAATTAAAAGGAAAACACAATAGTGTCCAGAGGGAAATTTGTAACCGTAAAAGTCTACATTAAAAAAGAAAGATCTTAAGTCAACAACTTAACTGTATACCATAATAAAAATTATAAGTAAGATACATACACAAAATACAGAATAGAAAAACAATAAAGAAAAATCAACAAAATAAAAACTTGGTGTCTTAAAAAGATGAAAAATTGGCAAAGTTTTTAGCCACCAAACTGGATAACTCAGATGAAATATACAAATTCCTAGAAACACATAAACTTCCAAAACAGACTCAAGAGGAAACAGAAAAATCTGAATAGACCTATAACAAGTATTGAGATTGAATTATTAAGAAAAAAAGAAATTCGCAATAAAGAAAAGCCCCAGGATAAGATGACTTCCCTGGTGAGCTATACTATTTAAAGAATTAATACCAATACTTCTCAAACTCTTCCAAAAAGCTGAAGCGGTGGGAACACTTCCTAAATCATTACATGTAGCCAGCATCACCCTGATATCAAGGCTAGATAAAGATATCACAATAAAAAAGTTATAACCTAATATCTTTGATAAATACTGATGCAGAAAGTAGCAAATTGCATTCAATCAATTCAATGACCAGGTGCAATTTATCTGAGGAATGCAAGGATCATTTAATATATGAAAATAATCAACATAATATACCATTAATAGAATGAAAGATTGAAAAACTATGATCTTAATGCAGAAAAACCACTTGTCAAAATCTCACACTCTTTCATGACAAAAGCATTCAACATACTAGAAATAAAACAGAATATTCTCAGTATGATGAAGGCTATATATGAAAAATGATGTGAAATATCATTATGATGTGAAAAATCTGAAAGCTTTTCCTCTAAGATGAACACAAAGATGGCCACTTTTGCCATTTCTATTCAATATAGTACTTGGAGTTCTAGCCAGAGAAATTAGGCAAGAAAAGGAAATAAAAGGCATCCAAACTGGAAAGAAAGAAGTGAAATTACCTCTGTTCAGAGATAACACGTTCTTATATGCAGATAGCCCTAAAGAACACACACACACACGCAAAAACACAAACTGCTAGAATTTATGAATTTAGCAAAGTTGCAGGGTACAAAATCAACACACCACAGTCAGTTGTATCTGTATTCACTAGCAATGAATAATTTGAAAAGGAAATTAAGAAAACAATTACATTTTAAACATAGAGAATATAATACTTGGGAATAATTTAACTAAGGAGTTGAAAGACTTATACACTGAAAACTGCAAAATACTGCCAAAAGAAATTAAAGAAAACATAAATAAATGGGAAAACATCCCGTATTTATGGATTTGAAGACAATATTGCTACTATGTCAATTCAACGAATCACTATCAACGTCTCAATAGCATTTTTTTCAAGAAATATAAAAACTCATACTAAAACTCATTTGGATTTTTAAGGGATTTCAATAACCAAAACAATTTTAAAAAAGATCAAAATTGGAAGACTCTTACTTCTTGACTTCAGAACTTACTGCAAAGACAAAGAAATCAAAACACTGTAACATTAGCAACAGGATAGACCGTAGACAAGTGGAATTGAATAGAAAATCCAGAAATAAACCTTTGCATATCTGGCCAATTGATTTCCAACAAGAGTGACAAGAGCATTTGATGGGAAGAGAACACTTTTTTTTTAAACAAATACTGCTGGCACAACCAGATACCAACATGCAAAAGAATAAAGATGGTCCCTTACCAAACACCACATATAAAAATTAACTCAAAATGGATTAAAAGTTCTAAACATAAGAGCTACAGATATTTAAACTCTTAGCATCTTTAGAGAACTCTTAGAAGGAAACATGGAGAGAAAGCTTTATAATATTGGATGTGGCAATGATTTACTGGATATGATACCAAAGTCACAGGCAATAAAAGAAAAAATAGATAAACTGGACTTCATGAAAATTAAAAACTTTTATGCATCAAAAGGCATTATCAACAGAGCAAAAAGGCAACCCACAGAATGGGAGATGATTTTTGCAAATGATATTATCTGAAAAGAGATTAATATCCAGAATATATAGAGAACTCTTCCAACTCAACAACAACAATAAAAAAACTCAATTCAAAAGCTCTTTCCACCATTCAATGGTGGCTACAATAAGGAGTCTGCAACCTGGAAAAAGGCCCTCACCCTAGCATTCTGACACCCTCATCTCAGACATCAAGCACCCAGGACTGTGAGAAATAAATTTCTTTTGTTTATAGTTTAAAAATGGGCAAAAGACTTGAATCAAAGAAGGCATAGAAATGGCCGATAAGCACCTGAAAAGATGCTCAACATCACCAATTATTAGGGAAATGCAAAATAAAACTAGAAGATATCATTCATACCTGTCAAAATGACTACTATTTTAAAAAAATCAGAAAATTTTTATGAAGTGTTAGCAAGGATGTGGAGAAAGTGAAATCCTTATATAGTGTTGGTGTGAAAGTAAAATAGTGCAGCTGCTCAGGAAAGTAGTTTGGTGATTCCTCAAAAAGTTAAAACTATAAATACCATATGATTTAGTGACTCCACTTCTGGAATCCCAAAGAAATGAAGGCAAAGACTCAAAGAAATATCTATATACCCATGTTCACAGTAGCATTATTCACAACAGTTAAAAGAGAGAAGCACCCCAAGTGTCCATCAATGGATGAATGGATAAAAAAAGTGTGGCATGCACATACAATGGACTATCACTCAGTGATAAAAAATTCTCACTTATGCTACAACATGAGTGAAACTTGAAGACATTATGTTAAGCGAAATAAACCAGTTTACAAAAAGACAAATACAATATGATTCTACATATATTAGGTACCTAAAGAAGTCAAATTCATAGACAGAATGATAGTTGAAAAGGGCTGGGGGAAAGGGGACATATATAGGCAGTTATTTTTCATTGAGTGTAAAGTTTCAGTTCTACAAAATGAGAAAATTTTGTAGACAGACGGTGGTGATGGTTGGACAATATAAATATAATTAATACCACTGAACTGCATATATTTTAAAAAGATTAAGATGTTAAATTTTATGTTATACGTTTTTGACCACAATTTTTAAAAAAAAAACTGAACCTGGAAAGCATTATGCTAAGTGAAATAGGTTAGTGACAGAAGGGCAAATACTGGATGATTCCTCTTTCATGAGGTATGAAGAGAAGGCAAATTCACAGAGCCTGACAGTAGAATGGCGGTTACCAGTGGCTGGATAACCAGTTACCAGAAAGAGGGACTGGCCAGTTGTTCCTTACTGAGTAGTTTCTGTCTGGGATAACAAAAAAGTTCTAGAAATGGATAGTCGTGAATAGTTAAGAAAAAAACCAAAACCTTATTAAGAATCACAGATATCTGACCAGCACCATCAGCAGAGCTGACCCATAGGACCTGGCCCAGCACAGATCCAGAGAGTTGATGTGGTGGAGTCTGAACAGAAAAGTAGCGACTGGCCTGCCTGAGGACTGGGTGCAGACCCTGCAGGGCCGTGGGGCCAGGTTATGAGCTCTCCATTCTGTCCCAGAATAATGGAGCAGAGATTTGAGGAGTTTAATGGAGGTGTAGTGTCAGGAGGGTGCTACAGAAGAGGAACAGAGGAAGTTCAGACGGGGAGAGTGGATATGAGAAGGAATCAAAGAGGATGACCTCAAGCACCTGTGGAGCAGTGACCAAGACTGACAACTTGGGTCAAAAATCCAGTCTCAGCAAGCTTTAACAAACTGGAAACACACAAAATTTGTTCTCTTACCACAGTGCATTTAGGCTTAAAAAAAAAAAAAACTAACAAAAAGATTAATAAATATATTGCTCAGTTGTGTCCAACTCTTTGCAGTCCCATGGACTATAGCATGCCAGGCTCTTCTGTCCATGGGATTTCCCAGGCAAGAATACTGGAGTGGGTTGCCATTCCCTTCTCCAGGGGATCTTCCCGACCCAGGATTGAACCTGAGTCCCCTGCTCGGCAGGTGCGCATTCTTTACCACCTGAGAAGACCCTAATANTCTTTGCAGTCCCATGGACTATAGCATGCCAGGCTCTTCTGTCCATGGGATTTCCCAGGCAAGAATACTGGAGTGGGTTGCCATTCCCTTCTCCAGGGGATCTTCCCGACCCAGGATTGAACCTGAGTCCCCTGCTCGGCAGGTGCGCATTCTTTACCACCTGAGAAGACCCTAATAACTATATTACCTCAATTAATTACTATATTACCTCAAATCACCAGGAAACTATAAAATATTTGAACAGAAGGCTAAAGAAAATGCTACATATCAAAATCTTTGGAATGCAGCTAGTATCAGTAGAAGGAATTTTATAGCCTGAATACCTATATTAAAAAAGAAGAAAGGCTCAAAATCAATGCACTACATATCTCAAGAAACTTTCTAGAAAAAAAGTAACCCAAAGATAGAAGAAATAATAAAAGGAAGAAACTAACGAAACATACAATAAAGAATTATCATCAAAGTGATGTGTTCTTTGAAAAGGCTAATAAAATTTATAAACTCAGAGAAATCACCATTATCAGGAATGAAAAACAAGACATCACTGAAAATCCTGCAAACTGTGAAGAGAAGATATTATAAACAACTTTATGCCAATCAAGAGATGGGAATACCAGACCACCTGACCTGTCTCTTGAGAAATTTGTATGCAGGTCAGGAAGCAACAGTTAGAACTGGTGCATGCTGCGATTCATGGGGTCGCAAAGAGTTGGACACGACTGAGCGACTGAACTGAACTGATGCCAATTAATTGGAAAACTTAGATAAATTTAGAGATGTACCAATTGTCAGAAAAGCAGAATTTAACAGAAAGAATAGAAAACCTAAATGGTACTAAAACTGTAAAGGAAATGAAATCCATAATGGAAACCTTACCCTCAAGGGATGGAGAGAAATGTGACAAATACATACAAGCAAAATGTCAATCACAGCTCACAGGCAGAGGGTACCTGAGAGTTCACTGAAGAATTTTCAATCTTTTGTACATTTGAAACTTTTGAATCTTCCCACACTCAAAAAAAAAAATAATAAAAGGCCATCATCAAAAAATCTACAAACAATAAGTGCTGGGGAGAGTGTGAAGAGAATGTTGGTAGAAATGTAAATCGGTACAGCCACTGTGGGCTTCCCTTGTGGCTCAGCTGGTAAAGAATCCGACTGCAATGCGGGAGACCTGGGTTTCGATCCCTGGGTTAGGAAGATCCCCTGGAGAAGGGAAAGGCCACCCACTCCAGTATTCTGGCCTAGAGAATTCCATGGACTGTATAGTCCATGGGGTCACAAAGAGTTGGACATGACTGAGCGACTTTCACTTCACTTCATAGCCACTGAAAAGAACAGTATGGAGGCCTCTCAAAAACTAAAAATAAAGCTACCATTTGATCCTGTAATCCCTCTCCTGGGCATGTATATGGACAAAAACATGGCCCCAAAGGATACATGCACCCCAATGTTCATTGTAGCACTGTTTCCAATAGGCAAGACATGGAAGCAACCTACTTGCCCATGGACAGATGAATAAAGATGTGGTACACATATACCGTGGAACGTTACTTGGCCATTAAAAAGAACGAAATAATGGCTTTTGGAGCAACATGGAAGTAAGTCAGACCAAGCAAGACAAATATTGTAAAATATCACTACTTTATGCAAAATCTTTAAAAAAAAAAGACACAGATGAACTGATTTACAAAACAGAAACAAACTCACAGACTTGAACGAACTTACAGTTACTGCAGGGAAGGATGGGGGAAGGAACAGTTAGGGAGTTTGGGACTGACATGTACATACTGCTATATTAAAAATGGACAGGGACTTCCCTGGTGGTCCAGTGGTTATGAATCCACCTTCTAATGCAGGGGATGTGAGTTCCACCCCGGGATGGGGAAGATCCCACATGCTGCAGGGCCACTAAGCCTGCACATTGCAACTACTGAGCTCACACACTCTAGAGCCTGCATGCCACAACTAGGGAGCCTGTGCACCAAACAACAGAAACCCACACACCACAACTAGAGAGAAACCCCCATGCACAACTAGAGAAAGCCTGTGTGCAACAAAGAGCCCATGGGCCACAGTGAAGACTCAGTGCAGCCCCCTCCCCCACCAAAAAATGGATAACTAACAAAGACCTACTGTAGAGCACAGGGAACTTTGTTCAGTATTATGAAACAACCTAAATGGGAAAAAAAATTGAAAAAAGAACAGATACATGTGTATGTATAACTGAAACACTTTGCTGTACCCTTGAAACTAAGACCACATTATTAATCAACCACATTCCAATATAAAATAAAAAGTTAAAAAAAAAAAAAAACAGAATAAAATAAAAATCTCCTGGCCCAGATGGCTTCACCAGTAAACTTTGCTAAACATTTCAGGGAGAAATAACATAATCTTGCACAAACTCCCCCAGGAGACTGAAAAAGAGGGAATACTCCTTCAATGTAGGTTTTGAAGTCAGCAGTCCTGATCCAGGAAAAAATCACACAACAGAAACAAAGACAGCAGTTCCTCACTTCTGCCCTACATGTTCTGGGCACACCTGAGCTAAAACAGAAGAGGTATTCCCCCAGGTACGTCATACAGACCACACCCACTTTCCCAGCTTGGGTTCGGGTGGAAGACAGTGAAGGTGGGGCCACCAGGACAAGGCCATACCTGCAAGCTGCTGGCCCGTCTCACCTAGACACTGCCCAGCACCGGGCCGGGGCCTACTGCTCTGCCGAGATCTGAGTCATGGCTTCACTCCCATTCCTTCCCCTCAACTATGGGCAAATCCACCCCCCTTCACCCCCGACCATGCCCCACTTACAGCCCGTGCCTCGCCAGAGGCCAGGGGCCAGCCTGCTGTGGCCTCCATGTCATGCAATTTCTGCGTCTGCTTCAACTGGTTGAGTGACGGCTTTAGTTGTGTGGCCCCGACTGTCTTGCTTGTCCACTCATCCACCAGCTTGTGCAGGTCATCCGTGAAGGTGCCTTTCTTGTTGTTGCTGTTGTTCACCTGCGCCTGGATGTGCAGGGCAGGTTGGGGGCCCGGCTCAGGGCCCGGAACCAGGCTGCTGGTGGAGGACCCTGGGGAGCACACACAGGCCAGGGTTGGTGACACCGCCCGCCAGCACCACTGGCCGGCTGCAGTCATTTAAACCATGGTCTTGCTTAAGCCAGGCAACACCTTGCTTCAGGAGATGGTCTGCATTTGGGGGTCCATGCAGTTTTAGACACAGTGGAGTGATCTCAGGCTACAGGGCTTTGCCAGGTAGCCATCACCCATCTCAACAGTCAGGGGACAGGATCCCAGCTGCTGGCAGCTTTACACAGTATCCTTTCTGTGCCCACACTGTCCAGGACCACCAGACCTCCGTGTGAGGGAGTTCAGAAAACTGCCGGGTCAGCTGGACACAAACTAGGGGCAAAGTCCTCCGGCTTCTGCTCTCTAAGTTCTAATGTGAGGATTCAGAGGAGACTCAACAATACTTTGGGCAGAGTGCTTAGCAGCTGCCAATATCCTTTCAGCAAAGGGAAAACGCTTGCAATAGGTTGGACTGCTGTTTCCATGAACAATAATGATTTGGTGATCCGGAATTTAAGACACAGAAACCATGCCTCTCCTTACCAGAGCATGTAATAATAATAAGGTGTACAAACACCCAGAGCCTTGGTGCCAACTAAGGGGCTGACGCCTGTAGAAGAAGGACCTGTGCGGCCCAGATGCCCACGGAAGGCCTGGGGCTGTGGCTTAGGTGAAGCACACCTGGCCACTTTACTCAAAGATCTTTTTTAAGGATCAAAATACTTTTTAACTTTTAAAAACTGTGTCCCTTTCCTCCTCCAGTACATAATTTCTGGTTGGCAATTTTGGATAAGCCAATTTTTTTACTTTTCTGCACTAAATAAATAACCTAATGACCATCTCTTCAAACAAGTCATTGCAAAACACAGTTTACTTTAGAGGCTAGCAATGAAAAAGCACAGACACAAACAGTTAAACATTAGTGATGAGATTTTACACATGTTGCTATTTCTACATGAACATTTCAGCCCAAAAATAAAAACACAAAAAATTTTTAAATTAAAAAAAAAAAAAAAAAAAGAGGCATGAGATGAGAGCAGTGGGCGGCCCAGGTAAACTGATACCCATTTTGTCCCGGCATCTCTCCTCTGTGGGGGCACTCATCTTTAGCACTTGAAGGAAATACTCATTCCTACGGTTTTGGAAAAGGAGCCAATTAATGATTGGTAATACATGGACGTTTCGGAGAAGGAAAGCCAGTTAGATGTGAACTGGCGAGAATGCACAAACTCTAGGAGCCACGGAGGCTTGAAAGTGTGCCTGAGGGCGTCTATCTCACCAGGTGGAGGCCCAGCAGCACCCACGGAGGGTGGGCACAGAGCGGGTCCACACCCGCCTACCCGCTGGGCCCTCGGCCCCCGGTCCAGCCGTGGAAACCCTGATGCGCACTAGCCACAAAAAAGCCCATGCGATGGAAGCGGACAAGGGGTAAAAAACCCGATAATTACGACTGCTGTGCTCTTTGCCTAGACAGAGACGCTTCAAGGCAGACCCTGCAAGGGAAGAAGAAATGACACAAGACCACAGGGTTAGGCAGGACAGCACACAAGGGGGACAAGCCACCACACTCTAAGCAAAAGTCATCAGTGTGCGAGGAGGAGCAAAGGCCAGCAGTTCAGAAAGAAGGGACCAGCCTCCTGGGCTAACTGGGAGGCCCCCAAGTCAGTGTGGAGGGTCACACGAGCTTCGCCGAGGGGCGGAGGTGCAGGGCCAAGCCCCAAGCTTCAGGTAGAAGTGTGTGTGTCTCTAGAAGCATATTCCAAAAAAAAAAAAAGAAAAAGAAAAAGAGAGAAAGAGAGATAAAGAAAGAAAAAAAAAAAACAATTAAAAAAAAAGCAAAGCACACTGCTTGGCTTTCAAATGTAAGGTTTTTGGGAGTCCTGCTGGTTGAGGCAGGATGCCCACTAGAAGTCAGCCAGGAGAGCTCTCAATGGAGCACAGCCTGGCCCTGCCTGGCATAAGGCTCATGGGCAGTTTTCCAAGTGCAAAAAGATACATTGTTTTGCAGATTTGAGGCCAATCCCAGATCTTGGGCTGCCCTGAACAGGCCAACGGTGAGCGTGGAGGGGGAAATATGAGGAGCCCTGTCTACAGAGGCCAGAGGGAAGCTGACCCTCATTCTCAGTAACACGGCTTCCTCATCGGGTATTCCCTGTCCATGGGGCAGGGTGGGAGGCCTCCTTACTGCACCATCACTAAGAGCTCCCAGACCCCGTGCTCCCAGAGGCTGCCTGTGCTAAGACAGATGGGCAGTGACTTTAGTGTTTGGCATTGACAATTAGTCCCCATCTGGAGGGCCGATGAGCTGGCCGAAAGGGGCTGCCACACCCGGCTTACCCTGTGGCATTCCAGGCAGCCGAGCAGACAAAGGTGGGATGGGCAAGGACGGCTCAGGTGCTCCCAAGGTCACTCAGCAAGGCCACGCTAGCATGGAGGGTCTGTTTGTGCTCCTGCCCACGGCCCCTCCCCTGGAGCATGATTCCCTACACACCCCCAATCTCCCAAGAGAGTGCCCACCCCAGCACCATTCCCAGCCCCTTCACTACGGAAGGCAAGACACTGCTTCCTATATTTGGGGACAGGGGCAAAGGCTTATTGGGGAAAAGCTGTACTCATTGGTTCAGAAAACCAGCTCATACTGAGCTGTACTTATTTTGGCTCATCCTGTTGTGTTCGCTGAGGCTGACTTGGTAAAAAGGGAGGTGATATTCAGTTTGGGTCTGTTATGAGAATAAAAAGGAATTGGGCCAGGCAGGAGCAATCCAGACTGATTCTCAGTGGGAACTCTGAAAAGTTTTTGCTGGTCTGTGTCCTGAGATGGACCACAGCTGGAAGCACAAAGCCCTTTAGGGGTCCCAAGGTACAAAGGGTTCTGGGCTCTGTGACCGTGCATGTGAACACAGATTTCCTAGTCGAGATCCTGGGGTTGTACTGTCCTCTGGACCACAGCAGTCCCCTGCAGATGACCCTGGGACCTGGGACTAAGTACTTCTGCAAGGTCCCTGCAGTCTAACCATAACAGGTTCTTTCAAAAGGGTGCTTTGTGCCGGCCTGGCAGCTCCTAGTGTTGCTAGAGCTCTGCATTCAGAGCTGTCTCCTATCACCCTCACGGGAAAGAGAACACGCCAGCCAGCCATAGAAGCTGCCTGCTAGAGGGCGTCTGTGCCTGCCATCAGCCAGAAATCAGGGCTCCAGACCGATCTTTCTGGTTACCCAGGCAGGGTCAAAGGCATCAGACACCAGGACACCATCCTGAGCCAGAAAGCAATACCAACCCGCACCCTCACTGGACACAGCCTAAGGGATGGAGCATAGCTCCTGACCGTCCATGCCCTGGCTGAACACGGGCCCTGAGGTGACCAGAGCCTGCCTGGTCAGCTCCCAGTCCTTAGGGTGGATCTTTAACACAAACAAACCAGATTTGGATCCCTCCACACAGGTCACACTGTCTGGCTCTATAAAACCACAGCTGAGCAGACATCATGTGGCTAACCAGTCCATACTCATGCCAGAGCCCTGTCCATCCTCAAGTGGCCCCTTGAATCTTGTCCCCTGTGTCTGTTCCCTGACCTGAGTCCTGCTCTAAACACACACCATGCAGACAGCATCTGATGAACAAGTCTCTACCCAGCCCTGCTGAACCCACACTGTGCTAGTATACACATCGAGTTCCTGCCTACAGAGCAGGAAGGAACAAGGCAGCTGCAAGGAACATCAAGCTACAAGGGAGCAATGCAAGGGCAGCAGGCCTGCACAGAACCCACAAAGGGCCCACATGGGACACTCCAGGGGCCCACTTGCGGCCCACAGGGGACCTACATGGGACCCACACAGGCCTATAGGAAGCCGACATCAAGCGCACATGGGGAATAACGGTTTTAACCAGACCCACCCCCTGGTTTCCCATGAAGCGAGAGTCCTCCCCATAGCACTTCCATCCTTAGCCAAGGCTTGGCAAAAGCCAGCTGAGCAACCCCAGAAATACTCCAAGAAGCCTCCACACGGGCAGATGCTAGGGATCTGGGGCTTGGCAGCCTCTCCCAGCAACTGAGAAAACTGTTCTTCCCAGACTGCAAAGGAGCAACACAACTGAATGACCAACATCTTGTCCTGGTGCAGCTCATGTCTGCAGGACCCCCCATAGCCGGGCCAGGAGTCTCAGGCACTGCCCAGGCCTGCATGCAATGAGGCCCCCCACCCCACTTGCCCCTACATTCACTTTGGCATGGAAACAGAGGCAGCTCCTGGTATGGATGGCCAGCCCTGTCAGGCACCTGATGCTGTTTAGACCCTTGGAGTGCCAGAAGGACACCTCAAATCCCAGGATACATGATGCAGGCAAACTGCTCAAGAGGCGGGCCAGGGCAGCCACTATCACACCTGCCTGGGCCAGGCCCTGCAGCCACTATCACACCCGCAGTTTATCAAGCTTCAAATACTAAGAAGCTCACAAGGGACTGGGGCAACAGCCTCAGTGCAGACCAGCCAGGGGCCTCCCCACTCCCCCCCATGGCAAGAGGTGAGTCCGCTGGTCAGCCTCGCGCCTGGCAGCGGCATCAGGCGCTCTCTTCTGGCACAGAGACGAAACATCATCCTGGGTGTCTCCGTACCAAGCCACCTAGACCCGAGCATGAAGCTGAAATTTTTCCGGGAAGCATGGGCAGGGAGGAAGGTTGTGTCTCAGCTCTACCCTAGGGTGACGCCACCCTGAACTTCATTCCCTGAGTGGCACAGGGCCTACCCTGAGGACAGTTCATCCTGAGTGCCCGTAGTGTAGGCTGGGGCTTCGTGAGTCCCCACAGGGAGGGATGAGAATAGCCCCAGGTGAGGGAAGAACCTGGGGGGCTGCACCGTGGCATCCAGTGGTCCCAGAGACAAACTGGCAACAGCATGGACGACACCCGGCCGGCTGCTGATGGACGTGTGAGAAACACAGCAGACCCCACTATTCCGTGTGCCCGCACCTGTCTCTGTTCCGATGAAGAGCGGGGGCGGGGCGTGGGGGCAGGGAGGACCAATGGGTGTGGCCACAGCTTCTGACTAACAGGACACCCACTTTCTGAACATGACCTCACCCCCGACTCCAAGCTTCCTTGAAGCCTCCACTGGCTGCAAGGAGGGGTCTGTGCCCAGAGCCTCACTCCCAAGCCTGCCCTTCCCTGAGTGCCAGCCCGCCCACGGCTCTGAGGGCTGGCCTGTTCTGGCGCCCACCCTACGGCAGCACCCAGGCTTCACCCTCCCCTGGCTCTCCATCCTGGGCATGGCTACTTCGCCACCTCGAGTTACCTCCCCACCTCCCGAAGCTGCCTGCAGCTCCACCCCAGGTGCCCCCACCCATCTCCAACCCCTCTTATCTTCTTCAAGCTTCATGGAAGCTGGGACCTTCTTTGTGTACTTCAAAGCTTAACACAGGTTTTATTCTCCTAGAGCCCTGTCTCCTGTACAAACTGAAAACCTGCTCTTGGCTTCACCTCCAGCTCTGGGCTAGACCAGTTGCCCCCACAACCCCAGAGCCACAGCCCTCAGCACCCAAGCTCAAGCTCCCTCTGCCCCTGCAGCCAACCCGACGTCCCCCTGCCTCTCAGCCTTCAGGGGTTGAACCCAGCCCTAAATGTTTCCTTCTGGTCTCTCACTGAGGCACGTGTTCAGTCTCCTCTCAGAGCACAAAGCTCCGTGGTCACCCAGACACCAGCAGATTACAGGTCCAGGAGAACCCCCAGCAGGGCTCAGCAAATGCCAGTGTACACGGGATGGGATGGGGAGTCCTGGGGTATCCCACCCCGTTACAGTGGCAGTGGCAGGGGCACAGGCTCAACCTTCACATGGCTCAGGGAGGCTGCAGTGAGCGGGTCCAGGGCAGGAACCCACAGTACACCCTCCTGACCAGCAACCCCAGAGCATGTGGGGGTCATGTGGTGGCCACGTGGTGGCCCCAAGACTAGGAGCTCAGTCATGCCGCTGCTGCTACTAAGTCCTGTCAGTCATGTCCGACTCTGTGCGACCCCACAGACGGCAGCCCACCAGGCTCCGCCGTCCCTGGGATTCTCCAGGCAAGAATGCTGGAGTGGGTTGCCATTGCCTTCTCCAATGCATGAAAGTGAAAACTGAAAGTGAAGTCACTCAGTTGTGTCCGACTCTTAGCAACCCCATGGACTGCAGCCTACCAGGCTCCTCCGTCCACAGGATTTTCCAGGCAAGCGTGTTGGAGTGGGGTGCCATTGCCTTCTCTGAGCTTAGCCATGGTATGCCTAAAAGGGCCACTGTGTGAAAACAGGCAGCATTACTGGATTCATGGCATTGGAGGAAATAAAGCCTTATAGGCCAGCATGTACCACCACCTATAATCAATCTACGTAGGCCAGCTCCCCATTTGCCACCAAGCCATGCCACACACATTTTTCTTCTAGCCACACACACAAGCACAGAAGGAAAACATAAACCCTTTGTCCCTACTGAGCCTCAAACATTTTTTTTATCTTGAAACAATAATTAATAATGATATAAATGAAAACCCTTAAAAAAAAGTAGAACCACTTGAGTAGAAAGGTAGCCTGGCAAGGACCTCAGGGGCCACATGTTCCTCTTCACTCACTTTTACCCCAAATGCCCTGCTCTAATCTGCTTCCCACTCCTGGCTGGCCACCCTCAAGCAGTGGTACACACACTTGTCCGACTAGGAGATGCCTGGAGATGCCTAGAGGGGCAGGTGCCCTCACCACAGCTTCCCAGGCGAGAGCCAGGCACACACAGGCACAAGAAAGGGGACTAGTGGGTGATGCGCGAGGTGACTGGGGAGCCAGAATGCATGCAGGCTCCCAGCCCCCTACTAAACTTGGCAACTAACCTGCAGACCCAAAACGCCTGAGCAGAAACAGGGGTGGGGGTGGGGGCTGTTAGCAGACAAGGAGCACTGGGCAGTTCCTGCGCATTTCTACACAGTCTTGTGCCTCTGACCTGGCCCTTCCGGGGAGGGGGCCAAAGTCACTCTGATGGGGATGGACACTGAACTCTGATGGATGCCTGCCATGGATGTGGCCTCAGATCCCAACAAGCACAATGTATCTTTATTGTACCAGCAAAAGCCAGAGGCCCTAAACCAGCATGTACAATCCAATGCGTAAAAAAGCGTAACGCTTCTGTTGAAAAACAAAAACCTGAAAACCTCACAGCTTCTGAATCATTGGCCAATTGGTCTGAAGGATGAAAACGATTTTGGACAGCCTGAGCAGATGCGCCATTCCTGGACACGGAGTCCCTGGTACTAGCAGTGTGTTCCAGGGAGGCGGGTGATGACTGGGACTTGAGTTTTGATTTAGCAGAGCTTTGGGGAACTGAATAATTGACTTCATCTCTGAGGTTGGTGAGATGAGAGGGAAATACACCAAGTAAAGTGCTCCAGCTAGACAGAAGGCCAGGAGGGGCCGGGCCCACACAGGGGGGCACAGCAGGAGGCTTGGGATCACGTCTCTCAGGGTCAGAGATTCCTGACGTGACAAGAACGGAGCGGGGGAGGGGCATCCTAGCTGGAGCACGTTCTCTCAGCATTTCCACATGCAGGGAGTGGGGCAGTGGGTTAACAGTACTGGATGTTGTGATACGGCCCTTGTACAGAAGTTACACCCTCCAGTGACCTTCTAGAACTGTCTCGGCTCGCTACATGCATGTCTTCAGAGTCCAGACACGTGTGAAACACACCATGCGTCTAGAGAAGGCCGGGGTTGTCTTTTTGTTGTCGCTGGAACTGGGGACAGCGGACGTGTAAATCTGCCACGATTGCAACAGAAATAAAACTACGTCCAACATAAAAAAAGAAAAAAACAAAAACACTAAACAAACGAGTGACAAAAGAAACGCAGAGCACCTTGGGGCCTGGGGCGGAGCGCCAGAGGCTGGGAGTGGGCAAGCCACTGCACATGCTTTTGGTGTCCAGGCATGAGCCAGCCAAGAGCATGCACTGGCGCTTTCTGGGGCTAGAAGGGTAGGCATGGACGGGGTTCCATTTTTTATATCAAGTACATGATTTCAATGGGGGTGGGGGAAGGCGTCCTACAAAATGTATGGAAGATAATGAAGACAGGGAGGGGCAGGGGAGAAACCAAGGGCCAGGAGGTGATAAAATACAAAAGAACAAATACAGACAGATGGACACAGACACGGGTCCACTGAGGAATCGAGCGCGAGGTTTGCTACTAGACTTATAGGTCACTCTCTCAGACGTTGGGTGGTAAACCGTCCAGCCTGCAAATGAATATAGAGGGAAGAAAACAAAGAGACAGGCATCAAGTACAGTCTCTGGGATTCCTCCTACACACCACCAGCCATATCAGCCTCTTCACTTAGCATCCACGGCTCCACCTAGCCCAGCCCAGAGGACCACAGCCACTGATCACATAATGGAAAGGAGGCAATGTTGGAGCGGAAGAGAAGCGGACCCCAGGAGAGCGTGCGGGGCAGGGTGGGGGGTGGGCACCGGCAGCGGTCACCACGACTTCTCTGGAGAGAGATGGTGGGGGTGGAGCACCTCATCGCGTAGCTGCTGCATCCACGGCAGCGGTGACGAGCATTTCCTCCTCAAGGCCAATCTCCCAGCTCGAGAGCTGTGCCCTCGTCCCCCCAACTGGCCCTCCTGACGGAAGGACCCATGTTTAGTGGGGAGTGGGATAGGGTAGGGGTGGGCCAGTGCCTGGGAACTGGCGCAGAGCTCACAGCAGATGCCACATCTGACCTCTCAGTGGTCCTGGCGCCTTCCCCAGGCCGGCTCTTGCAAAGCGCACCTCCCTCTGAGCCGCTTACAGCAAGACTTGATGATGGGCAGGCCATCCATTTTTCTCATTCAAAATCTACATCTAACGGTTTTTTTTCCTTACGAGGCTGTCGGCAGCCTTGGCCGCAGCTCATGTCCCCTCTATGCCACACGGGCCCTATGAGGCTAGCACATGCTCGGAGACGGGCGAGCTGGGAATCACCTGGGCCATGCGCTCCGCCTCCATCACTGGCCAAGCCGGAGCAGATGTCCGCAGACAGGGAGGCCCGCACGGAGCAAGGCTGCTGAGTCTGAACTGCCTTCCCACATGGGTCTGAAGCTGCTGTGGGCCCTGCCCCAGCTTGGGCAGGGTCCTTAGCAGGAGGGGCTCTGCTGCAGTCTGACAAGTGACCTGGGTTGGGGGGAGAAGGGGGGACAGGCACGATGAGGCACCACAGGACAGACCAGCCAGCTCAGGCCGTCTATCCTCCCTGCTCTTTGCTGGGTGACCTTGGGGAAGCTGAGTCCCTACAGGCAATGGGTACACTGCTGGATCACCCATGTGCAGTTGTCAGGAAGATCGAAGAAAATGACCACTGTTTCCACTGGTGCTAACCTATGTTGTGCAAACACTGTGAAAGGACCATGACCCATCTGCAGATGTACATGTGGGCTCAAAGGGGACCTGTGGATTTCCTAAGTCTCTGAAGTCTCCTGTTAGCTTTAGGAATTGATATGGAATTCATGTAATTTTGGGTAATCTTAGAAATTCTTGGGTGTGTATCCTGCAGGTTACCTGCAACATGGAGAGGGAAGGCTTAAGGTCAGCTCACTGCTGGCTTCCCACCTGGTGCATTTGGGGCTTTCAGATCACTGGGTCCCCACCCCAGAGTGTGGGGGCTTGGGGTGTGTACTCTGAGTGCCTGGGCACTGTGGTTAAAGGCTGGGGAGCAGGGAGGGTCCCTATCATCCTCTCCCTCCCCCAAGGCAGCTGCTCAACCCCCATTGTCAGGGGCTGACATACATCTGAGAAACGGGATCAGAGGAAGCAGATCCCTGCCCGGGCAGCACTCTGCAGGGAGGAGCACACTGCAACCCACAGGCAGCTGGGACTCTGGCAGGAGGGGTGGAGGCCTTGGCTCTCTCGGGCCTGAAGACGCTTCCTTGCTCCAATGAAAGAAGATTCAAGAAGCGCTCTTCCAAGGCCTAGTGCCTGTCTCCCATCTGCCCAGCTCCCACGTCTGAGGGTGGCTAGGAGGGCCCTGGGCCAACCTGTGCTGGAGGCCACGACCTTGAGCTGCTGCACCAGGGGGCTCAGCAACTTCCCCGCCTTCAGCTTGCTCTTGCTGGTCTTTCTCCGGCGGCCGATGGGTGGGGCCGTGTGGAAGAGGCCTAAGTTGGGGGGTAGTGGCTTGCCTAGGCGGCGGTACAGGGCCTCAATCTCCTGTTTCTGCTGACTTTGTAGCTCTGAGATCTCCTTCAGATGCCTGTAGGAGGGAAAGGAAGAGGGAAACCAGGTGGGCATTCTGGTCGTTTCCAACATCAGGCCCCTCCAGGAGAGCCCAGGACTGGTAGGATGGGTATGAGGAATAGAGCCTGCAGGGTAGGCTGGGCAGACAGGCCATGCACAGGGGACATAAGGGCATTTAAACATCACCTTCTGTTTACACCTAAGCCAAATGGGAGTATCACTGAGACCTCTGGCGTCAACTCACCCAACAACAGAACTGCATGAAGACCAGCCTAAGACATTCAAGTTTTCCGATATATCCAGACTTGTAATTTTGCTGGTTTTTTTTTTTGGGGGAGGGGGGGGGAGAACGGGGGAGGATATGAACAATTTCTCACACTTATGCTTACAATACAAACCCTACTCATAAACATGGGTGAAGAAACAAATAATCAGGGCTCAGAATTGGAAGGCTGCCTTAGCTTATCAGGCAAATAAGTGTTACTTCCTCCATGTGAGGGAACACAGCACAAGAGGCCTCTCAGAGGAGAGAAGCCTGTACAAGTGAGTCTACAGAAAATATGTTATTAGCCAGGGCCCTGGGGCTCCAGTTGTGCCCAGGAGAGCTTCCAGCTAAGGCTAACCCCACAAGCAACACTATTCCTGAGAACAGAGCCAAGATGCCAGGTCACATGGGTGGGAAGCTGCTGTTAAGACTTGGGTGGAATCACTGACTGTGGGCAAAGGCAGTTTCTAGAAAAGTCTAGGAAAGGGCTGGGTGGTCCCAGTTGGCCTTCCTCAGGGAGCATGCAGCTAAGCCTGGGGCCCTCTCTGCACAGCCAAGAGCAGGAGAGAGCACGGGCTTCTCTTGCCCACATCTCCATTTCTGGGCCCACTCCAAGAGCCCATAGCCACTCCTTCCCAAGGATTCCAGCCTCTCCCGACCTTAGTAACTAAAGTGTGGTGCCCTCTTGTCCTGAAGGAGACTTCATGGCTTAGCTGTATCTCAGTGACCCTGACCACAGCAGGAGCAGGTAAACTTGCAGGGGGAGAGAGCAAGTGCGATCAAGGCCTAAGTGTGAGACTGAAGGAGGAGGGGAGGTGTGGACCCCAGAGACCAGGGACCAGATCTGACGGCAGGGACACTGCCTCTGCCCTGTCACCCAGCCCAAGCAGCTCAAAGTGCACATGGCAGGACGTGGACTTCAGCTGCCGGACACTTCCCCTGACACCATAGCCCAGATCTGACCTGTTCCACAGGACCTACTTCTCTCGAAGACTCTGCAGCTCTTTCCTGATATCAGCATCCTCAATCTCTGAGTCGTTGTCACTGCTGATGTAGGATGACTGGGAGTGGAAGGAGGTCACACTGATGGTGGGGACCTTCACGCCCATCCTGCTGGGTGTCTCCAGGCCTGGGGAGTCAGCCCGAGAGGACCTCTGCAGGAAGGCAGCGGCCTTCTTCACAAAGTCACTGGCCACACCACCACTGCTGCTGGGCAGGGAGGCATGCTTCTGCACAGAAGGCCTCCTGCGAGGGGACTCGTCCCCAGAGTCACTGGACATGGGCTCTTCCATGCCGACTTCGATGGAGGAGGCCGTCTGTGCCCGCCGCACAGCCAGCTTCATGTCGGGGCTGCAGGGAGCCTCGTCCAGGTAAACATCAGGTGGGGCTGAGTACCGCAGGCTATTGGGGGAGGCCAGAGTCCACTCATCCTGGGTGCTGACCACTGAGAACCGGCCCACGGTTTTGGCTGGCGAGCTGCCATCCTGCTGCCCTGGCCACTTCGGAGGGGATCCTGATACCAGAGTGCTGTGTGGCTGGGGTTGGCTGTCCTGGCCACCCTCAATCAACGTCCCCGGGCAGCTCTGCATGGACTTGGCCAAGGTTTCCCCAGGGACCCTGCTGGTCCGGTCTGTGGGCTCCAGATGGGCAGGGATGGCAGAAGCAGGGACATCCTTGGGAAACAGTGGAAAGGAAAAGATTCCACGCAAACACCATCAGAGAGCAAGCCCGCCAACCCACTGAGCATCTCACTGGAGAAAACTTCTTACCTGGAGGGCACTGGGTGCTGCGAGCGAATCTGAGGCCACCTGTGCTCCCTCACGGCCAAGCGTGTGGCTCAAAGATGATTCAGCTGTAGGAACGTTAAAACCATTACTCAGGCTGGTGCAAAGAACAAAGGCAGGAAGGACCCAAAGCAGCCACCCAGAAGAGAAAGGGAGTGGCAGTGAGAAGCAGTGTGTGCAGCTGGAAAACAGAAACTACAGACATCCGAACCCCATCACTCCACAGGAGACGCCCTGAGATCCAGAAAAGGGGGGAGACATCAGCCCAATACTACCCAGATCCCTGAAGACCCCGCTCGAGACCCTCAGGCACAACCAGGCCTTCCACGCACCTGATTACCATCGCCTGCCTCACCTGTCCTCTCTATACCCCTGATGTGCCCTGTCTCACCTGATGGCATCGCCTTCTCTCTCCCCGACATGTTCTGATGATAAAAGGCTCTTACGAGGCCCAGGAAGATCAGAACAATAAGGCTGACTCCTAATCCTGCTGCTCCAGAGTCTATGGAAGGTCCCTGTCATCTGAGACTGTCTCATTTCCCCATCTACAGATGATACATTTGACCAGCCTTCCCGGGTTGCTGTGAAGAGTAAACAACAGAAGCAGAAGGAGCTGGTGTGTGGAAGCCTGGCCTGAGCTGGGACCTGCACATAGCGAAGAAAACCAGAGCTGTGTGTCAGCCTGCACTGAACTGACATGCTGCCGTGCGCAGGGGATTGGGGGAGGCATGACAGGGGCTGAAAGAGCCTCCAGCCAGGCTGGGGGGCTGCCCCTGCACAGATTCCTGAGAAGACCCAGATCCATCTGTCATGCAACCCCAACTCGAGGCAATACACAATATTCCCTACACGACTATGGTGAAGATCATCCAATCTTGCTTTGCACTCTTCTGGGAACAGGAGGCTCATTACCAACTGCACTCTATTTCTGATCAGCTCTGACCGCCAGAAAAATTGACCTTTTCCAAACTAGAATCTATCTCTTAAGAGTTTCCCTGTCAGTTCCACACTCTGGAAGGCTCTGGCACTTGAAGGCACTGATGCTGCATGAGGCAGCTGCCCATGGGACCCAACTCACAGAAAGAAGGCAGAAGGAGATGGAGAGGGCACTCAGGTACAATCTCTCACCTTCTCCCTTGCCCAGCCCACTCCTGCTTCAGCCCATGATCCTTATCTTCCCCAGGTAAACACCATATGTTACGGCTTCTGACCCCAACCCCAGAAGCCCCACCCCTCTAAAGTTGAGGTATCTATAAGAATGCAGTGTCCTGGGGTCCAGCCACAGAATCCAACGGTCCACTCCACTTGTTCTGTGATCTGGGAAGACTGTTCTTGCCACTGATACACACCCATGGTCCCATTACAAGGTCAGCTGGATCCTTATCTTGCCCATCTCCCAAGAAATTCCAAGCCGAGAAAGAACCAACACCTTAGATCAGACCAACTCCCTTGTGCTAAAACATATGTGTTCAGGTAGACTTCACTTTCACTTTTCACTTTCATGCACTGGAGAAGGAAATGGCAACCCACTCCAGTGTTCTTGCCTGGAGAGTCCCAAGGACGGGAGCCCGGAGGGCTGCTGTCTATGGGGTCGCACAGAGTCAGACACGACTGACATGACTTAGAAGAAGTGAAATGAGAACTACAGCAAGAATTCCTGCAGAGATGCACAATACTCAGAGAAAGTATTGAAGAAATCCTGTTTCAGAACTTCACGGATGGCTCCAGCCTGGCAGCTTCCACAGACCGGCTGGAACTCCCCAGCCCCAGCCCTGCATCCTGTCCAAAATAACCACAGTCACCTTATAACCTCCTATAGAAACAGGACCTAGGGGTATCCACCAGAATATACTGAGAGCACTGGGGAGCCAGACAGGCCCTGTTAAGATCCCAATACCCAGTCAATAGGGCTTTCACCCATTTCCACAGAGGGCTTTCTCTTGGAGTGTGAACACATGGTTTGTGCTAGAACTGCTTCTGCCACATCTGGGTTCCACCCAAGATGCTGTGGGGATGAAGGGTAAAGAAGCAGAATGTTTCAAAGTAAGGAAGGCTGGTAACACCTATGGCTTGTTACCTGTCACTGACAAGGACACGGACTGCTCCAGTGTGACCTCTAATCCAGGGGCCATTTCTGACTTTTCCAACTGAAGAAAGAAACAGAAAAAAAGAGCTATGAGCCTTACTTGCTAACATCTCTGTAGCAAAACTGCATATCCTCTCCTCCAGTTCAAAGGATGGACTCTTCCTCCCTAGGCAACTCAAGCAAAACACGCGTGGGTGGGTCAGACATGAATTGCCTGGAGACAGTGCCTCGGGCAGTACTCACCGCAGGCTGGGGCAGCAGGGCCAGACTGCCCCCAGAGGCCTCTGTACGGGGCTCATCCCCTCTTGGGAGTTCCAGGGTGATGTCTCGGTCACCTGCCTCCACAGGGGTCCCAGCTGAGGCTGAGGAGGTGGGCACGTGCTCCTGGTAGAGCAGAGTCCTCAGCTTCTCATCCAGGCTCTTGATGGTGCTGTCCACAAAGCCCACCCTTGGGGGCGGCCCTTCTCCATCTGACTCCAAGGCTGAAGGTGGCTGAGGAGGGGCGGTGGGTGCCAGCGGGGGACTGGGGAGCTGGGGAGTGGCCAGACTGATTGCTCCTACCACAGTGGGGAGTGGGGGAAGGGGCTGGCTCACAGTGGGCTGAGGGGCCCCACCAGGGGCACCAGATGTGGGGGCCAAAGCTGACAGGGGCTCCCCCTTGGTGATGGGCTCTCTGGCTAAGGCTGGATCCCCCAGACCCATGGGGTGAAGGGGGGCCTCCAAAGGTGGGGCACAAGGCCCTCGGCCCATGTCAGGGGACTGTGCAGCAAGCTGAGCATCAAGAGTCTCCATTAGTGGCCAGGGAGTCTTATGCTCACTGGCCGGCCCCTGAGGGGTTCCTGGGCCCCCTGCCTGCATGGCAGGCCCCGTTGCTGGCTCCAGCTTAGGACTGGCAGCTGGTGGGGCCATGTCTTGGGACAGAGCAGTCACGGGAGGGGATGATGGCACCAAAGGGGCTGGTGCACCACCAGGAAGGTCCCTGGGGCCTGCTTGGCTCAGAAGCTGCAGATCAGTTGAGAAGCTGGGTTTCTCCTTGGAGGATAGCTGGTCTTTAGAGGGTGCTGAATCTAGAAGAAATAGGAAAAATGCCTCTATACTAACCTATTCTGGTCCTATTCACCTGGCACTTTGCTAGCTAAAAAGATGCCTTCTTTGGGCTGGCAGTGCTCTATATACCAGTCCTCTTCTCCTTTTCTCCAACATGCCAACTTCATGCATGTGCTAGCTCCGGCCTGAGACTCCTTGCACACATCTTCCTGTGACCCTGCTTCCCACCTCAGGTTGTGTTCCAGAAGTGTCCCATTAAGCCGCACTAGCACATCCCACCTTCCTTCTGATTTTTCTGTAGCACTTAGCCATCAGGCATAACCTATCCCTGTCTGTCGACTGTCTTTCCATGCCCCCACGTGCCAGGCGAGCTCCATAAAAACAGCTCTTATGACCCTTGCACTGGTCCATTCCACAAAATTGTAAATGAAATTATAAAGTCTTAAGTAGCAAGCAGTACACATTCCCCTGCCCTGGAGAGGACAGTAACTTCTGATAAGCCAGACACCATGCTTTGGTAAGATCAGAGGCTTGGACCAGAGAGACGAGATCAAGATGAAAGAGTAGGACAATGTGTTCACCACCCTCTGCGAACACATCAAAAATACATCACAGGTGGAACAAGTCTCACTAAAATCAAACTGAAGACTGGCAGGAGGCCTTTTGTACAATCAAGGCTGTAAAGATCCACACTGAATCAGGTAGAAAGTGATCAGGTCAGAACTGATGCCCCCAGAAGGGGACACAGAGGTAAAGGGGGATTACATGGGCTTGGAGATCCTCCCTGAGGAGTGAGTGGTATGAACCACATGTTAGACATCCCACCCCTGGGGTCTGACACCGAGAAGATGAGGCCCCTTGGTTGATTTGAAAACCAGTGGGACTAACAGGAGGGCTGTAAGAAACCTAGAATTTGCTTGTGAAGAGTGTGAATATGCTTTGTTTACTCCTAGGAGCAAAACAGAGGAAGCAGATTGAAAGTGCCTGGGACTCTGGTCAGCTTCCTGCAACTGCTCCAAGGCACGCCCTAGACCACACTGGGCACCCACTCCAGCACCAGGAGCTTCAGCACAGCTTCCCACTAGGTCAAAGTCTGCTATGGTGGAGGAAAATGTGCATTTGTGGGAGACAGAGCTGGCTCTGACCCAGCCCTGCATCTGGTCGGGGGTGGGGTGGGACAGCCATTACTGGTGTTCACAGAAGTGGCAGATCAGGACAGACTGGAGCTCTGAATGGTGTGCAGGCACAGTACCAGCACACACACTGGCCTATACCAGGTACCACTCAGATCCTCTTGCTCTAGCACAGATCTCCACTGGAGCAAACATTTCATTGTCAGGAGAGTGGGGAGCACACACTCAGAGGGAAAGGAGGCAGCTTGAACTCCACCCTCAGGGATTCTGCTCTAGACTTTGGGACCAGACCCCACCCTTGATAGGGCTGTGATGACCAATGAGCATACAAGAAGCCCTAGATCATACCTGGCTCTGCCTCTAGCCTCTCCATCTCCAATCCTACCTACCATCAAGGTGATACCAGCCCGCACACTCTGGGAAAAGATATGACCCTGCTTACTTCAGATCCAGTTCTCCCACCAAAGCCACTGGCAAAGACAGACTGAACAGAGATGCTCCCATACAAGTATAACTCTTTAAGACCAAGACAGGTAACCATTTCACCTAATTTCATAGAGAAAACAGACGTTAAGCAAAATGAGAAGACAGAGAGAACTCTTTCATATGAAAAAAGGAGAAAAACCCCTGAAAAAATAAATAATAAAACAGAGATAAATAATTTACCAGAACGAGTTCAAAGCATTAGTAAAAGAATGCTTAATGAACTAAGGAAGATAATAGATGAACACAGTGAAAATTTTAACAAAGAAGTAGAAAATACAAAAAATAAAGTCATAAAATACAAACAACTGAAATGAAAAAACACCAGAAAGGTTTAATAGCAGACTAAGTGATACAGAAGAATGCCTAAGAGAGCTGGGAGACAGAATAATGGAAACCACCCAATCAGAACAGAAAAAGAATATTAAAAAACGAGAATAAGTTAAGGGACCTCTAGGACAATATCAAGCATATTAACATTTGCATTATTGAGGCTCCAAAGGAGAAAAGGGTAAAAAAAATGTATTTGATGAAACTATGCCTGAAAGCTCTCTGAACCTGAAGAAAAATAGATATCCACATATGGTAAACATAGAGTGTCCCAAACTGAACATATACACCAAGACCTACCATAATTAAAATGGTAAATGTTAAAGACAAAGAGAGAATCTGAAGGCAGCAAGAGAAAAACAAAGAGTAACATATAAAGAAACACCCATAAGTCCATCAGCTGATTTTTCTGCAGAAACTTTACAGCCACAAGGGAATGGCATGACATACCCATAGTGCTAAAAAGGAAAAATCTAAAATTTAGGATAATCTACCCAACAAGATTATCATTCAGAATAAAAAGACAGCTAATAAACTTCTCAGATAAGGAAAAACTAAAAGTTCATATTTAGCCCAATTTTAAAGGAAGTCTTAGATAGTCTTCTCCAAGTGGAAAAAAAGGGGTACAACAAAATGAAAGAATTTATAGGAAGGGACAATCCCACCAGTAAAGGAAAATACACAGTATATACAGGAAAGACTGTGGATCAAATGCTTATGTAAGATTAAAAGACAAAAATTAGAAAGTCGACTATAACTACAATAAACATTTAAGGGATATACATGGATGTGAAGTATGACATTAAAAAAAAAACACAAAATGTGGTGACTCCACTAGTGGTCCAGTGATTAAGATTCCATGCTTCCACTGCAGGAGGCGCAGGTTCAATCCCTGGTTCAGGGAAATAAGATCCTGCATGCTGCGTGGCATAGCCAAACAAAAACAAAACCAAAACACCCACAAAATGTAGGGGAGAGGAGTAAAATAATGGAGATTTTTAAGAATGTGCTTGAACTTAAATGACCAGATTAAAATAGATAGATATTTAGGTCAACATATGGCTCAGAGGGTAAAGTGTCTGCCTACAATGTTAGAGACCCGGGTTCGACCCCTGGGTTGGGAAGATCCCCTGGAGAAGGAAATGGCAACCCACTCCAGTACTCTTGCCTGGAAAATCCCATGGACTGAGAAGCCTGGTAGGCTACAGTCCATAGGGTTGCAAAGAGTTGGACATGACTGAGCGATTTCACTCACTCATATGAACCCCATGGCAACCACAAATCAGAATCCTACAGTAGATACACAAAAATAGGGAGAAAGTAACACAAGCATGGAGAAGGCAATGGCACCCCACTCCAGTACTCCTGTCTGGAGAACCCCATCGATGGAGGAGCCTGGTGGGCTGCAGTCCATGGGGTTGCTGGGAGTCGGACACGACTGAGCGACTTCATTTTCACTTTTCACTTTCATGCATTGGAGAAGGAAATGGCAACCCACTCCAGTGTTCTTGCCTGGAGAATCCCAGGGACGGGGGAGCCTGGTGGGCTGCCGTCTATGGGGTCGCACAGAGTCAGACACGACTGAAGCGACTTAGCAGCAGCAGCAGCAACACAAGCATACCACTAAACAAAATAATCAAACCACAAGGAAAGAAACTAAAAGAAGATGAAAAGAACACAGAATGAAAAAAAATGACCCAGAAAACAAGTAACAGAATAGCAATATGTACATACCTATACATAATCACTTTAAATGTCAATGGACTAAATGTTCTAATCAAAAGACATAGAGGAGATGACTGGATAAAAAAACAAGTCCCATCTATTGAAGAGACTCTCTTTGAGTTAAAGATACACAGACTACAAGTGAGGGGATGGAAGGAGATATTTCACAAAAATGAAAATGACAAGAAAGCTGGTAGCAATACTCATATCTTACAAAATAGACTTTAGGAGAAAGTCTATAAAAAAGACAAAGAAGGCCATTATATACTGATAAAGTGATCAATACCAGAAGAGAATATAAGATTCTTTAATATATATGCACAATATATATGTAATATATTGACTACACTAAAGCCTTTGAATGTGTGGCTCACAACAAACTGTGGAAAATTCTTAAAGAGACAGGAATACCAGACCACCTTACCAGTCTCCTGAGAAAACTGTATACAAGTTGAGAAGCAACAGTTAGCACTGAACGTGGAACACTTACTGGTTCAAAACTGGGAGAGGAGTATATTGTCACCCTGTTTATTTAACTTCTGTGGAGAGTGCATCATGTGAAATGTCAGGCTGGATGAATTACAAAAACTGAATCAAGACTGATGGGAGGAATATCAACAACCTCAGATATGCAGACGATACCACTCTAATGGCAGAAAATGAAGCGGAACTAAAGAGCCTCTTGATGAGGGTGAAAGAGGAGAGTGAAAAAGCTGGCTTAAAAGCCAACACTTGAAAAACTAAGATACCAGGTCCCATCTAGTCCCATCACTTCATGGCAAATGGAAGGGGAAATTTGGAAACAGTGGCAGATTTTATTTTCTTGGGCTCCAAAATCAGTGTGGACAGTGACTACCAGCCATGAAATTAAAAGATGCTTGCTCCTTGGAAGAAAAGTTACAACAAACCTAGACAGCATATTAAAAGCAGAGACATCACTTTGCCAACAAATGTCTGTATAGTCAAAGCTATGGTTTTCTCAGTAGTCATGTATTGAAGTGACCATAAAAAAGGCTAAGTGTGAAAAGCTTTCAAACTGTGGTGCTGGAGAAGACTGTTGAGAGTCCCCTGGGTAGCAGGGAGATCAAACTAGTCAATCCTAAAGGAAATCATCCCCTGAATATTCATTGGATGGACTGTTGCTAAAGCCCCAATACTTTGGCCACCTGATGCAAAGAGCTGACTCACTGGAAAAGATCCTGATGCTGAAGACATCACAGGACAGAATTGTCAGATAGCATCACCAACTTGATGGACGTGAATTTGAACAAACTCTGGGAGATGGGTGGACGTGAATTTGAACAAACTCTGGGAGATGGGGGAAGACAGAGAAGCCTACACTCCACGGGGTCACAAAGAGTCAGACATGACTTAGCAACTGAACAAAGACAAATGCAGGTGCACCTAAATATGGAAAGTAAATATTAATAGTCAGAAAAAGGAAAAATTGACAATACAATAAGAATAGACGATTAGAACACTTCAGTTATATCAAGGGAGAAATCATACAGACAGAAAACCAATAAGGAAACAGTGGTCTTAACATTAGACCAGTTAGACTAATAAGACATTCCATCTTAAAACAGCGGAATATACATTCTCTTCAAGTATATGTGGAACATTCTCCAGGACAGATCACATGCTAGGCCACAAAACAAGTCTCAACAACTTTAGAGGACAGAAATTACATCAAGCATTTTTTCTGACAATAATAGTATGAAACTTGGGCTTCCTGGTGGCTTAGAGAGTAAGGAATCTGCCTGCAATGCAGGAGACCTGGGTTTGATCCCTGGGTTGGGAAAATCTCTTGGAGAGGGAATGGTTACCCACTCCAGTATTCTTGCCTGGAAAATTATATGGATAGAGGACCCTGGTGGGCTACAGTCCATCTGGTTGCAAAGAGTTGAACATGACTGAGCAACTAACACTTTCACTTTTCCACTTTCCACTTTTGGGACTTACTACAGGAAGAAAAATGGGGAAAAAAACAAAAACAAGGAGACGAAATAGTATGATACTATAAAAACAATGGGTCAATGAAGAAATCAAAGAGGTTATCAGAAAACATTTGGAGAAATGAAAATAAAAGCACAACTTTCCAAAATCTATGTGACACAGAAAAGGGAAGTTCTAAGAGGGAAGCAATAAAGGCCTACCTCAAAAAGGAAGAAAAATCTCAAATAAACAACATTGGTTACTGTCTAAAGGAATCAAATAACAAAGCCCAAAGTCAGCAGAAGAAAAGAAATAATAAATATCAGAGAAGAATAAAATAGAGACAAAAAAAAAAAAAAAAACACCCCACCTCAACAATAGAATAATCAATGAAAACAAGACCCAGCATTTGTTGCCTTTTTTTTTTAAGGATAAAATTGATATCTTTATCCAGGCTCATTAAGAAAAAAAGAGAGGACTCAAAATAAGAAATGAAAGAAGAAATAATGAAACCAATATCAAAGATATACAAAAAAATCATACAGGAACAAATTGGACAGCCTTTTGAAGTGTGGTGTTGGAGAAGACTCTTGAGGGTCCCTTGGACTGCAAGGAGATCCAACCAGTCCATTCTGAAGGAGATCAACCCTGGGATTTCTTTGGAAGGAATGATGCTAAAGCTGAAACTCCAGTACTTTGGCCACCTCATGCGAAGAGTTGACTCATTGGAAAAGACTCTGATGCTGGGAGGGATTGGGGGCAGGAGGAGAAGGGGACGACCGAGGATGAGATGGCTGGATGGCATCACGGACTCAATGGATGTGAGTCTGAGTGAACTCCGAGAGATGGTGATGAACAGGGAGGCCTGGCGTGCTGCGATTCATGGGGTCGCAAAGAGTCGGACACGACTGAGCGACTGAACTGAACTGAACTGAACTGAAAATAAATGGATAAAAACCCTAGACACACAATCTTCTAAGACTGAATCAGAAATAAATAGACAATTGGAATAGACAGTTACGTAGTAGTGAAATTGAATTTGCCATCAAAAAACTCCCAGCAAACAAAAGTCCAGAACCAGACAGATGGCTTCACAGACAAAATTCTACCATATAAAGAAGAGCTAATACCTAGCCTTCCCAAACTATCCCCAAAACTGAAGAGGAGGGAGCATTCCCAAATTCATTCTAAGAGGCCACCATTACCCTGATATTCAGAAAAATACATTTACAAAAGAAAAAAATTATAGGCCAACAACAGTCATATAAAAAGATGGTCAACATCACTAATTATTAGAGAAAGGGAAATCAAAACCATAATGAGGTACCACCTCACACCAGTCAGAATAGCCATCCTTGGAAAGTCTACAAATAATAAATGCTGGAGAGGACATAAAGAAAAGAACGTGCCTACACTGTTGGTGAGAATGTAAGTTGGTGCAGCCACTATGAAAAACATGTATGGAGGTTCCTCAAAAACCTAAAAATAGAGTTGCCATATGATCCAGCATGTATCTGGAAAAAACTATAATTCAAAAAGACACATGTACCCCTATGTTCATAGCAGCACTATTCATAATCACCGATACATGGAAACAACTTAGATGTCCTTCAACAGATGAATAGATAAAGAAGATGTGAGAGATACATACAAATACTACCTAGCCATAAAAAGAAGAAAGTAATGTCATTTGCAGCAACATGGATAGAACTAGAAATTATCATCCTGAGTGAAGTTTAAGTTAGAAACAGAAGGACAAATACCATATAATATCACTTATATGTAGAATCTGCAGTATAACACAGGGGCTTCCCTGTTGGTCCAGTGGTTGAGAATCCACCTGCCAATGCAGAGGACACAGGTTCGATCCCTGGTCTGGGAAGATCCTACATGCCCCTACACTCTAGAGCCTACGTGCCGCAACTGTTGAAGCCCACACACCTACACCAAAGAGTAGCCCATGCTCTCTGCAACTAAAGCTCACGCTCAGCAACAAAGACCCAGCACAGCCAAAAATACATAAATAAATAACTTAAAAAATAAAATATAACACACATGCATTTATCTACAAAACAGAAATGAACTCACAGATATAGATAACAGACTTGTGGTTGCCAAAGAGTAAGGGGACTGAAGGAGGGTGGATTGAGAGTTTGAGATTAGCAGATGCAAACTATTATATATAGAATGGATAAACAAGGTCCCACTATATAGTACAGGGAACTATATTCAATCTCCCGTGATAAACTATCACAGAAACCAATACCAGACAATGCCCTGTGGTTGGGTAGACCAGCTGAAATTGATAGCGATCAAATTGAGACATTAACTGAGATCAATGTTATACCACATGGGAGATAGCCGACACACTCAAACTATCCAAATCAAGCAATGAAAATCATTTGCACCAGCTTGGTTATGTTAATAGCTTTGATATTTGGGTTCCACATAAGTTAAGCCAAAAAAAAAAAAAACCCATAAAAACCCTCTTGACCATAAGTGTACATGCGATCCTCTATTGAAATCCAAGAAAAACACTCCACTTTAAAAACGAATTGTGAAGGGTGATGAAAAGTGGCTTCTGTGAAACAATATAGAATGGGAGAGATCGTGGGGCAAGTGAATTGAACCAACACCACCAACCAAACCAAAGGCCAATCTTCATCCAAAGAAGGTGATGTTGTGTATACAGTAGGACTGGAAGGGAGTCCTCTATTTACAAGCTCCTTCAGGAAAACCAAACAATTAGTTCCAATAAGTATTGCTCCCAATTAGACCAACTGAAAGCAGCACTTGATGAAAACGTCCAAAATTAGTCAACAGAAAACGCACCATCTTCCATTAGTATAACACAAGACTGAATGCTTCTTTGATGACCAGGCAAAAACTGTTACAGCTTGGCTGGCAAGTTCTGATTCATCTGCTGTATTGACCAGACATTGCACCGGATTTTTGTTTATTTAAGTTTTACAAATTCTCTTAATGGAAAAATTCCAACTCCCTGGAAGACTGTAAAAGACACCTGAAAGAATTCTTGCTCAAAAAGATAAAAAGTTTTGGGAACATGGAATTATGAAGTTGCCTGAAAAAAGGCAGACATTAGTTTTTGCCACAGGCCTGGGAAAACAGTGATTACATGTCTTTAAAAGAAGCTGAATAAATGATCCCTGATTTCACGTCTGGGGAAAAAAAAAAAAAAAAGGAAGCCTACTTTTAGCTGGTACAAACTCAGACAAGCAAAAATTTGCTTCAGAAAACTTTGTTTTGAGATAAATGCATTTACTTCAAATGAAAAATTAAGCTATAGTGCGAGCACTATGACACTTCTTTAAATATTTACAAAAACTGGACAGGGCATGGCTCTTAAAGATAACTGCAGATTGGAATCACCTGGAAGGTAGAAAAGAGAGTGATGCTGGGTCTCAAGGGTAGAAATGCAGATTTCACCGTGTAAAGCAAGGCCTGGGCTTCTTCAGTATTATTGCTTTTCTTCCTCTCTTTTGTTCTTTCCTGCTTTTTTCTCCTCCCCTTTCTCTCTGTTTTCTCTCACCCTTGCTTCCTGCTTCATGTCTGCAATATTTGTGATTTATAGGAAAAACATGTACTTGGTGTTCATCCATACCTCCTGGCTCACAGATTCCCCCAATCCTTGGACTCTCCTGAGCATTAAGAGCATTAATTATACATGACAAGTATAATATTTGGCCTCTTGCCCTCAGTTCCTGAAAATGCTTCAGGGAAGATGACTTTTGGGTCCCACCCAAGGGTGAGGACTGGGTGCCAAGAGAACCAATCATGTGATCAGAAGGTTAGAACTTTCAGTCCCAGCCCCTGATCAAGAGGGAAGAGAGGCTGGAGGTTGAATTAATCACCAACGGCCAATGATTTAGTCAATTGTGCCTATGTAATGAAGCCTCACCCTGCTTATTTAACTTATGTGCAGAGTACATCATGAGAAATGCTGGACTGAATGAAGCACAAGCTGGAATCAAGATTGCCAGGAGAAAATATCAATAACCTCAGATGTGCAAATGACACCACCCTTATGGCAGAAAGTGAAGAAGAACTAAAGAGCCTCCTGATGAAAGAGGAGAGTGAAAAAGTTGGCTTAAAACTCAACATTCAGAAACCTAAGATCATGGCGTCCGGTCCTATCACTTCATGGCAAATAGATGAGTAAACAGTGACAGACTTTATTTTTTCAGCTCAAAAATCACTGCAGATGGTGACTGCAGCCATGAAATTAAAAGATGCTTACTCCTTGGAAGAAAAGTTATGACCAACCTCAGTTCAGTTCAGTCGTTCAGTCCTGTCTGACTCTTTGCCACCCCATGAATTGCAGAACGCCAGGCCTCCCAGTCCATCACCAACTCCCGGAGTTCACTCAGACTCACGTCCATCGAGTCCGTGATGCCATCCAGCCATCTCATCCTCTGTCGTCCCCTTCTCCTCCTGCCCCCAATCCCTCCCAGCATCAGAGTCTTTTCCAATGAGTCAACTCTTCACATGAGGTGGCCAAAGTATTGGAGTTTCAGCTTTAGCATCAGTCCTTCCAAAGAAATCCCAGGGCTGATCTCCTTCAGAATGGACTGGTTGGATCTCCTTGCAGTCCAAGGGACTCTCAAGAGTCTTCTCCAACACCACAGTTCAAAAGCATCAATTCTTCGGCGATCAGCCTTCTTCACAGTCCAACTCTCACATCCATACATGACTACTGGAAAAACCATAGCCTTGACTAGACGGACCTTAGTCGGCAAAGTAATGTCTTGGCTTTTGAATATGCTATCTAGGCTGGTCATAACTTTCCTTCCAAGAAGTAAGCGTCTTTTAATTTCATGGCTGCAATCACCATCTGCAGTGATTCTGGAGCCCTAAAAAATAAAGTCTGCCATGTTTCCACTGTTTCCCCATCTATTTCCCTTGAAGTGATGGGACCAGATGCCATCAATGTTGAACTTTAAGCCGACTTTTTCACTCTTCTCTGATCAACCTAGAAAGCTTATTAAAAAGCAGAGACATTACTTTGCCAACAAAGGTCCATCTAGTCAAAGCTATGGTTTTTCCAGTAGTCATGGATGGATGTGAGAATTGGACTATAAAGAAAGCTGAGCACCGAAGAATTGATGCTTTTGAACTGTGGTGTTGGAGAGGACTCTTGAGAGTCCCTTGGACAGCAAAGAGATCCAACCACTCCATCCTAAAGGAAATCAGTCCTGAATATTCATTGGAAGGATTGATGCTGAAGCTGAAACTCCAATATTCTGGCCACCCGATGTGAAGAACTGACTCATTGGAAAAGACCCTGATGCTGGGAAAGACTGAAGGCAGGGGGAAAAGGGGACGACAGAGGATGAGGTGGTTGGATGGCATCACCAACTCGATGGACATGAGTTTGAGTAAACTCTGGGAGTTGGTGATGGACAGGGAGGCCTGATATGCTGCAGTCCATGGGGTCGCAAAGAGTCAGACACGACTGAGCACCTGAACTGAACTGAACTGACCTGACCTGAATGAAGCCTCCATAAAATCTCTACAGGAAAAGGTTCAGAGAGATTCCAGGTTGAACACATGAAGACTGGAGAGAGTGGTGAGCCTAGAAAAGGCACAGAAGCTCCACACCATTTCTCAATGCCTTGCCTTATATATCGGTTCGTCTGGCTACTGATTCTTATACTTTAAATTCCTTTTATAATCCTCATGCGAAGAGATGACTCATTGGAAAAGACACTGATGCTGGGAGGGATTGGGGGCAGGAGGAAAAGGGGACGACAGAGGATGAGATGGCTCGATGGCATCACTGACTCGATGGACGTGAGTTTGAGTGAACTCCAGGAGATGGTGATGGACAGGGAGGCCTGGTGTGCTGCAATTCATGGGGTCGCAAAGAGTCGGACACGACTGAGCAACTGAACTGAACTGATAATAAACTGGTGATCCAGTAAAATACATGTTTCTCTGAGTTCTGTGAGGAATTCAAGCAAATTAAGGGGTCATGGGAAACCCTGATTTATAGCCAGTCAGTCAGAAGTACAAAAAACAACCTTAACTTGCAATTGACATCCTAAGTTAGAGGATGTCTGTTGGAAACTCCAGTTTGTAGCAAGTTGCTTAGATGCACAGATAATAACCTGGGCTTGTGACTGGCATCTAATGCGGAGGGTTGTCCAGTGGAACTGAACTCTTTACCTCTGGAATCTGATTCTATCTCCAGGTAGAAAGTGTCAGAATTGAGTTGAATTCTCAGACATCTTGCTGGCATCTGAGAATTGCTCGCTGGTGTGGGGAAGCCTACACACACATACAAAGTTGGAATTGGGTCTGGAAACCCATTTACAATGTCCTACTCTACACTGGGCTATTGAGGACCTCCAGGAGGATACTGAAAATAGTGATAATGAGTATCTTCATTGATCTCCATCTCAAAAAACAAAAAACAAAGCAGTTTATCACCATTAAGTATATTTGCTGTTGTTTTTAAAATAGATATCCTTTGTCAGATTAAACAAATTCACTTTTATGTTTATGTACCTATTATTTAAAGTCATTAATAGATGTTGACTTTTATAAAATGTTTTCCTCCATCTATTGAGATGATCATATGCTTCTTTAATCTGTGCCTCTGGCAAATCACCATTCCACTCATTGGTTCTATGAGCTCAACTTCACCCCCCTCCCCAAATTCCACATACAACTGAAATCAAGGAGTATTTGTCTTTCTCTGCTTGGCTTATTTTACTTAGTATAATGACTGTGATTTCATCCATGCTGTCACAAATGGCAGTACTTCCTTCTTTTTATGGCTGAATATGCCATGTTTTCATTATCCATTCAACTAGTGACACTTAAGGTTGTTTCCATATCTTGGCTACTATGAATAATGCTCCATGAACATGGAGATGCAGATATCTCTTTGAAACAGTGATTTCAGTTCCTTTGGATAAATATACAGAAGTGGGACTGCTGGAACATAAGGCAGTTCTATTTTTAAAGTTTCAGGCCTTAAGTTTCAGTCTTTAATCTATTTTAAGTTGATTTTTGTGGGTGGTGTGAGACAGATGTCCAATTTCATTTTTCTCCATTTGGATGTCCAGTTTTCTCAGAACCATTTATTGGAGAAACTAACCTTTCCCCCAACTGTGTACATATGGTGCCCTTGTTATAGATTAGTTGACCATATATACTTGAGTGTATTCTGGGCTCTCTGTTCTGCTGGTCTGTGTCTATTTTTATGTTAATACCATATGCTGTTTTGATTATCATAGCTTTACAATATAGTTTGAAGTCATGAAAAGATATACTTTGTTCTTTCTCAAAACTCCTTTGGCTATTTGGCTTTTTTTTTGTGATTCCATATGAACTCTAGAATTTTTCTATTTCTGTGAAAAATGACACTGGAATTTTGATGGGGTTGCATTGAATCTGTAGATAAGTTTGGGTAGTATAGATATTTAATTCTTTCAATCAAAGAACATAAGATATGGTTCCATTTATTTCAATCTCTTTCATCAATGTCTCATAGTTTTCAGCACACATGGCTTTCATCTGCTGGTAAAATTTATTCCTCAGTATGATGCTACTATAATTGGGATTGCTTTCTTAGTTTATTTTTCAGATTGGTTTATAGAAATAAAATTGATTTCTGCATATTGATTTTGTATTCTGCAACTTCACTGGGTTTATTAGTTCTAACAGTTTTTTGATGGAGTCTTTAAGGTTTTCTGTATATTCAGTTCAGTTGCTCAGTCGTGTCCGACTCTGCAACTCTTTGTTGGCAAAGTAATATCTCTGCTTTTGAATATGCTATCTAGGTTGGTCATAACTTTTCTTCCAAGGAGTAAGTGTATATTAGATTATGTCATCTGCAAACAGACACAATTTTACTTCTTCCTTTCTGATTTGGATGCCCTCTATTTCTTCTTCTTGACTAACTGCTCTGGCTAGGACTTCCAGGGTGACGCTGAATACAAGTAATGAGAGTATGAATCCTGTCTTGTTTTTAAACTAAGAGGAAAATCTTTAGCTTTTCATGATTCAGTATGATGTTAGCTGTGGGCTGATTATATACAGCTTTCATTATGTTGAGGTACATTCCTTTTATACTTTATTTGTTGAGATTTTTTTATCATATAAATTTTTTCAAATATCTTTTTTCTTCATCTATTGCCATTATCATAAGATTTTCTACTTTATTCTGTCAATGTGTTGTATCACATTTATTGATATGTGTAATTTATTATTACTTATGTTGAGCCATCCTTGCACCTCAGGAATAAATCCCACATGACTGTAGTGTATGGTTCTTTTAATGTGTTCTTGATTCAGTTTGGTAGTATTTTATTGAGAGTTTTTGTATATAAATGTCATACAGATCAATCAAGGATACTGGGCTGTAACTCTTTTCTTATAGTATCCTTGCCTAATTTTGGTATCAGGGTAAAGCTGGCTAGCAAAATGAGTCAGAAGTGTTACTTCCTTTTCAGTTTTTTTTTTTGGAAGAGTTTAAGAAGGACTGTGCTAATTCTTCTTTAAATGTTTAATAGAATTCACGAGTGAAGTTTTCCAGTCCTGCACTTTTCTTTGTCAGGAGATTTTTGATTACAGATTTAGTTTCTTCATTAGTTATAGGTCCATTCAGATTTTCTATTTCTTAATGATTCAGTCTTGATAGTCTGTGTGTTTCTAGGAATTTATCCATTTTTCTAGGTTATTCAATATTTTGGTATGTACTTATTCATGGTATTCTCTCATGATTCTTTTCATTTCTGTATTATTAGATGTAACAGCTCCCCTTTCAATTCAGATTTCATTTTCTTAGCCTAGCTAAAGGTTTGCTGACTTTAACTTTTCCANTTTTCTAGGTTATTCAATATTTTGGTATGTACTTATTCATGGTATTCTCTCATGATTCTTTTCATTTCTGTATTATTAGATGTAACAGCTCCCCTTTCAATTCAGATTTCATTTTCTTAGCCTAGCTAAAGGTTTGCTGACTTTAACTTTTCCAAGAACTAGCTCTTAGTTTCGTTGATCTTTTTTTTTTTTTCGAGTCTCTATTTCTACTCTAAATTTTGTTGTTTCTTTCTTTCTGCTAACTTTGGGCTAAGTTCATCCTTTCACTAGTTCCTTGAGGGGTGAAGTTAAAGACTGTGAGATCTTTCTTGTCTCTCAGTGTAAGTTTTTGTAACTATAAATTTCCTTTTAAAATTGCTTTTGCTGAACGATGTAAGTTTTGGCACATTGTGGTTCCATTTTCATTTATATCAAAATATTTTTATTTCCTTTTTTAATTTCCTTTTTGACCCATTTGTTATTCAGAAATGCATTGCTTAATTTCCATGTATTTTTACATTTTCCAGCTTTCCTCCTGTTGATTTCTAGTTTCATGACATTGTGATTGGAAAAATAACCTGATGTGATTTCAGTCTTCTTAAATTTGTTAAGACTTGTTTTGTAATCTAACAAATGACTATCTTGGAGAATGTTTCACACGCACTTAAGAATGTCTACTCTGCTGTTGTTGAGTAGAATGTTCTGCTTATGTCTGTTAAGGTCCATTTGTTCTATGGTCCTTTTGTTCTGTATTTTCTCATGGATTTTCCGTCTGGAAGGTCTATCCATTATTAAAAGTGAAGTAGTTTAAGTCCCCCACTATTAGTGCATAGACATCTATTTCTGCCTGCAGACCTGTTAACATTTGCTCCATATATGTAGGTGCTCACATCTTGAGTACATACATAATTACAACTGCTATATCCTTTTGATAAACTGATTCCTTTATCATTATAGAATGACTTTCGTTGTCTCTTGTTACAGATTTTGACTCACAGCCATTTTGTCTGATATAACTGCCCCTGCTCCCCTTTGGTTTCCATCAGCCTGTAATATATTTCCATCCTTCACTTTCAGGATATATATGCCACTAAAGTTGAAGTGAATCTCCTGCAGACAACATATATAGTTTTGTCTCATTTTTTAATTCACTCAGCCACTTTGTACTTTGGCCACCTGATGCAAAGAGCCAATTCACTGGAAAAGATCTTGATGCTGGGAAGGATTGAGGGCAGGAGAAGTGGGAAACACAGGATGAGATGGTTGGATGGCATGGCCGATTAAATGGACATGAGTTTGAGTAAACTCCGGGAGATAGTGAAGGGCAGGGAAGCCTAGCATGCTGCACTCCACAGGGTCCCAAAGAGTAGGACATAATTTAGCAATTGAACAACAACTCTATATTTTGATTAGAGGCATTAATTCATTTTCATTTAAAGTAATTATTGATAAACATGGACTTACTAATTGCCATCTTCTTGCTTTCTGTTTCACAGTTCCTTTCTTCCTCTCTTTCTTCCTTTCTGATCTGATGATTTTCTACAGTGGTATGCTTTATTTCCTTTATCTTTTATGTATAGGTATTTAGTTTGTGACTACCATGAGGCTTAAAATAAAAATATAGCTGTAACAGCCTATATACTTTTACCACTGAATTTTATACTTCATGTGTTTTCATGAGGCAGGTACAGTAGTGATGAACTCCCTCAACTTTTGTTTGTTTGGGTAAAGTCTTTATTTCTCCTTCATTTCTGAATGACAGCTTTGCCAGTTAAAGTAGTATTCTCAGTCATCAGCTTTTTTCTTTTAGAATTTTGAATATATCATTCCACCCTCTCCTGCCTTACAAGGTTTCTTCTGAGAAATCTGCTGAGAGCTTTTTTTTTTTTTCATATAAAACAAGGTTTTTTCTCCCAATTGCTGCTTTCAAAATTCGTCTTTGATTTTTGATAGCTTTATTATAATGTATCTTGGAAAAATCTTCTTTGGGTTACATCTATATAGGGACTTAAGAGATTCATGGACACAGATGTTCATGATCTTGTCCGAGATTTGAGAATTTTTCTTAATTTATTTTTAATTGAAGGATAATTGCTTTACAATATTGTGTTGGTCTCAGCCATACATCAACATATCCAGCCATAGGTATATATATGTTCCCTCTCCCTTGAACCTCCCTCCTGGAAATTTCTTAAAATAAGTTTCCTGCCCTTTCTCTCTCTCTTCCCTGGGGATGTCCACAATGAAAATGTTAGTTACTGGATGGAGCCCCATAATTCACATAGGCTTTCTTCACTTTTTTTCATTCCCTTTTCTTCTATGACTTGATAATTTCAAATGACTCATCTTCAAGTTCACAGATTCTGTCTTCAGCTTGATCAAGTCTATATTGCAGACTTGATCTCTATTGCATTTTTTTAAACCTCATTCACTGTATTTCTTCAGCTCCAGAATTTCTGTTTGGTTCTTCTTACCATTTCTATTTCTCTGTTAAACTTCTCATTTTTGTTTGTGTATTGTTTTCATGATTTTGTGCTCTTATAGTTCACCAAGTTTCTTTAAAACAATTAAGTTTGAATTCTATGGCAATTCGTAGATCTCCAATTCTTTGTGGCCTGTTACTGGAAAATTATTCTGCTCCTTTTGGTGGTGTCAAGTTTCCTTGCTTTTTTCCATGTTTCTTGTAACTTTGTGTTGATGTCTGTGTATCTGATGGATCACTCATCTCTTCTAGACCTTACAAACTGATTTTGGTGGAGAAGACCTTGACCTTCCAGTGGGTACAGGAAAGCTGGTTGGATGGAGTATGTTGATTGCAGGTGCAGGGCAGGCCCAGCACTGTAGTTTCTGTGCGGCTCACTAGCTGAGGTCAGTATTGGCAAGGATGGTATGAGTCCTCAACTGCAGGTAGCTACAGAGGCGGTGGGACTGCTGGGGTCCTCAGTGGTGACAGTTTGTGGGCACCTTCTGATCCTTTTTTTCCCATGGGGATTTTATTGCTGATGGGCTACCTCTTAGCACTGGATGCAGCCTGTGGACACTCTGCTGGCAGTGGTAACACAGGTGTCTGATGTATAGGTGCTGACGGCACAGAGACACAGCAGAGGTCTGGAGTGCAGGTGCTCACACAGGGCTGATGGCTCCAGGTTCTGGTGTGCTGACTAGTTCACAACGGTGGTGGCTCCAGCATCTCAGGTGCATGAGTGTGCAGCTCCCGTGGAGCTGGGATCTGAAGCATGGGTGCCACCACAACAGCCAGGGTTCTGGGGTCTGGGGTATGCACAGGGTTGAGAGAGGCAGCCGGCAGTCCTGGTCCCAGGGCAGCAGACCAGCAGCTTCTTCTGGGGAGGGAAGAATAAGGTGCAGCGGCATCTCTCTCCCTAGGGTGTCTTGTGGCGGTGATGGCTGCTGGTAATGGTGATGGCTGCCGGGCTGGTTAACTCCATGGTGAAAGCATGCAACGTCCTCTGTGGAGTAGGCAACTGGGGCCCATGCCCACTATCACTACAGGTTCCTCTGCTATGAAAGCCGTGGGGAAGTCGCAGCTGCCAGGGGGGCGGCAGAGGTCCTTAGCCGCAAAGGCTAACAGAGTCCTTCACAGAGCTGGCCAATGCGGACCATGATGGCACAAGCTGTGTAGCTGATACAGATACCTCGATCTTCTCTGTTCCTTGCCATCTCATCTCAGCTGATACCCCTAATCCCTTCTGTTCATTAATTCTTCATTTCTGCTCCACTGTGTTAACACAGGTTTTTAACTGGATTTCTGAGCCATCCTACGGCCACTTTCATTTATGTATCGATTTAAATTTCCTCCAAGGAACAGCTTTCCTTATTTTCAAGTCCAGGGATGTGCATATAACTTGGGAACAGGTCAGTCTGTGCATTCCAGCCACCTGGTCACATGACTGCTTTAGTTCTGCATAGTGGAGTTAGGCTCAGAACTTCTGAATCCTTCTGATAACTCTCCTGTCTATATTTGAATCTGAAAGACTATACACTGGGGCTGTTCCAGCAATCTTCTGATCACAAAATATAAATGTGAGGTTTTTAATTACTCAACTTTTTAACATTTATGGCACTTTTCAGATTTTATTTCTTCTTATGTTAGTAAGAAGTGTGGTAAGTTGTATTTCTCCAGGACATAAACTTGCCAGATTGTAGCACTGTCCCTTTTTCATTCCTGATATTGACTATGCTTTCTCTCTTTCCTAGAGTCAGTCTCACCAGCGGCTCACTGCTTTTATTTGCCAAATCAAAGGAACAACTTTAAGCTTTGTTGATACTCTATATACGAACAAAGCTAGTGGAGGTAATGGAATCCCAGTTGAGCTATTTCAAATCCTGAAAGATGATGCTGTGAAAGTGCTGCACTCAATATGCCAGCAAATTTGGAAAACTCAGTAGTGGCCACAGGACTAGAAAAGGCAGTTTTCATTCCAATCCCAAAGAAAGGCAGTGCCAAAGAATGCTCAAACTACTGTACAATTGCACTCATCTCACACGCTAGTAAAGTGATGCTTAAAATTTTCCAAGTCAGGCTTCAGCAATACGTGAACCGTGAACTTCCAGATGTTCAAGCTGGATTTAGGAAAGGCAGAGGAATCAGAGATCAAATTGCCAACATCCGCTGGATCACTGAAAAAGCAAGAGAGTTCCAGAAAAACATCTACTTCTGCTTTACTGACTATGCCAAGGCCTTTGACTGTGTGGATCACAACAAACTGGAAAATTCTGAAAGAGATGGGAATACCAGACCACCTGACCTGCCTCTTGAGAAATCTGTATGCAGGTGTGGAAGTAACAGTTGGAACTAGACATGGAACAACAGACTGGTTCCAAGTAGGAAAAGGAGTACGCCAAGGCTGTATATTGTCACCCTGCGTATTTAACTTATATGCAGAGTACACCATGAGAAACGCTGGGTTGGATGAAGCACAAGCTGGAATCAAGATTGCCGGGAGAAATATCAATAACCTCAGATATGCAGATGACACCACCCTTATGGTAGAAAGGGAAGAGGAACTAAAAAGCCTCTTGATGAAAGTGAAAGAGGAGAGTGAAAAAGTTGGCTTAAAGCTCAACATTCAGAAAACAAAGATCATGGCATCTGGTCCCATCACTTCACAGGAAATAGAAGGGGAAACAGTAGAAACAGTGGCTGACTTTATTTTGGGGGCTCCAAAATCACTGCAGATGGTGACTGCAGCCATGAAATTAAAAGACACTTACTCCTTGGAAGGAAAGTTATGACCAACCTAGACAGCATATTAAAAAGCAGAGACATTACTTTGTCAACAAAGGTCCATCTAGTCAAGGCTATGGTTTTTCCAGTGGTCATGTATGGATGTGAGAGTTGGACTATGAAGAAAGCTGAGTGCAGAAGAATTGATGCTTTTGAACTGTGGTGTTAGAGAAGACTCTTGAGAATCCCTTTGACAGCAAGGATACAACCAGTTCCTCCTGAGATCGGTTCTGGGTGTTCATTGGAAGGACTGATGTTGAAGCTGAAACTTGAATACTTTGGCCACCTGATGCGAAGCGCTGCCTCATTGAAAAAGACCCTGATGCTGGGAAAAATTGAGGGCAGGAGGAGAAGGGGATGACAGAGGATGAGATGGTTGGATGGTATCACTGACTCAATGGACATGGGTTTGGGTGGACTCTGGGAACTGGTAATGGACAGGGTGGCCTGGAGTGCTACAGTTCATGGGGCTGCAGAGTTGGACACAACTGAGTGACTGAACTGAACTGATACTCTATTGTATATTTATTTTGTATTTCATTAATTTATGTTTTTATTTCTTCCTTTTAACTGCATTCAATTTTCTCTTCTCTAACTTTTTACAGTGGATATATTTTGATTGTTTCTAATCTTTTCTCCTTTCTAAAATGTGCATTTGAGACTGCAAAATTTCTGCAAAATATAGATTTAGCTGTAACCCACACATTTTGATAATTAATGTTTCATTTGCATGATTTTCATATCATTATTATTCAGAATATTTTCACAACTTACATTATATTTTTTTTGGTTGCTGCATGAGAAAAACCCATTTCCTAACTGTCAAATTGTAGAGACTTCAGGTATCTTCTTGTTTTTAAATTCTAGCTTACCACCAATTGTAGTTAAAGAACATGCATTGAATGATTTCAATCCTTTTAAATTTGAAATTAGCTTTGTGTCCTGTATATGGCTAATTTTAAAATATTCTTTGTGTACTTGAAAAAATTGCCAATCTTCAGCTATTGGGTGTCCTACATATAAAACAAAACCGCTAATTCTACTGTTGAAATCCTTTATATTCTGAATTGAGTTTTGTCTTCCCACTCGAAAAGTTAAAACTCTCACGATGATTTTTTTCATTTATTTCTATTAATTTTTGCTTTATATATTTTGAGGCTGTGTTATTGAAGACATGCAAATACAGAGTTATTTGGTCTTCCAGGAGAACTGAATCTTTCATCATTACTTTCTTGTCTATTTGTCTGATATAAAAGATCTACTCTATGGTGGGGAAACAGTAGAAACAGTGGCTGACTTTATTTTGGGGGCTCCAAAATCACTGCAGATGGTGACTGCAGCCATGAAATTAAAAGACACTTACTCCTTGGAAGGAAAGTTATGACCAACCTAGACAGCATATTAAAAAGCAGAGACATTACTTTGTCAACAAAGGTCCATCTAGTCAAGGCTATGGTTTTTCCAGTGGTCATGTATGGATGTGAGAGTTGGACTATGAAGAAAGCTGAGTGCAGAAGAATTGATGCTTTTGAACTGTGGTGTTAGAGAAGACTCTTGAGAATCCCTTTGACAGCAAGGATACAACCAGTTCCTCCTGAGATCGGTTCTGGGTGTTCATTGGAAGGACTGATGTTGAAGCTGAAACTTGAATACTTTGGCCACCTGATGCGAAGCGCTGCCTCATTGAAAAAGACCCTGATGCTGGGAAAAATTGAGGGCAGGAGGAGAAGGGGATGACAGAGGATGAGATGGTTGGATGGTATCACTGACTCAATGGACATGGGTTTGGGTGGACTCTGGGAACTGGTAATGGACAGGGTGGCCTGGAGTGCTACAGTTCATGGGGCTGCAGAGTTGGACACAACTGAGTGACTGAACTGAACTGATACTCTATTGTATATTTATTTTGTATTTCATTAATTTATGTTTTTATTTCTTCCTTTTAACTGCATTCAATTTTCTCTTCTCTAACTTTTTACAGTGGATATATTTTGATTGTTTCTAATCTTTTCTCCTTTCTAAAATGTGCATTTGAGACTGCAAAATTTCTGCAAAATATAGATTTAGCTGTAACCCACACATTTTGATAATTAATGTTTCATTTGCATGATTTTCATATCATTATTATTCAGAATATTTTCACAACTTACATTATATTTTTTTTGGTTGCTGCATGAGAAAAACCCATTTCCTAACTGTCAAATTGTAGAGACTTCAGGTATCTTCTTGTTTTTAAATTCTAGCTTACCACCAATTGTAGTTAAAGAACATGCATTGAATGATTTCAATCCTTTTAAATTTGAAATTAGCTTTGTGTCCTGTATATGGCTAATTTTAAAATATTCTTTGTGTACTTGAAAAAATTGCCAATCTTCAGCTATTGGGTGTCCTACATATAAAACAAAACCGCTAATTCTACTGTTGAAATCCTTTATATTCTGAATTGAGTTTTGTCTTCCCACTCGAAAAGTTAAAACTCTCACGATGATTTTTTTCATTTATTTCTATTAATTTTTGCTTTATATATTTTGAGGCTGTGTTATTGAAGACATGCAAATACAGAGTTATTTGGTCTTCCAGGAGAACTGAATCTTTCATCATTACTTTCTTGTCTATTTGTCTGATATAAAAGATCTACTCTATGGGATTTCCCTGACAGTCCAGGGATCAGGACTGCACTTCCACTGCAAGGGGCACAGGTTTGATCCTTGGTCAGGGAACTAAGGGGCTTCCCTGGTGGCTCAGGGGTAAAGAATCCGCCAGCAGTTCAGGAGCTGCAGGAGACAATGGCTTCAATCCCTGGGTCAGGACGATCCCCTGGAGTAGGGCATGGCAACCCACTCCAGTATTCTTGCCTGGAGAATCTCCATGGACAGAGGAGCCTGACAGGCTATAGCCCACAGGATCACAGAGTAGGACAGGAGTAAAGCAACTTAGCATGCAAGCACATAGGGAAGGAAGATCCTACATGGCCCATGGCTCTGCCCACTCCACAAAATAAAAAAAACACACAATCTACTCTAGCCTTCTTTAGGTATTAGCATGCTTTTTTTTTCATTTCTTTACTCGTCACCATTTGTAGTCTTATGTCTTAGTTTGTTATTAATTTGTTCTCTTTTTTCACATTTAACAAGTTTGATATTTATTTCATTTACATTTAATTACTCATCTACTAGCGTTAAGACTACCATCTTACAAATGACTTCCTATATTTTCATCATGTTCAATGTTGCTTTTTCTCTTCTTCCTTGCCTTTTGTTTTCAAAAAATTCTTCCCTACTCTACCCCTCCCCCATGACTGTGAAAGTTATCTACTACTTTACAATTCTCAAAAGAGTATTCTATAGACTACAGTACACATTCTTGATTTTGGCTCTCTTCTCTAACAATGCCAAGAATGCAGGAGCTCTTTGAGTACAATTCCCTTCCCCTGGTAAATATGCCCTTACTTTCACATATTTTAGCAAAACAAATATATTTCAAATCTCTGAAGACACTATGTTTTTAAACAGTTAACACTCCTTTTGACTGGTCTATGTTTTATAATTCCATTGCTTTTATTCCTTCCTGTAGTTCTGACCTTCCATCTGGGATCACTGTGGTTTAGCCTAAAAATATCCCATCTTACATTTGCAATATGCAGGTATTAAATCCTTTTCATTTTTATCTCATCTTAATTTATGTAGCATGCTAACCACCAGGTAGATACTGAAGGTTTATGTTTATTTTCCTGAGCACTTTGAGGATACCAGTATTGCCTAACCCAAAGTCACACAAACATTCTTCTGTGTTTCCTACCATAAGTTTCACAGTTTTCAGTTTTACATTTAGGGTTACATTCCATTTTGAGTTGGTTTTTTAATATGGTGTTAAGTATGGATTAATACTCATTTTTCACATATGAATGATCAATTATTCCAAGACTGGAAAAACCTGTTCTCTCTTCATTGAATGTCCTCTATATGTTTATAAAAAACTAAGTGTCTCTCTGTGTTTGTGTCTATTTCTGAATTCTCTTTATTCTATTTACCTGTAATTACTCCAATACCATCCCTTCATAGATTACAGTCTTGTCATGAGTAACTTGAGTAACTCAATGAAGCTATGAGCCATGTTGTACAGGGCCATCCAAGATGGGTGGGTCATAGTGAAGACTTCTGGACAAAATGCAGTACACTGGAAAAGGAAATGGCAACCCACTCCAGTATTCTGGAGTGGTTTCTTGCATGGAGAACCCCACGGACAGTATGAAAAGGCAAAAAGATATGACACCAGAAGATGAGCAACCCCTAGGTTGGAAAGTGTCCAATATGCTACTGGGGAAGAGTGAAGGGCAATTATTAATAGCTCCAGAAAGAATGAAGTGGATGGGCCAAATCAGAAACAGCGCCCAGTTGTGGATGCGTCTGGTAGTAAAAGCAAAGTCTGATGCTGCAGAGAACAATATTGCAAAGGAACCTGGAATGTTAGGTCCATGAATTACAGTAAACTGGATGTGGTCAAGCAGGAGATGGCAAGAGTGAACATTAACATCTTAGAAACCTGTGAACTAAAATGGATGAGAATAGGCGAATTTAATTTAGATTACCATTACATCTACTACTGTGAGAAAGAATTCCTTAGAAGAAATGGAGTAGCCCTCATAGCCAAAGAAGAGTCCAAACTGCAGTATTTGGGTGAAACTTCAAAAATGACTGAAAGATCTCAGTTCCTTTCCAAGGCAAACCATTCAGCACCAAGGTAATCAAAGTCTATGTCCCAACCACTAACGCTGAAGAAGCTGAAGTTAAAAAGTTCTGTGAAGACCCACAAGACCTTTTAGAGCTAACACCAAAAAAAAGATGTCCTTTTCATCATAAAGGACTGGAATGCAAAAGTAGGAAGTCAAGAGATACCTAGAGTAACAGGCAAGTTTGGTGGTGGAGTACAAAATAAAGCAGGGCAAAGGCTAATAGAGTTTTGCCAAGAGAATGCATTGGTCATAGCAAACACCCTCTTCCAACATCACAAGACTCTTTACACGGACATCACCAGATGGTCAATACTGAAATCAGGCTGATTATATTCTTTGCAGTCAAAGATGGACAAGCTCTATACAGTCACCAAAAACAAGACCTGGAGCTGACTATGGCTCAGATCATCAGCTCCTTATTGCAAAATTCAGGCTTAAATTGAAGAAAGTAGGGAAAACCATTTAGGCCATTCAGATATGACCTAAATCAAATCCCTTATGATTATACTCTGGAGGTGATGAGTAGATTCAAGGGATTAGATCTGGTAGACAGAGTGCCTGAATAACGATGGATGGAAGTTAGTAACACTGTAAATGAGGCAGTGACCCAAACCATCCCAAAGAATAAGAAGATTAAATGGTTGTCTATGGAGGCTTACAATAGCTGAAGAAAGAAGAGAAGCAAAAGGCAAAGGAGAAAGAGAAAGATATACCCAACTGAATGCAGAGTTTCAGAGAATAACAAGGAGATATAAGAACTCTCCTGTTCATAAATGAACAGTGCAAAGAAATAGAGGAAAACAATAGAATGGGAAAGACCAGAGATTTCTTCAAGAAAACTGGAGATATCAAGGGAATATTTCATGTAAGGATGGGCACAATAAAGGACAGAAAAGTTAAGGACCTAACAGAAGCACAAGAGATTAAGAAGAGGTGGCAAGAATACACAGAAGAACTATACAAAACAGCTCTGAAAGAACCAGATAACCACAATGATATCACGTCACTCACCTAGAGCTGACATTCTGGAGTGTGAAGCCAAGTGGGCCTTAGGAAGCATCACTACAAACAAAGCTGGTGAAGATATTTAAAATCTTAAAAGATGATGCAGTTAAAGTGCTGCACTCAGTATGTCAGCAAATTTGGAAAACTCAGCAGTGACCACAGGACTGGAAAAGGTCAGTTTTCATCTCAATCCCTAAGAAGGGCAATGCCAAAGAATGTTCAAACTGCTGTAAAATTGCACTCATTTCACATGATAGCAAGGTTATGCTCAAAATCCTTCAAGCTAGGCTTTAGCAGTATGTAAACCAAGAACTTCCAGATGTACAAGCTAGGTTTAAAAAAGGCAGAGGAACCAGAGATCAAATTGCCAACATTCATTGGATCATAGAGAAAGCAAGGGAGTTCCAGAAAAATAATATCTATTTCAGCTTCACTCTATGTTAAAGCCTCTGACTGTGTGGATTGGAACAAACTGTGGAAAATTCTTAAAGAAATGGGAATACCAGACCACCTAACCTGTCTCCTGAGAAACCTGTATGCAGGTCAAGAAGCAACAGTTAGAATCGAACATAGAACTAACATGACTGGCTCAAAATTAGGAAAGGAGTATGTCAAGGCTGCATATTGTCACCCTGCTTATTTAACTTACACACAGAGTATATCATGTGCATGTATATCATTTCACATGTACATCATGAGAAATGCCTGGCTGGCTGAATCACAAGCTGGAATCAACACTGCCAGGAGAAATACCAACAATCTCAGATAAGCAGATGATACCACTCTAATGGAAGAAGGCAAAGAGGAACTAAAGAGCCTCCTGATGAGGGTGAAAGAGGAGAGCAAAAAAGCTGGCTTGAAACTTAACATTCAAAAAACTAAGATCATGGCATCTGGTCCCATCACTTCAAGGCAACTTTATTTTCTTGGGGTCCAAAATCACTGCCAACAGTGACTGCAGCCATGAAATTAAAAGACACTTTCTCCTTGGAAGGAAAGCTATGAAAAACCTAGACAGCACATTAAAAAGTAGAGATATCATTTTGCTGACAAAGGTCCATGTAAGTCCAAGCTATGGTTTTTTTTCTAGTGGTCATGTACGGATGTGAGAGTTGGACCATAAAGAAGACAGCACCGAAGAACAGATGCTTTTGAATTATGGTGCTGGAGAAGACTCTTGAAAATCCCTTGGACAGCAAGGAGATCAAACCAGTCAGTCCTAAAGGAAATCAACCTGAATAATCACTGGAAGGACTATGCTGAAGCTCCAATACTTTGGCCACCTGATGCAAAGAACTGACTCAATAGAAAAGACACTGATGTTGGGAAAGATTTAAGGAAAAAGGAGGAGGGGGTAGGAGAGGATAAGATGGTGAAACAGCCATCACTGACTCGATGGGCATAAATTTGAGCAAACTCTGAGAGACAGTGGAGGACAGAGAAGCCTGATGTGCTACAGTCCACGTGGTTGCAAAGAACTAGACATGACTCAAGTGACCAAATAACACTACCACCAACACCACACTGTCTTCATCACTATGATTTTATAATAATTCTTGAAATCTGCTAGTGTTAGCATTGCAATCTATTTCTTTTACTTCCAAATTCCAATGGCTTATACATTTTCACAGCTTTTCAACTGCTAGAAAAAAACTTTTGGGATTCTGGTGGCAGCTGCATAAAATCTGTTGATCAAGTGAGAGAGAATTAAAACTGTAATAATATTGTGTCTTCTGACCTGAGAATAGGGTACTTCTTTAGGTCTTTAGCTTCCATCCACATTGTTTTGTAGTTCTTACTGAACAGTCTTAAAGATATCTTATCAGATTTAACTCTACATTGTTCATGGAGAGTTTGCAGAGGATACTTGTAGTTGTTGAATTTTGTGAAATTCCTTTTCTGCATTTATTTAGATAATCTTATGGACTGCTTCTTTACTACTTTATCAATATGATAAATTATATCTCTTTCCTATAGTTTTTTGGACATATGGAATACAGCTGTAATTAACTGTATTAATGTTGTCTGCTAATTCTAATAGCTTTGTCAGCTATGGGAAATAAGGAATTTTTCTCATATTGTCCTGCTTGATAATTTCAGTTGGATATCAGACAATGTAAAACTTGCCTTCTTGGGTGCTGTATGAGTTTGTATTCCTAATAACATTCTTTGCTATAGGATGCAGTTAAGCTACTCTGGCTTGATCTTTTGATATCTTGCTCTTAAGATCTATTCAGCAGGACAAGAACAATTTTAATTTAGGGCTAATTATTCTCCATGACAGAGGCAAGGCCCTTGTCAGTCCTCTACGCAATGGCCCTTGAATTATAAGTCCTTCCAGCTAACTGGTAGGAACAGACATTCCCATACTATGAGTTATAGTAGCATTCCGTCTTATCCTTTGGAGTGGTTCATTTCCTGGCATTAGCTAGTTTCCTCACACACAGTACTCTGCAAAATAATCAAAAGGAATCCTCTGTCAATTCAGAGAGTTTCCTCTTTGTGCTCTCTCCTCTCCAAACTCTACCCACAAACTCTTGCCCCTGGGCTTCCCAAGACTCTCAGGTTAGTCTCGTCATTATGAGAAATCTTCTGAGCTCTACCTGGGTCCCTCCCTCCCTGCTCTGGGATTGTGAAAACTTTCTTAGTGCCGTCAGCTGAAATGATCATCGAGTTTTTTCAGTCTTGCAGGGATCAATGTCAGTCACTCCTTTATGTTCAAAGTCTTTAAAAAACATACTTTCGTATATTTTGTGTGCTTTTTCAGTTGTTTTAAGGGAAAATAAATCCAGTGCCTATTATCCAATGTGACCAAAAGTAAAAGTCTGAGATCTCTTTTATTGTCTGTTCTTGTTGCTACTTTTCTTTCACGCTATCTTGCCTCATTATCTGCCAAGTTACATACTTTCTTTCAATATATGTAAATTTTTTTTCACTTTTTAAATTATCATACAGTAAAATAGACTTCTTTAGCTGCAGAATTCTGAGAACTTTAGCATACATATATCCATATAATTACTACCATAATGCATAGCAATTCAATCATCCCTAAAAAACTTCCTTGTGTTATCAGCCCTTTATAATCACATTCTGCCCCTATCTCTAACTCCTTGGAAACACTGATCTGGTATCTACAGTTTTTTTGAGAATGTCATTAAAAATAGGATTATCCAGTATGCAGCTTTTTGAGACAGATTTCCTTCACTCAGTATGCCTTTGGGATTCACTCATGCTGTTGCATGTGCCAATGGTTTGTTTCTTTTTCAAAGAACCATAGTCTGTTTTTCCAATCACCCACTGCAGGATATTTGGGTTGTTTCCAGTTTGGGCAATTATGCAAATGAACTGCTATAACTATTTACATATAAGTGTTTAGTAAACATGAGTTTTTATTTCTCCTTGGTAAAGACTGAGTAGTGAAATCGTTGTGTCATATACTGAGTATATCTTTGATTTTTAAAGTATCCAACTAAATATTTTCCAGAATATCTGTACCATTTTGCATTCCCACTAGCATAAGAGATCCAGTTGCTCCATATCCACACAAAACTCAGTATTGTTAGCTTGGCCATTCTCACAAGTGTGTGATGATTCTTCACTATGGCTTTTATTTGCATTTTCCTGGTAGTCAATGACATTAATTTTTTTAAATGTGCTTAACTGTCATCCTTATATTCTCTTTAGGAAGTGTCTGTTCCAGTTCATTGTCCATTTTTCAGTTGAGCTGTTTTCTTAGGAGTTTTGAGAGTATTTTATTTATTTTGGGAACAAATACTAAGCTGAATATGTAACTTGCAATTATTTTCTCCCAGTCTGTAGATCGTCTTTTCATTCTCTTAACAGTGGTTTTCACAGCACAAAAGAATTTATTTTGATGATGTCTGGTTTATCCATTCTTCTTTTATGCATTATGCTTTCGGTGTTAGATCTAAAGACTCTCTTGGCACAGGTCACAAAAGTTCTTCTCCAAAAATTATAATACAGTTTTACATTTTATGTTGGATATTCAATGAATTTTTAGTTAATTTTTGTATAAAGTTATCAGACATAGGTCAAAGTTCAATTATTGCAGGTAGATGAGCAACTAGTTCAACACCATTTGTTGAAAAGACTATCCTTTCTACATTAAATTGCTTTTGCATCCTTGTCAAAAAATCAAATGGCTATATTTCTATGGATATATTTCTGGGCTTTACATTCTTTTTCACTATGTGTCAATTGATCTATGAGTCAATTCTTTTGTTGATACTATGCTTTCTAGGTTACTGTAACATTCAGTTCAGTTCAGTTCAGTCGCTCAGTCGTGTCCGACTCTTTGCGACCCCATGAATCGCAGCACGCCAGGCCTCCCTGTTCATCACCATCTCTCGGAGTTCACTCAGACTCACATCCATCGAGTCAGTGATGCCATCCAGCCAGATGTGTATAAGAGACAGCATCTAGGTTGCTTGCATGTCCTGGCTATTATAAACAGTGCTGCGATGAACACTGGGGTACACGTGGCTGTGCTTTGCTGAAGCAGCCGTGAAGAGATGCCCCACACCCAAGGTAAGAGAAACCCAAGTAAGATGATAGGTGGTGCAAGAGGGCATCAGAGGGCAGACATACTGAAACAATACTCACAGAAAACTAGTCAATCTAATCACACTAGGACCACAGCCTTGTCTAACTCAATGAAACCAAGCCATGCCTGCAGGGCAACCCAAGGCGGGCGGGTCATGGTGGAGAGGGCTGACAGAACGTGGTCCACTGGAGAAGGGAATGGCAAGCCACTTCAGTATTCTTGCCTTGAGAACCCCATGAACAGTATGAACTGTAACATTACAATGTCTTATTATTGAGTAGTATGATGCTTCCAACTTCATCTGCCTTTTTCAAAACTGCTTTAGCTATACCTTTGTATTTCCATATAAATTTTAGAGTCAGCCTGTCTGTATCTGCAAAAATTATCATTTGAATTTTTATTGACATTCTATTAGATCTATATAACATTTTGGGAAGAACTGCTGAAATCTTTAAAAATCAACATTTTTAAGGCTAAATCTTCTAATTCATAAACACAGTATGCTTCTCCATTTATTTAGCTCATCTCTAATCCATTTCATCATTATAGTTTTCACTATACAGATTCTGTATATGTTTTGTTAAATTTAAAGCAGAAGCCTGAATGGGGCCCCATGAGTTGACCCAGCATGGAAGACAAGATTCCTGACTCAGTTTCCCTACCCAACACTCTGTTGCCCTATAGACCACGTCCCGCTCTCACTTCCCTTAATATGCTGAGTTGGGGACCTAACACTCTGCTTGAGTTGTTCCAGCCATTCCTTAGAGGCTGAAGCTTGATTCCCAGAGCTTGCTTTTGGACCCTGGACAGCTGGCCTTGCCAGGACCACACCCACCCCATCCTTCCTGGTCCTAGGGCCTTCTCTCTTCCCCTGAGCCTGTCAGCCACATGCCTGTGGCCCCAATGGGTCTCACACTTGAGTTTGTCTCCTTTCTTTCCCTTCTCTCTCCATATTCATTGAGTGGACTGGAAAGTGTGGTCCAGTGGCTGGACAAGTGACCATTGCCTTACTGAGGGCAGAGAGGAGCCGAAAGAAGGCAGAGGCAAGATCGAACCCAGGTCTCCCGCGTTGCAGGCAGACGCTTTAACCTCTGAGCCATCAGGGAAGACACAATGTATCTTTCTTAGCTACTGTAAATAGCATTCTTTCAAAATATTATTTTTAATTGTTCATTGTCAGCATATAGAAACATAGTTATTTTTGTTGTTGACTACATATCCTATGATCTTGCTAAACTCTTTCATTGGTTCTCAGAGTTGTTTCTGTTTAGAATGCTTGTGAATTTTTTCCACATAAAATCATACTAGCTACAGAGGCAGTTTCATTTCTTAGTTTTCACTCCACATGACTTGAAAAATTTGTCTTGGCTATGGCAGCATAGCCAGACTTACTGCTGCACACGGGTTTTCTCTGGTTGCACGAGTGGAGGCTGCCCTGTAGTTGCAGGGGTGGGCTTCTCATTGCAGTGGCTTCTCTTGTTCCAGAGCATGAGCTCTAGACCACCTGGGTTTCAGTGGCTGTGGTGCACGGGCCCAGCCTAGTGGCAAGTGGAATCTTCCCAGAACAGGGACTGAACCTGGGTCCCCTGCCCTGACCCGCGGATTTCCACCCACTAGACTACCAGTGAAGTCCTCAATCCACATGCCTTTTATTTCTGTTTCTTGTTCATCTGGAATCTAATATTTCTAGTGTGACGTTGACTAGAAATAGAGAGATTAAACATCTATGCCTTGATGCCTATCTTAGGGAAAACACATTTCGCTTTTCATCACTAAACATGATGTTAGCTGTTAGTTTTCTGTAGATGCCCTTTATCGAGTTGAGGATTTTCCATTTATCCCTAGCTTGCTGAGCATTTTGATCATGAACGGGTGTTGTATTTTGTCAAATACTTTTTCTGTATCAACTGATATGATCGTGTACCTTTCCTTTTGTAAGGAAATGAGATTCCCTTTGACATTAATATGGTGAATTAGTTGATTCTTGAATATTGCCTTCCTAGGATATACTCTGCTTTGTTATGGCATATTCTTTTTATATTGCTAGATTTGACTTTTTAAGATTTTACTGAGTTTTTTTTTCCCCTTCTATATCCTTGAAAGATTAGGATATCAGATAAAATAGATAAAAGTGTCTGTCACTCTTTTTTGTGTGTGTGTGGTACTGCCTTTGTATAGTTTTGATATAAGGGCAATGCTGACCTCATAAAACGATTTGAAAAGTATTCCTTTCTCTTCAATTTTCTGGATGAGTCTGTAAAATTGGTGTTATTTCCTTTTTAAAATGTTTCATAGAATTCAACAGTGAAACTATCTAGGAGATATTTTTGATGCTAATTCAATCTTGTTAATAGGTATAGGAGTACTCAGGTTATCTATTCCATCTTGGGTGAGTTTTAGTAGTTTGTGGCTTTCATAGAGTTAGTTTGTTTCAACTAAGTTGTCAAATAAACGTGTGTAGGTTTGTTCAAAATAGTCCATGACTATGATTCCATGATCAGCATCTCATTATGCAGGGTCTATAGTGATGTCTCCCTTTTTTCCTGATAGTGGTATTTTGTGTCTTTTTCTTTGTCAGTCTTATAAGAGACCAAACATTTTTATTTTTTTTCAAAGAATTCGTTTTTGGTTTCATTGTTTTTTCTATTGTTTTGTCTCAAATGTCATTGATTTCTGCTCTTACCATTATTTCTTTCCTTCTGTTTGCTTTGGATTTTCTAGTTTTTCCAAACTTCTCAAGGTAAAAACTTGGGTTATTGATTTGAGACCTCTTTCTTCCTCTAAACATTTACTGCTATAAATTTCCCTTTAATTACTGTTTCAGCTGCATCTCACATATTTTAATATATTTTCATTCTTGTTCATATCAAAATGTTTTCTGATTTTCCTTGAGAATTTTTCCTTTAAAAACATTGGTAGGAAAGGGCAAGGGCAGAGACATTTTAGCATATACCTATGCAACCCACGTGCCTCACCTGCACTGTGAAGGTAACTGACAGGCCCAAGCCTGAGTGCCACCTTGACTTCACTTATTTGGTGGACGACTGGGACAGGGATACAGACAAGGACACAGCCCCACAGACTGCTCTGGGCTTTGGGGTAACAGTGCAGGGTGGGCCTTTTGCACTTTGGCACATAGCACATGCTGGTAAAGCATGAGCACAAGTGAAGTCAGGCTGAGGACCATCAGACAATATGGAGCAATGCACAGGAGACAGACAAGTAGGAAGGGCTGGGAATTCTGGCTGCTCATACCTTGGCTGGTGTCTGGCTGCAGGGAGCTCAGAGGAAGTGGGGGTGAAGATTCAGAGGCCTCTACTGCTGGGTGCTCGGCCACCGGACAGATGATAAACCACCTCTTCCCAGTGTGCAGGACTAAGAAGCAGAACAAAAACAGCTGGTGAGAGTGAGTAGGTGACTCCTCCCTGCCAATATCAGACCTGTCAAATGGGGATTTGGGGAATTCATCTCACACCTGTGGGGAGGATGTACAGCCCACTGAGGGGGCTCCTCACTGGCATTAGAGGCTCTCACAAGTCCCCCCAGCAAGGGCTTATTTCCAAGGTCACCTGAAGTACATCAGTGAAGTGGTAATGCTGGCTGGGGGACCAGCAGGGCAGTGAGTCCACACCATGCTCAGTCTCCACCCAGACCAGACATGGCTCTTCAGACAGGGGAGCTGTCCCCAGATGGGGACACGCTCACCATACACTCCAGCAACCCCCAGTGTGATGGCCAAAACCCCTTACAATATGCTCAGTGGGAGGCCCTTATCAATGCCTCCTGGGAGCAGAGAAAGGACAATGGCAGACATGACTCCTCCAAACGCATGTCTGCTTGGCAGGGACAGCCATGAAGGGAGACGCACCGTTTTGCTGGTACACCGGGGCGTTTGCTGGGGATTGGCGATTCTCCTGAAAGAGGTAAAGGATCAGAACTCAGCCGACTGCATGGAACAAGAACTTCCTTCAGAGCACAACACTGTCTGAAATCATCTGAGAGGCCTCAGGAGCTCGGAGCTTGGACATTTCTAACTGCACAGAAGGCGCCTCCCCTCCCGGCCACCTCACCCGACGCTGCATGGCATACAGGTTCCTCTAGCAGGCCACATCACAGCGCTGTACTCGCAGAGCCTGGAGCTGGGGTATAAGCAGGCCCAGAGCCTCCCAGGACCTCATATGGGGACTTACCTCCCCAGCACCCAGGCCACAGGTGCTGAGGTGTGGCGGGCTCACCCCAGGGTCGGAGGCACGGTCCACATCCGTGTCCTCACTGAGCATATCCTCTGCCTTGTCCATGACATCCTTCATCTGCTCGATGAACGTCTCCCGCTCGGCCTGCAGGATGAAGTCGTGCTCTACCTGCAACAACACATCAGCCCTGCTGGCGGGGCTGTGCCTCAGGCCACTGGCCACACGGCGTCTTCACTGATGGATTTATTTGGTTTCTACTCTGGAATCAGCCAAGAGGGGAGACACGGCCACTGAGCTGTTGCCAACATCAGGGCTACACAGTTCAGCGAGAAGCCACAGCAGGCCTCCAGGCGATGGGCCAGTGCCATCTCCAAGAGGCAGCCACTGGCAGAGGTGGGAGGACAAGCAAGACTGGCAAGCAGTACTCCCCTCAATGGGGCTGGCATGCATGTGCCCAAGGACACAAGGAGACAGCCTCACAGTCCCAGGGGAAGGGCTGTGGGCTCATCTGACCAGGCACGACAATAGCCTCACCATGTAGGTAGCGATCTCGTCAGGCGCGTCCCCATCTAGGTCAAACTTGAACGTCACCATCTTGTGGTTGTGCGTCTCCAACTGGCACTCCACCATCTTGTCACCCGTGTTGCACACCTAAAGGATACTCAGGCAGTGAGACCAGGGAGGACACGGTGCCCAGCCGGCCCTGTCTTGCCAGCCTGCCCTGCCTGGCTACTCACATTCAGGATGGTCAGTCGGGGCCGACTGGCCCTCTCCTGGCGGGAGCGCACACGTGTGGACCTGCGGTGATGCTTCCGGGCGGCCTTGCCTTCCAGCTTTCCCCCACCAAATGCACCTTCGCAGCTGTCACTCATCTCTCTTCCAGAAGGAACGTCAGAGCCTCCATAGCTACATGAAAACCAAGACTGTTACAGCACCCCGGGGAACCCAGCCTGCCTCACGTGGGAAACTTGGCTTCCCAGAAAACCAGCAGAAGCTTTACTGTCTGGGCGTGCTCGGTGGAAAACCCAGAGGGTCTAAAGCTGGCCCTGTACAACAGAGGGACCCCGAGCCCCCTGCCCCTCCTCCCCCTGTAATATCTGTCCTGGGCGGTGATGGGGTCATACAGAGCATATGACCTTTCTGACCCAGGACCTAAGTCTTCTCAGCTCCTGACCCGTGAATCACACTTAATCGGCTCACAGTATATGTCAGGATTAAGACACAACCCACCCCATGCCTTGGTTCCCCCATCTGTTGAACAGCAATGGGAACACATCAACAAGGTGGAGCTACTGTGGGATTTGAGCAGTTTGCAGAGCACGGAGCTTGGTGCTGGCATGACCAGAAGGGTGGGACACAAGACCGCTTCTTGTAACCAGCTCCCTCCCTAAATGCAACACTGGCCACGCCTGAGGTGCTGGGAGACCTGGGATGTGGGCCGGACTCTGCCCTGCTTTCCCAGCCTTCCACAGTCCCCGGACCCGGTGACTCTCCATCCATAGCCTCTCCCTGCCCTCAGCAATGCACACCAGCACCAGGACCCGGAATACAAGTGGGAGTATCTGACTACCAAACAACGGCAAGCACTGACAAGCCCCCCGGAGGAGCTCCCTGAGGCCCCCCCAGGTCAGGCTTGGAAATGGGCGACGTTAGAAGCTCTGACATACGAGGGCCAAGTGTGCCATTACCTCTCACAGCTCTGAGGGAGGCTGGGCTGCTTGTCCTGCGAGGGCTGCTCCTGAAATAAAACCACGGAAAGGAGGCCAGGTCACACTCATTCCCCTGCGACACAGCCGCGTGCAGTCTGCCGTCTCCCCACCATCACCGCCCAGCCCGCCACCCACTCCCTTCTGACTGCAGGGAGCAAATCACGTGCAGGTTGGCAGGAGTGATTTTATGGCAGGGATTTTATGTTTAACACTTAGAGCCAAGCAAATTCCTATAAGCTGGGGCCACCTCCTTTCCAAACATGCTAACCCACTTTGATCATCCCTATGAGGGAGCACATGGCCCAGGAAGAATTATCACAGGTTCTTCCCATCGCCTCCAAGAAAAGCACTGTGAATCCGTGTGTAAAAATCAGGGTCTCCAGCTGGATGTGTGATTAAGGAAAATCCATCCAGAGACAGCAGAGGGAGGAGAACAGCACCCCTGGCTGTCCCTGGACACACACTTCCACCGTCCTGAGGGTACTCCTGACTTCTGGAGCTGAGCCGCAAGGTCACAGCACAGGAGGGCTGCCGTGATGCTGGGGTCAGGAATCAGGGTGACGGACTGGGGACTGAGCCTCTAGGGGAGGGCCACACACCTCGGGGGCTGGCTCCACCGTCAGCTGAACGGTCGGGCAGGGAGCAGGGATCCCAGGCCCACTGGGCAGCGGCAAGTTAGCAGGCGGCAGGAGAGCAGCGGTCTGGACAGGCACGCTCTGAGGAGCCGCCATCACTGTGGGGGCCAGAGAGCCGGGGAGCTGAGGCAGGAGCTCGGGGGCGGGAGGCAGCAGCGCTTCCGGCAGAGGTGGGGAGAGAACGGCGGCAGGCGCGGGCACTGTGGCGACCTGGGTGCTGACATCCACAGCATACGCAGGCGGGTGGCCAAGCAGGATCTAAGGACACAGGGGACAGGGATGCGACTGGGGTGTGGGCCATCGCCTCCCCTGAGGGTCCTGGACCAAAGCAGGCGCTTCCATCACCCAAGAGGGTGAGCAGGTGATGAGGACGAACCTCCCCAACCAGCCACACCCCACAGACAAATCACAGCATGCGTGTATGCAGGTTTAGCGAAACCAAGGACAAGACACTCTCATGTCCCCACGTGTATAAAATCAAGCCTAAAACCGCACTTCATCCATGAACCTCCAGCTGCTGTCAGGCTGAGAAGCTGGAAGTGCGGCACACACTTAGCACCTCTCTGGGCTCCCTGCCACCACCCTGCAGGGCCAGATCACCATGCTACCCCACCCCAGCCTCCTGTCAGGTCAAAGCCTGTGTTCCAATCCCAGCCGCGAGCAAGAGGGGCTGCGGACCTCAGCCTTCCATGGGGTGACTTAGAAACTGGGCCAGATTCCCTCCTGTTCCCTCTTTAAAGGCTTTCAGGGGAGAGGCTAAAACAGGTTGAAGGAGAGCCACGGCATGAAAGGGCCCTGGTTTGGGGTTGAGGTTGGGAATGGGAATGACCTGTTACAGGGCCTACAAGTATGAGACTGATCAGACACGTGGTATGTGGGCTGAGATGTGAAAGCCACAGCCTAGCTGTGGAACTTTCTCTCCTGGACAGATGCCCCAGCCTCCAGGGGAGTCTCTTCCCTTGGCACAGGGAAGCCTCTGGGCAGCCAGCCTAGCTCATCAGCAAACTCCAGACCCTCTGTTGGCAAGACCACAGGGAGGCCACCAGGCCTGGGCAGTGACCTCTAAGCACCCACACCTTCTCTAGCCGCTAGCTAAGCAGACAACCCAGTGTCAGCAGTGTGCCGGGCCAGCACAGGGCGCAAGACACAGGCCCAGCAATGATACCACACACCCCCAGGCCTCCACTCAGCCCTTGGCATTCCCCAGATGACCCTGAGCCCTGAGTCAGTGTCCAAGTAAGAGATCAGGGAGGTGGTCGCTAGGTCAGGGCACTGGACTGATGACAGGCTTCCTCACGCTGGTTTTGAAACAAGCACCAGCCTCCTGGGCAATGGAAAATCACCCCTTCTTTCTTGAAATACAAAGCCCTTCTCGAAATCAGGGACAAACATCCAGGAGAATCCATGCATACTTATGACAGTGCCTCATTCTAGAATGGATTCAGTGCAAAATGAGTTAGGGGGACACCTGGCCCCGTAGCACACTTTCAGTATGATTCCTCACAACAAAATCAAAAGGGCAGGAGCCTGAGCTTAAAAGGCAAAGGACATGACCACTGGCACATGGCCATTGAGGCTTAGAGCCAAGGTGGGGCCAAGTGGGAGGATCCCTAGGTAAGAGGCTCCCTAGGTAAGAGGATGCCCAGGTGAAATCCCTGCCCCTAAGATGAGAGCCCTAGGCCAGCTCCTCTCTGCACAGGAGGCTGGGTAACAGGCTTAGAGTTACAAAACGCGCATGGGCTGTGCAGGTGTGTGGAGCCACAGGGAGGTCCTCCCAGCCAGCAAGGGGCGTGTCCCTTCAGTGGCAGCCCAACAAGCTGCCCACGGCCCTCACCTGACTCTGAGACATCATCCTTGGGACCAGTGGCCCATGTACACCCAACACAGCCCAGGTCATCACCATCAGAACCCCATTTTCCTCATTTGCTGATTGCAGAGATGGGGGCTGTCCACCTACTTTCCTTTGGCAGGTAACAAGATAAGCAGTGTAGCCTCTCCAGCACCCATGGAGGGGCCGACGTGGCTGTACCAAGACTGCCAACTCTATGCATGTGAGGGCAGATGCCACAATGCCCAGCATGGCCAGGGACCCTCCGCCCCCAGAGACAGCTCCTCCAACACCTGGGAAGGAACCAGCAGTGAAGCTTTTAGTCACCCCAGTTTCCAAGGCTCCTAACACATGCTGGGAAGTGAGAGGAAACATTAGACATTCCCCACACTGGGTGAGATGCTGCAGTCATGGGACAGCGCTGCCTGCTTGTCCATTCCTGCTCTGCTACCCGGGTGAAGGTCCTGAGAAGGAGCAGAGATCTGTGAGCCCCTTATGTGCTAAGGGGTCTCGCAGCGTCTGAAGGGTGGGCCCTGGCCAGCAGGTGGGTTACCTGGCTTCCAGCACTGGCAGCCGGAGCAGCCTGCTCCGGGAGGCGGGCAACACTCGGCTGGTGGGGCTGTGGCAGCACGGGGGGTGTCGGCTTGGGAGCAGCAGCCTGCACAGTCTGCGCCGTGTGGAGGGGAGAAGGCGGGACGTCGCTGGGCACCATCTGCGGGAAGGCCGCTGGGTACACAGGCTGCGCCGGGAGTTGGGCCACAGTGGGGTGAATGGACAGGGTGGCCACGCCCTGCGGGGCCACAGCCAGCAGAGGGATGGCGGTGGCAGTCGCCGCCACGTTTGGCACGATGGTCCGGCATGGCACAGCCAGCGGGGCCCCAGCAGGGTGAGGCAGCTTGACTGTCTGCAGAGGCAGGGCCGGCGACGCAGGCAGGGGAGCAGTGGTGGCACTGAGTGGGAGGCTTGGCAAGATGACAGCTGGAGAGAAATACTGAGAGGGGGGAGGCACGGTGGGCCCACTGGTGGCTGGCAGGTCAGGAAGGGCTGTGGGGAGGCTGTCAACTGTGGCCAGCGGAGCGATGGGGGGGACAACAGGAAGTGGAGGCATCTGAAAGAGAACAAGCTCGTCAGCACGGGGCCCCGCTGGCAGCACACTGCGCGGGGTGAGAGGGTCCACATCGCCCCACCAGGACTGGGCCCTGCCGGCGGCACACTGCACAGGGTGAGGGTCCACATCGCCCCACCAGGACTGGGCCCTGCTGGCAGCACACTGCATGGGGTGAGAGGGTCCACATTGCCCCACCAGGGCTGGGCCCCACCAGCGGCACACTGCGCGGGGTGAGGGTCCACATCACCCCACCAGGACTGGGCCCTGCTGGCAGCACACCACACGGGGTGAGAGGGTCCACATTGCCCCACCAGGACCGGGCCCTGCTGGCAGCACACTGCGCGGGGTGAGAGGGTCCACATCACCCCACCAGGACTGGGCCCTGCCGGCAGCACACTGCGCGGGGTGAGAGGGTCCACATCGCCCCACCAGGACTGGGCCCTGCCGGCAGCACACTGCGCGGGGTGAGAGGGTCCACATCGCCCCACCAGGACTGGGCCCTGCCGGCGGCACACTGCACTGGGTGAGGGTCCACATCACCCCACCAGGACTGGGCCCTGCCGGCGGCACACTGCACTGGGTGAGGGTCCACATCACCCCACCAGGACTGGGCCCTGCCGGCGGCACACTGCACTGGGTGAGGGTCCACATCACCCCACCAGGACTGGGCCCTGCCGGCGGCACACTGCACTGGGTGAGGGTCCACATCACCCCACCAGGACTGGGCCCTGCCGGCGGCACACTGCACTGGGTGAGGGTCCACATCACCCCACCAGGACTGGGCCCTGCCGGCGGCACACTGCACTGGGTGAGGGTCCACATCACCCCACCAGGACTGGGCCCTGCCGGCGGCACACTGCACTGGGTGAGGGTCCACATCACCCCACCAGGACTGGGCCCTGCCGGCGGCACACTGCACTGGGTGAGGGTCCACATCACCCCACCAGGACTGGGCCCTGCCGGCGGCACACTGCACTGGGTGAGGGTCCACATCACCCCACCAGGACTGGGCCCTGCCGGCGGCACACTGCACTGGGTGAGGGTCCACATCACCCCACCAGGACTGGGCCCTGCCGGCGGCACACTGCACTGGGTGAGGGTCCACATCACCCCACCAGGACTGGGCCCTGCCGGCGGCACACTGCACTGGGTGAGGGTCCACATCACCCCACCAGGACTGGGCCCTGCCGGCGGCACACTGCACTGGGTGAGGGTCCACATCACCCCACCAGGACTGGGCCCTGCCGGCGGCACACTGCACTGGGTGAGGGTCCACATCACCCCACCAGGACTGGGCCCTGCCGGCGGCACACTGCACGGGGTGAGAGGGTCCACATCACCCCTGGCTTCTGCCCCCAAGACACTTTTCATGTAGCTGCTGTGGAAGGGAACCAAAACATAAACCCAATTTAAACAAAACCAAGTATATACAACACTCAAACAGAAGGAAAGACAGGAGGCCTTAGAAGGATGTGGGATATAGACACGACCTTCAAGAGAGCCCCAATTTAGCACCACCTCAGAGAGTCCCAGGCTGGACCACCCTCCTTGGTTACTGCAAGGATACTGGGGGTCATATTAGTGACCATCAGATACCCAGCTCTGGCATGTTCTCATTCAGAAGTACCAGGACTGTCCGAGCTACCAGGCTGGCTCCAAATATCTGAAATTACTTTGGTTGATTCCCTCCAATCTGTGTAAATTCACAATGAGACCAAATTCTTTGACAAGTATCACAAAAAAGGCAAATTTTCCAGCCTCTCCTTCCTGGCTGAATGCCCCTGTGCCATGCGGCCTGGGAGAGAGCGGCATGACGCAACAGCAAAGCTCCAGAACCTTCTGTGTCTGGTCTTCTATCCTGGAGACATCTCGTGGATTTAGCACTTGAAACATTTCAGCAGACTCTCTGACAGTCCTAAACTAAAGCCTTTCTGGTTATAGACACATGAGCATCACACAACATGTACCTCTGTGCAATTATAAGACAGAAAATATGCAAATTGACCTCTGTGTATTTGAAAAGCTACTAAATGCCACGACCACTGGGAGCAAGGTGTTGGATTAACTAGATGCTGAAAGTGACTCCAATGTAGGAGTGATGAGGACAAGGCAGGTGACAGGCAACAGCTGACATGAAAGAACCTTCTGAAGGGTGCCTGCAAACCGTAGGACACACTCACAGCCTCCCTACAAAGAAACACTTCCCATCCTAGCCCCGCCAACACGCAACAACGGGACCCATGAAATGAAAGCTGTCCTGTGGTCAAGATTCACTAGAAACATGCATGAGCACCGAAAGCATTAGCCTGAGCAAGAGCACCCAAGTATCAACCACGTGCTATCACATGATACTGGTCACATGATGCTCCCCCAAAGACAGTCCAATCTCTGCAGCTGGCAAGCTGTTCAGCTGTCTACTGGACCCCCAAAAATCCATGGTCCACACAGCCTCAGGTAGCTCCATAGAAAACAATGACCAAAGCTTTGTGCTTACAGCTACATCCTGGCTCTTCTGGCCTAACTCTGGACTAAACCTTTCCCAACCTTGGATGCATCTGGGGCAGAAGTCAAAGGCAGAACACACCAGCCCAGCTGTCTTGTCATCAGGGAGTGTTTCTTGAGGCATCCATGTGCCCTGAGGACAAGGACTGGCCAACCAGGCTGGGGGAGCGGGCCAGGCTGGATAGCAGAGGACAGAGAGGTACCTGTGGGGGGATTTGAGCAAGTGGCTGCAGGGGCGCCGGAGGCATCTGGAGGGGCTTCAGCTGAGCAGGGGCCACCACCTGGGAGGTTGGAGCCAGGTACGGAGGCAGGTGGGAGGGCGCTGGCTGCAGAGGGCCCACGGGTTGTGGGGCCAGGACCTGTGGCAAGGGTACCGGCTGGGCCAGGAGAGAAGGCTAGAAAGAGAGAGGGGCTCCTCTTAGATCAATGTCTTCCTGAGATATATACTTAGATTTAACACACATGCACACATATCCACAGTGATACACATTCAAACACCCAGCCTGGAGCCCAGGAGACACAGATCTGAGAGGACCACTCTGTGCAATGGGGGCCCTTCCAAATGCTGTGTTACCCTGAGCTCCACAGACACAAGAGACCCATCCCCACTTCTGTCTATATCCCAGACCCTGGAGAACTGCAGAGAAGGAGCACAGGGGGCCTGGACCTGCCAGGAGGTTCACAGGCCCTGGGCTCAGCCCAGCCAAGATGGACGGGCAGGGCCTGGGGAGACCAAGACACCCATGGCACCCATAAGGAGGGCAGCCAGCACTCACCTGGGCAGGAGCTGTGGGCTGGCCTGGGCCTGTCGGCACAGGGGCACTGGGCGGTGGCAGTACAGGGGCGAAGCTCATGGTTGGCTCTGGGAAAGGCTGCTGTGGGAGCGGAGGGCGGGCGGGAGGTGGGACAGAGCCCACCGACAGGCCAGGCTGCAGAGAGCACACAGAGCCACGCTCAGCAGCTGCCGTAAGGCCCGCCACCAAGCACACACTCACCATCTTCAGGGATCCACCTCTCATTCCCTATGTCTGCCATCCTGCCAAGGACACTTTCCTAGGAACAGGATTCATCAGAAGCAAGATGTGATGGCCCCAAAACCTCCCAACCAGGGAATGTGCTAGAATTTCAATTCCATAGAGTATCATGCAACCATGAGATTTGTAGAACCTCGGAAAATGCTTGTGATGGCATTACTTGAGGGAAAGATAAAAACACACACATCTCTCATTTATAGAGCTGAATAAAAGGTGTACATGCAGACATATGCACAAACAGAATATGGAAACGTGGGGATAAAAAGCGGGACAGAGCCGGAGAGAAAGGTGCTCTGCAGAGCTGTGAGTCTCCCATGACTCGCCATCAGGAGAGAAATGAGGCCACAGATGTGAGCCTTCAGCACCAGGCAAAGCATAGACACGGAATGGGAAAGAGTCAGAAATATGAGCACTGGATGCTTGATGCCGCTAACTTGTTCCTTTTTAGGTACAATAATGGTACTAGGTTTTGTTTGCAGAGTCTTGATCCTGCAGAGATATAGACGGAAATATCTTGGGGGCAAAATATCTTTCTGTCTAGGATTTACTTCAAAATACTGGGGGTGCGAGCAGGTGAGAGCTATGGAAAAAAACACAGAGATGACTTCTAAAGCTGAGAACACACTGACATCAGAAGTGCTCAGCCCAGCCAAGATGGACGGGCAGGGCCTGGGGAGACCAAGACACCCATGGCACCCATAAGGAGGGCAGCCAGCACTCACCTGGGCAGGAGCTGTGGGCTGGCCTGGGCCTGTCGGCACAGGGGCACTGGGCGGTGGCAGTACAGGGGCGAAGCTCATGGTTGGCTCTGGGAAAGGCTGCTGTGGGAGCGGAGGGCGGGCGGGGGGTGGGACAGAGCCCACCGACAGGCCAGGCTGCAGAGAGCACACAGAGCCATGCTCAGCAGCTGCCGTAAGGCCCGCCACCAAGCACACACTCACCATCTTCAGGGATCCACCTCTCATTCCCTATGTCTGCCATCCTGCCAAGGACACTTTCCTAGGAACAGGATTCATCAGAAGCAAGATGTGATGGCCCCAAAACCTCCCAACCAGGGAATGTGCTAGAATTTCAATTCCATAGAGTATCATGCAACCATGAGATTTGTAGAACCTCGGAAAATGCTTGTGATGGCATTACTTGAGGGAAAGATAAAAACACACACATCTCTCATTTATAGAGCTGAATAAAAGGTGTACATGCAGACATATGCACAAACAGAATATGGAAACGTGGGGATAAAAAGCGGGACAGAGCCGGAGAGAAAGGTGCTCTGCAGAGCTGTGAGTCTCCCATGACTCGCCATCAGGAGAGAAATGAGGCCACAGATGTGAGCCTTCAGCACCAGGCAAAGCATAGACACGGAATGGGAAAGAGTCAGAAATATGAGCACTGGATGCTTGATGCCGCTAACTTGTTCCTTTTTAGGTACAATAATGGTACTAGGTTTTGTTTGCAGAGTCTTGATCCTGCAGAGATATAGACGGAAATATCTTGGGGGCAAAATATCTTTCTGTCTAGGATTTACTTCAAAATACTGGGGGTGCGAGCAGGTGAGAGCTATGGAAAAAAACACAGAGATGACTTCTAAAGCTGAGAACACACTGACATCAGAAGTTTCTCTCACTTGAGGTTTTCTAGATGAAACAGGTGACCATCATTTCCAAAACCATTATCACTCACTTCATCTTTCACAGTAAATGCTGTATGAAAAGCAGCGTGGGGTAGGACGGAATCTCTCCTTTGCATTTACTTGAAGCCACAGGGCAGAATGAGTCACCTGCGCACATGTTCCCAGAGCCGCAGTCCCTGGCCCAGTGGGAGTCAGGCGCTCAGGCAGCCCGGAAGCCTCAGAGAAGCAGCTTATATTCCTGACTCCACCGGCTGTGCCCTTCCTTCCTTGGGTCCTAGGGGCACATTACCATGGCAACACTCCCCAGGAACCCTCAGTACACCCTGGGGACCCCTTCTGTCCAAGGTGTTTCTGCATAAATCGGCAAGAGATGGGAGAGAGCACCCCAGACAATGTCAGGTGCTTCCTGGCCTGGCCCCCGACATCCCTATGCTCGGGCATCCCGGCCTGTGAGCCAAACCTAGGAAACGCACAGCACTGCAGAGACCCGGGTAGAGAACAACTGTGTGACCTGCCCTAGAGGGGATGAGGGCCTGTGGACGGGTCTGGCTCAGCCCCGGCATGGGTAACCTAAAGCCAAGAACCACTGCTCTGAGCAGTGAACTCTTCTTGCTGTAAAATCATATTTTACTTAATTTTGTAAAACGAGTCAAACTGCAAAATGCAAATTGCAAATGAATCCTGGGCTCCGGTTAGCAGAGGCAAACGCTTCAGCTGTTTTTCCAAGGAGACTTTTCTGAGCCTGAGCAGACAGGAGGGGAGGGAAAAGAGACAGATGTGGCTGGAAAGGCTGGCACCTGGCACTCAGGGAGCCCCAAAAGACAGCCACAGTGTGAGAGCACGTGATCGAAAGGACATGCGAAAGCAAGGAAGTGAGAGCACGTCTGGGCACCGCAGTAACCGAGGACCAGGCAGGAGAGTTTTCTCGGGCAGAGGCTCCTGGGCCTGCTGCTGCTGCTGCTGCTGCTAAGTCGCTTCAGTCATGTCCGACTCTGTGAGACCCCATAGACAGCAGCCCACCAGGCTCCCCCGTCCCTGGGATTCTCCAGGCAAGAATACTGGAGTGGGTTGCCATTTCCTTCTCCAATGCATAAATTGAAAAGTGAAAGTGAAGTTGCTCAGTCATGTCCGAGGAGCATCTAAATCTCCCTGTGGACCCCTCTCTGCAGCCCAGCTCAAGGGCAACAGAATCTGGGACTGACTGATTGGGGCCTGGGAGATAAGCAATTGTTCTGCTTTCTTTAGCATTAGAAAAAAATCAAAATAAAACAATAAATGAAATGTGACTCCCTCATCTAGTAATTTCCATCTCATCTAACAGCCTTAGGTTTTCCATATCTTACAAATTTTTCCACAGGCATAAGCATGAGGCCCTTTCAATCCCACTTCTGAAACATCACTAAAAACATTTCCTATGATTTGGTTGTTTGCATACCTCTAACGTTTAACGGCTGTATAATAAGCAGAGGAGAAATGCCGGGAGGTACTTAACACTTTCTCAGTGAAGCTGGACACTAATACAAAATCAAAGATTTCAGGGCTATAAATGATGCTTTTCCATCACCTTTGCAACAGTCAGAAGTTACTTTTCAGGCCCAGCATATAGGGCAGGACCTCACCAGCTTTATCACAGCTTTATCACAGCTTTGTATGTACGGGTGTCACTGGGCTCTGTTTTCGGGATTTTCTCATCTAGCAGGTCTTTGAAGGTACATCACAGGCTGCTCCAGCCTGCAGCCCTGCAGTTACCAGCAAGGATGGACCTCCTGCAGGCCCACTTTTGCATGGTTCTGAACTGACAACAGGCCAGCACAGACTGGAACACTGGCCAGAAGGGTTGGGCTGACTCACCGTGGCAGGCTGCTGGTAGGCCCCCAGGGAGGGCAGGCTATGTGGCAGGACAGGCCCATCACTCACGCTCACAGGGGGGCTGCACACACACTGGGAGGGGGGTGGTGCTCCGTCTGCCAGCGACCCCAGCACAACACTCTGCTGGCTACTCTGCGAGTCTGAATACACCGTGGAGCCCTGGCCACTGTCGAACGTGCTGTCCGCTGGGGAAGGAGGAAAAAAAAGCATGGCTCAAAGCAGGCACCTCCAAACATCACCCCCACAGCACGTTGCACAAGTCCCAGGGAATGCAAACGTGGGACAGCTTGTCCGTGTGTTTTCTTCTGTAAAACAAGACTTGATTGCATTTCCAGATCACAAACATAATAAATGTGCACCATTTTAAACAATCACCTATACAGAGGCTATAACTGCACCACCCAGAAATGGCCCTGGGAGCCCGTACCCAACACTGCCTGACACCTATTGGTGCTCACCATGGACTACCACGGATCCCAGGTGGGCAACTCACACCATCCTCTGTAGGCAGGACGGCCACCTCCACCAGCTTACAGATAGGGACCTCACCTGCCACCTGCCCTGGCCCTGAAAGTGGGTGCTTTCAGCTCTTCAAAGGTAGAAGATCGAATGCCCAAGTTAGGAAAAGCTGCAGTCATGTGGAGGAAATAATTACCAGCTGTGTTTTATAGTGGGGGAGGGCCCTGACCATCTCCATTCACCACAGCAAAGAGCCTAAATTAGGAAGCTGCTAAGTCGCTTCAGTCGTGTCCGACTCTGTGCGACCCCATAGATGGCAGCCCACCAGGCTCCGCCGCCCCTGGGATTCTCCAGGCAAGAACACTGGAGTGGGTTGCCATTTCCTTCCCCAATGCGTGAAAGTAAAGTCACTCAGTCGTGTTTGACTCTTTGTGACCCTGTGGACTGCAGCCTCCTAGGCTCTTCTGTCCATGGGATTTTCCAGGCAAGAGTACTGGAGTGGGGTGTCATTGCCTTCTCTGAAATTAGGAAGACTTAGGTCCAAATCTAACCCCTCACTTCACAGGCTGAGGTCTAAAGCGGCTGAAAAATGGGGCTGACAAGGCCTCTGCCCACAGGGAGGCCATGAGAGGAGGACCCAAAGGCTCTGCAGCCTCAAGAGAGTCTCCCAAGAGGCCAGCCTCACCCAAGGTAAGCCCAGACTGGCCTGTCAAACCCAGCCTGGGTGGAAGAGCTGCCTATACAAGGTGGCACAGACAGGACCACCACGGCCCACAGGCTGGTCTCACCAAGACACACCTGGGAGGAGAGGGCACCTGTATGGTCGTGCCAGCCAAGAATGAAGAGCAGAAACCTGTTGGAAGTGGCGTTTTTCTTTTACTGCTTGGAGATTCCAAAAGCTACATAAACATTAGGATTTGCCATCCATGAACACCAAGCTAATTCTACCGGACACCTTTCAGTGTGGATTTAAACTTTTAATTTTCACTTTAAATAAATTAAGTACAAGAGAACTCTTGTTGGCTTTGTAACAAAATAATTTTTCCCGAGAGCTGAGCAGAACTTATTTTGACCCAGGAAGACTTATGAATGGTGAGGTTTGATTGTGAAAAACCAATGAAACACGTGGCTCTGATTTCTGATGAGGTGGCCAGTAGTCATTGTTACTTAGAGAGAGAGACAGAAACAGAGGCCAGGTGTGTGCACATGAGAAATGGAGCATGTGGGCACACGAAGAAAGATGAGACAGAGAGTGAGCGAGACCAATCTCAAGCAGGGTGATTTTAACCATATACGTGACAGTTTACATTTCAAAGTTAATGTGTTTATTTGTACAGTAAAAATTACCTTAAAAAATCATTTCTAAGCTATTGAAAACTTGTGTTCTCACAGTCACTGACGCTGGCTCGAGCTTGGTCTGGACTGTGGTGGGTAGCTTACATTATGCATAGTGGGAAGTTATCTGATACTCGCTGCACCTGTTGATATATGAAAGTCTGTGTGCCCATCTTGCTACCTAAGACCAGGTCCTGTACAGTGATGTGTGTGCTGCTTGGTGTCCCCACTAGTTCATCTTTATGAAGCCAGTGCGGTCCAGCCAGCTACAGGCACTGCGGCCAGAGGGATGGCTGAGCACAGGCTTCTGCTCTGACCCACAGCAAGGTGCAGAAGAGCATGCGCAGGACACTGGACTGTGGATTACAGGGAGACACGGGACCTGTGTGCACGGTATGTGTCCAGATGATGTCTGGAAGGTGTAATCTCTGGAAGTGAAAGTTAAAAGACATTTAACATCAGCGACCTCCAGGGAAGAAAATTAACAAAAGCCAGAAAACTGGCTTTTGCTGTATATCCTCTTGGATTTTCTAAATTGTATACAATGTGACTATATTATCTACTTTAAAGAAAATGATTGAGTTGGCCTTAAACTTAGTTTGGGCTTTTCTGTACAATGTCCTGAAAAAATCCAAGCAAACCTTTCGGCCAACTCAATAAAATAAACGGGTAAAAATGCTTTTGAGAACTATGGCCATGACATGAAGCACACTCCTCATTCTTAGTCAGGAAGCAGATCCGTGTGCAGACACAACGTCCACTCTAAACGCATCTGTCGATTCACGTCTATGCAGCAGGTCAAGCCTGTACCATGACATCTTACCACAGCACAGCCTATTCTAGGTCCCAGACTGTATCTCTGCAAAGTTCAACAAAAGGAGATTTCTTAATTCCTGTCCTCAAAATTGTTCAACCAAAAATTATGTTCTCAAAGTATGTAGTGGTATGCCAGGTGTGGAAAGCTTTTTCCTACAAAAAATTTATACCTGTGAATTAATTTTTTGGTTTATCTGAAAATGTAGTAATGATGTAACGATTCTATTCTCCAAAGCAAACGTGAGCAGGTAGGAGACAAGTAAACAGTTGGCAACTTGTCTTAAAGTGATGGCCAGCTGCTGGTTTGAATTTAAACAGCCTACTTTGGAAGAATGTTTAGCTATTCTACTGATAAAGAAAGGATGTAACTATTAAATAAACAGACTATTTTGGTCTTTCCATACAAAACACCTAAAATAGTGGCCTGGGAGGGCAGCTCAGCTCTCCATGCTTATTCACAGAACAGACAGAAAAGACTACATCCTTCATCCGCGGCTCACAGCTGAATTTTGAAGATACTGAGGGTAAAGGCAGAATTTCTACTCGGACTAAAGAAAACACTGGATTCTCCCTTCCAGTGGTCTGAGATGAAGCCAGGTACAAAGTAATTCTCACCAATCCATCGGTGACATTCCCTGGGAAACATACTAAAGGTCACAAGTACAGTACCAGAAGGGAGGTAACCTTGGGGATGGATAATCCAAGAAGTAAAACTCACAACCAAGACCACAGCAAGACTGGAGGCTGCAGCCACGGGCAGCCTCAGAACCACAGCGTGCAGCTCAGATGCCTCCACCGGTCAGTGAATCCAGGGTGGAGGTACAGCCCTCAGGTGCCCTGTGAGGCTGGGCTGAGAGCCTCCAGAGGGGATAAGTAGCCGAACTGAGTCAGCTCCAGCCCCGCTGGCTCAGTTCTGAGTCTGCCCTGGGAAGCCAGACTTCAGGGAGCCTCTGGTCACAGATCTCTTTGCCACATGGGGATGCCTCCCAGGGGAATCCCTCCCTGGAGAAATGCCTGCCCACACCAATCATTCATACCCACAGGTGGGTTAGAGGGAGGGGGGGTGCAGGGGGAGGGGGCGCCTGGAGAGGCGGCACTCACAGGCCAGGGAGGTGGCGCTGGCCGGCAGCGCAGGGGTGAGGAGGTGCTGGTCGGCCTCGGGCTCCTCGGGCTCTGGCAGCCCGGCCTGCGAGTGGTAGGTGACCTGGACCTGCAGGGGCGTGGGTGGGCCCCTGGCCTTGTCGGGGCTGCCGAGCTCCCGCGGCTCCTGGGGCTGCAGCGCTGGCCAGATCCTCTTTCGCCGCCACTGGATCAACGCCACACGGTCACGGATGGACTTGGCCACAATCTTCACGTCACTCTCATGGAAAAATCCTGACTCAATCTGCAAAGGAAATCGCCACGTCATTACCGGGACCAGCTCCAGCTGCACACCCCACTTCCAGGGGACCCTGCCATCTGCACTGCTACCTCCTGCCTGAGGAGTCTCCGCCCTAAGTCCCCTCCGAGGGTCCCTCACCCTCATAACCAAGTTTACCAAGCTCATCCCTGTCATGGACACTCTCATCATCCCGGAAGTAAACATCCTCCCACCACTGACTGTAGATCCACGGGGAGACTGACCATCTAAACCTACAATAATCCAGCTCCTGAGTCTGTGGCAACACAGCCCATGCTCGTAACCATGGACCAGGTGTGTGAAGGGAAGAGAGATCCCAATCTGCCTTTGGCAGGGCCAGAACACAGGGCAGATTCCCACTGGCTGGGCCCCAGGGCTTTCCCGGAGCGCCCCCTCAGGCTGGCCAAGGGCAGGAAGGAGGTCCTGGCGGCATCTGTGTGCTCAGGGACAGGAGCCTCAGCGGACACTGTCCTCAGTGTCGTCCTGGGCACTCTGAGAAATCACAGAGGCTGGAGAAAAGAGGTGCCCTTAGTAACGAGAGACCAAGAAGGTATGTACCCATGCCTAGCAAAACTCTGAACCCAATTCACCCAACAGAGCATTTGAGAGCATCTATAAAGGAGTCAACAATCTCCAGGAAGCATCATGGTGCCCTCTGAGAATACCTGTGGCAAAACCATGAAACAGCGGAAGCCAGGCTCCTCACCATCACTGTGGGATTCCCCACGCGAGAAGAGAGAAAACAAAAGAGCAGACCTCGTGGTGCTGGATGGGAATGGTGTGAACTCACAGTTTTCAAAGTACAACAGACACAAATACACCAGATGTAGATGTGAGTACATATAATACACGGCGTAGTGCGTGCTTCTGAACCACCCACTGAGTGGGCCTGGGGCAATGACAGCCAACAAGTGGAGCCTGGCTGCCGTGACATGCAGGACTCCCCAGGAGACGGCAGGTTCAGGCTTGCGGGGAAAGGGCGGGGGAGTCGAACATCTCACTGTGCCTGAGATCGAGGACACGCAGGGAAGACGACAGACAGCAGGGCAACGCGGAAGCCAGCATCCAAGGCTTCCCATGGCTGAATCCGGGGCACTCTGAGCACTAAAACGAAGTGATACCGCGACGGTTTGAAGTACAGGTCCACAAACGCACACGGGAGAAACAGGACTGATCTGTGGTGGTGGAAGTCCTTGGTTTGCTGCCGATATGAGGTTACACAAAGGACCGCCGCGCACGTGCAGCTCGTCTCTCTGCCTCTCGGCCCTCTCTCTGTGCCTCCCCGGCTCCGTCTTTCCCTTTGTCCATCTGTCTGCCTGCCTCTGCCTCTCTCTCGCTCAGTCTGACTCTCTCTGTTTCTCCCTTTCTTTCTTTCCCTCCTGTGGATCACTTTCTCCCATGAAGCCACTCTTGCCATGACGGCACCACTGGAAGGCTCCAGACCCTTGGTGGGGCAGGGCTGCTCTCGGGATTCTGACAGCTGAGGCAGCTGTGGGCAAAGTTCTCATCTGTGGGAAACAGACACGGATATATTCAAGGTGCTCAGTCGGTAAAGAATCTGCCTGCAGTGCAGGAGAGCTGGGTTCGATCCCTGGACTGGGAAGATCCCTTGAAAAGGAAATGGCAGTATCCTCGCCTGGAAAATCTCACGGACAGAGGGGCCTGATGGGCTGCCATCCATGGGGTCGCAAAGAGTCGGGCACAACTGAGCAAGGAACACTAACTAACTGAAGTCATCTTGAATGGACCTGTCCTGCATTTGCAACTTCCCTCTAAGTTGGTGACTACTTCAAAAGACTCCTGTCAGAAGACAGCTCCACTGGACGGAATGAACCGTGCAGACGTCCACCCTGAGGCTCCCACCAGGCCCAGCCCAGGACGGCAGAGGTGCAAGCTGGGCTGTGCCCACGGCCGGGACTCGCTGAAGAGGCCGAGCAGGTTCCGCGCCCACCCTCAGTGCTACCCACGTGGCCGACCTGACCAGAGGCCGCTGAAAAGAAGGCATCCCACAGATGCGCCGGCCTGCCATTTCTATTTTCTGCCCATGACCCATTTTTCCTTACGTCTCCATTTTCACAGTCACCACCCAGTGATCCTTTCCAAAGTGTTCCTTCTATTTTTTCCCAATCAGGAGAGAATTTGGCCACACTGGGCATCCTGTCATCTGGAGGCTGTGAAGGTGGAGGGGCTGGTACCACTGACACACGAACCCTGGGCTAGGCTCCAAGCCCCCTCCCCTCCCACCCTTGGGGGCTACACAAGGGGTCATTTTCAGATCAAAGCCAGCCCAGGTCCCTAAAGAACTCACTCTTCTCTTTCACTGCATCCTCTACCCACCCCCAGCGCCCCCCGCCTCCCCTGCTCCCCACAGGACCTGCTGGAAGTTGACGGTAGAGGGAGAAGAGAAAGCTATCCCATTGGCCTCCTCCCACCCCCAGCAGCCTCAGGAAGGCAGCCTCATCATCTTCAAAACTTAACGCTTGCTAATCTTAGGCATTAACAACAGGGCAGCCCAGAATGGGGACCAAGTCCTAAAACTGTGTTGGGATAAAGCTATCAGCAAATGACCACCCAGCAGAGCTGCCAGGAGGCTGTGAGCTCTGGAAGTCTCCCCAGCTCAGGCTGTCTCCAGGGACAGCCCATGAAAGGCTCAGGCAGCTACCATCAGGACCCCAGGGAGAAGAGCCTCAGACCCCAGTTTTGGGTCTGGTGTTTACAGATGTGTGGGGAGGGGAGGGGAGGGAAAGGGAAGGAAGGGGAGTTAGACCCTCCCCAAGGTCTGCAGCACTAGCACTGACCTACAAGGCCCAGCCAGGAGACAGGAGCTGCAACCAGTAACAACCGGGGCATTCATGCGGGAGGAAGACCCCACTGTGCAAATGCGGCCACGTTCGGCTCATCACAGGCACCCAGGGCTCTGGGTTCATTCTGTTTCTTAACAGAGTGCTGGGTATGTGTTGGTTTTTATTATTCCTTAATTGAACACAGTGATGTGCCGCCCTCTGCATGGCTGCTATACAGCATGGAGGGTGTGCCCATGAAAAAGTGCTTTTAAAGGAAACACAGGAGAGGAAAGGGGGAGAAGCCGGGCCCAAGGCCTGTGCTGTGAACTCTCAGAGGCACCTTCTGCCCAGGAGTCCAGGCAGGTGCTAGAAACTTGGTGAAGACAGGGCCGCGGCTACAGGCACAGGCGTGGATCCAAGGGCCTGGGGGCCGTGGGCATTCTCTATGTTGAGCCATAGGAGGGATGAGTCCTCTCAGGAAGGTAGGCAGGTCCTGGGAAGGGGCCTAGGCCATGTTTGGGCACCGCCGTCCTATAATTGAAGAGTGTCTGGAACAAACCAAGAATGGAGCCAGAGCTGCAGGACGTACCTGGCGTAGCTGAGACACAGATGTGTCCAGCTGTCTGGGTCCCAGGTGCCTCCAGGACATGCCACCACGTGAATCTGTGTCCCCTGCCATTCTCAGACCGCCGCTATGTAGTGTTCACGGGGGAATGAGAACACTGTTCATCACCTGTGCTTTCCGAGGTGTCTGCACGTTGACAGACACAATCCCTCAAGGCCGTCCAGGGACCTACCTCATCTCCAAGCAGGGCTGTCCCAGCCCTCGGCCTGCCTCCCCTCCTCTTAACACTGGGACAGCTAGAGCTGCAGGCCAGGTACTCCCAATCTCCACAGTCCCTCCAGGATGCTCGCCAAATGCAACTCACCCTCAAGATTCTCAGCTCACAAGATACCAACCTACACACGACCTTGATTGCTACTTATGTCTATGCTTTAAACTTCAGCAGAAAACTTGGAGGGACCAATGTCACAGTATGGGGAAAAGAAAGGTCCTGAATTCATAGGACTAATGGGCTAGTAACTTTTTTTTTTTTAACTTTTTAAATGTGGAATCTAAAATATAATTAATCTATTGATATATATAAAAAAGAATAGACTCACAGACATGAAAAACAAACTATGGTTACCAAAGGAGAAAGGGAGGGGGAGGGGCAAATTAGGTCTAGGGATTAACAGATACAAACTACTATACTAAAATAGATAAGCTGGTAATTAACCTAATGCAACTCTCAGCAAATATGCAGCAATTCAACAGCACTATGCAAGGTCATAGAAAGATACTCCGGGAAGCCATGGAGCTAAATAATTCTATTAAATCTGATTATAGCAGAGGTGTCTGTTTCTAAGTCCAGGAATGTGACCAGCATCTGGGAGGGAGTCCTGACGTGGGCACCATGCCATCGGCAGGACGTCATACCCTCCACACATGCCAGCAGAGGCACAGGCTGCTGTCCAGTGCAGGGCAGGGTCCTGGGTGGCCATGCGCCTCGCACTCCTGTCACGCACCAACCTGCTGCAACCACCTAACCCAAGCTCCGTGGACCCCTCACCTGACATGTGCCCAGTCCCCCGAGGCCCCCTTGGTTTACGACTCCCACACCTTACATGTCATGGCCAGCCTCAGCTTCCTCATCTGACCAGAGTTCCATGGCACAGTGGTCAGCACAGGCTGGTCCCAAAGATATGCTGCCCACAAGAGCCTGTGCAGGCAATGTCCCCTCCACCTCTTGTAGCCCACCTTCCAGGGCCATACCAGGGTCCTTCCCTACCAAATTACCAGTGGCCTTATTAACTCTGAACAAATAGAACACAAACTAGAACTAGAACAAAATAATTTTTACAATTTGTATGGAACCACAAAAGACCCCAAAGAGCCAAAATAATCTTGAGAAAGAAGAACAGAGTTAGAGGAATCATGCTCCCTGACTTGTGACTATACTGCAAAGCTACAATTATCAAAATAGTATGGCACTGGCCTGAAAACAGAAATATAGACCAACGGAACAGGACAGAAAGCCCCCAAATAAACTCAAACACTTATGGTCAATTAATCTACCCCCCAAACAAACGGGCATATACATTGCAGAAAAGACAATATGTGGTACTGGGAAAACTGGACAACTACATGTAAAAGGATGAAATTAGAACATCCTCTAACATCACATACAAAAATAAACTCAAAATGGATTGAAGACCTCAGTGTAAGACTGCTGCTGCTGCTGCTATGTCGCTTCAGTCGTGTCCGACTCTGTGCGACCCCACAGACGGCAGCCCACCGGGCTCCCCCATCCCTGGGATTCTCCAGGCAAGAACACTGGAGTGGGTTGCCATTTCCTTCTCCCAGTGTAAGACTAGATACTATAAAATTAGAGGAAAATACAGACAGAACAGTCTTTGACAAAAATTGCAGTAATATTTTTTTGGATCTGTCTTCTAGAGTAATGAAAACAAAGGCAAAAATAAACAGGACCTAATTAAGTTTAAAAGTCTTTGCATAGCAAAGGAAACTATAAGCAAAACAAAACAAAAACCTACAGAATGAAGTAAAACATTTGCAAACGATGCAACTGAAAACGGATTAATTTCCAAAATATGCAAACAGTTCATATAGCTTCTATACATATATATATATATATGGCCAAATTTTCACTGGAAGAAATTATGCTGAAGCAGAAACTTCAATACTTTCGCCACCTGATGCAAAGAACTGACTTACTGGAAAAGACCCTGATGCTGGGAAAGATTGAAGGAGGGAGGAGAAGGGGACGACAGAGGATGAGATGGTTGGATGGCATCACCGACTCAATGGATATGAGTTTGAGTAAACTCCGAGAGTTGGTGATGGACAGGGAGGCCTGGCATGCTACAGTCCATGGAGTAGCAAAGAGTTGGACATGACCGAGTGACTGAACTGAACTGATATATATATATATAAAGCCCAATCAAAACAATAGGCAGAAGACCTAACTAGACACCTGTCCAAAGAAGACATACAGATGGCCAACAGGTACAGGAAAAGATGCTCAACACTGCTAATTATTCAAGAAGGGCAAATCAAAACTACAATGAGGTATCTCCTCACACTTGTCAGAATGGTCGTCTTCAAAAGTCTACAAATAATAAATGTTGGCAAGGATGTGGAGAAAAGGGAACCCTCCTACACTGTTGGGGGGAATGTAAATTGATACAGCCAGTTCAGAGAATAGTATTGAGGTTGCTTAAGAAATAGAGTTACGATATGATCCAGCAATCCCACTCCTAGGTATGTAACTGGAAAAGACCCTATTTTGAAAAAAATACGTGCACCCCAGTGTTCTATTTACAATAGCCAAGACATGGAAACAACCTAAATGTCCATGGACAGATGAATGGACAAAGAAGATGTGATATTGTATACATAAAGGAACATTACTTAAATAAAAGGAATATTGAAAGTAAAGGTGAAAGTCACTCAGTCGTGTCCAACTCTTTGTGACCCCATGGACTATACAGTCAATGGAATTCTTCTGGAGTGGGTAGCCTTTCCCTTCTCCAGTGGATCATCCCAACCCAGGAATCAAACTGGGGTCTCCTGCACTACAAGCGGATTCTTTACCAACTGAGCTACCAGGGAATATTACTCAGTCATAAAAAAGAATGATGTCAATTGCAGCAACATGGATGGACCAAGAGATTATCATACTAAGTGAAGTAAAGACAGATATAAATATCATATAATATCAGTAATATGTGGAATCTTAAAAAATGATGCAAACGAACTTATTCACAAAACAGAAATAGACTCACAGACACAGAAAACAAATTTACAGTCACCAAAGAGTAATGGAGGGGAAGGATAAATTAGGAGTTTGGGATTAACAGTTACACACTACTATACACAAAACAGGTAAACAAAAGGACCTACTATATAGCACAGAAAAGTATATTCAATATGTTGTAAAAACCTATATTAAAAAGAATCTAAAAAAGAATATATATACACATATACATAAAAATAAACATATAATTGAATCACTTTGCTGTACACCTGAACATTGTAAATCAACTATACTTCAATTTTTAAAAATACATTTTATTGTTTTTAAAAAAACACTACTGGGGTTCAGGGAATCCACTTGTAAAGAAAACATCAGCCATACCTTTGTGACTTATTGCATTTCTGAAAGATGTGCTATTTTCAATGACACGTTATTTTTTTAAAAAGAGAAAAAAAAGGACATGCACTTCTGTGGTTATGACAGGCGCAGCCAAGTACTCACTCTACTGCAATAAGCATGTAGATTTTTACTTTTGCTCAGATTGTCTAGTAAAAATCAGTGTCTAGATTATTTCTGTTCTTTCCCCCTGTGATATGAAGCGTCTCTATACTCCTACACTCGCCAGGCTCTTCATACCACAGTGTCCCTCAGAAACAAAGTGAAATAAAGATCAAAACTCACAAAGTTACCAAGAATCTGGTCAGAACAGGGCTCTTCCTAATATGCGAAAGTCCCCAGGGGCATCTCTGCACTGGTCCACAAAATCCTTTCACTGCACCATTTCCAGGGTGACATCCTACTGGGCAGCATTGTGATTCTGACCTATGTTGTCCTTCACAGCTGCACTCAACAACTGGGGGTCCTTGTCCCCAAAACTGCACACCCACTGAGGGACCATGCTCCTCTTCTGACTTCATTCTAACGTTTGGAAACCACACACTTGTGAGGCACGCACCCAGGTCTGCCGGGTAGCAAGCACGCATTACCATTTCCTGTGCCACGTCCTCTGGCGTCTCCCTCTCCAGGTCGAAGGTGAACTCTATGGCCCCGTTGTCCTTGGGCTTGCCCTTCAGCTTCTTAGGGTCCTCAACCCAGAGCCGCAGGGCAATGGTGGACTTCCTGCCATGGTCCTCCTCGGCCAGCTCCACCCTCACACCTGTGTCCTCCGCGAAGAAGGCATGGCTGAGCAGGTCCTTGATCTCATACCTGGGAAGGAGGCAGCTGTCAGGCAGGGCACGGGCACAGTAGCTGAGAGGGTCCTGTGCCTGCCCAGCTCCCCCTGGAAAGTCCTCTGGCCTACTCACTGGGCATTTCTGCCCCCGAGGGCAGCACAAAACAGTACCTCTGCATTCCCTAACTCTCGGGGGAAGAGGAAAAATCTGCTACGTGAACACATCTAACTACATACTACGTAAGACCTTTTTTTTTCTCTCATTATAAAAAAAAATCTCCACTATTAAGAAATGTGGGTAATTCAGAAAAGAATTTGTAAATCAGGCTCTGCACTGTCCAGACAAAGCCTGCTGAGATGCTGGGGAGCTCTCAGCTGTCATAGGATACCGTGGATCCAGGTAAAACTGAACTGGACCAGGACAAGGCAAGCCCCAACCTCCCCAGTTCACCACCCGAGTGACCGTGGCCTCCAAGAAGCAGGGATAATTTTGGAGGTTCCCAAGCATGGGAATTGGGGGCAGGGGGTGGCATGTTGCCCTGCTAACCACTCTGCCGCCCAAATCCACATCCCTAAACGCTTGCCTAGTTTCTGATCTCTGGCACAAACAGATCCCAGTGCTGTCCAGGGCCTGGCTTCCTCCCAGCTTCCTGTCTGTGGTCACTGTGGGCTTTGAGTTCCAGCGGCCCATCACCGATTCTACTGAGAGCAACACATCCCACAGGGGGTGGACCCATGCCACCCGGAGAGCTGTAGGGTGAGCAACCCTCACACAGGCTGACAAATGCCTGTGGAGACCCTGGGGAAGCCCGGAAGTTAGGGCCCCTAGGGGCGCAGAGGGCACAGCCCCTGGGGGCTCTGTCCTGGTCTGGGAGGTGGCTTCTGTACTTTTCTGATGTGAGCTACAGTTCACAGGTTTTTAGTATTTTCTTTTTAAGAAACAAAACATAACGTGCAGGGGGCAAAAGAGAAGACTCAGGAGATCAGGACAGGCCTGAGAGATCAGGACAGGCCCCTACATGAAAGATGACAGAAAGGACAGAATCACAGTGCTGCCCAATGTTGGGCTCAGTAACATGGGGAAGAGGCATGAGCTGGCTGTGCAAGGGCAGAGAGGGAATACGAGGGGGTGTTGCTGCCGCTGCCAAGTCGCTTCAGTCGTGTCCGACTCTGTGCAACCCATAGATGGCAGCCCACCAGGCTCCTTGTCCCTGGGATTCTCCAGGCAAGGTGGGTTGCCATTTCCTTCCCCAACGCACGCATGCATGCTAAGTCGCTTCAGACTCTGTGCGACCCTATGGACAGCAGCCCACCAGGCTCTTCTGTCCACAGGATTCTCCAGGCAAGAATACTGGAGTGGGTTGCCATGAGGAAGAGGTATTAAGGGGAGGCACGGAGGAATGGGGAAGGTGGGGAATGGGCAGGATAAGGGGGCAGGGGAGGAGGAAGCAGGGGGAGGGAGATGGGAGGAAGGAGGAGGCATAGAGGGTTGATAGGAGGGAAGGAAGGAAGGTAAGAAGGAATGGGGAAGAGAGAGTAAGGAGGGAGAAAAGAAAGGAGAGACAGAGGCAGGAAGGAGCAGAGAGGAGGGAGAGGGAGGGAAAGAGGAAAGAGACACGGGGGAGGAAAGAAGGAAGAAAGGAGGAAGGCTCAGAACACACACCCAGCTTCCCGGCTGACCAGCTGAGGAAGGAACGGCCTTGATCTGAGGAGGGAGCTGGTCTAGGGGCACCTGCAGGGCTCTGACTTGAATGTGGAACTTTGAAATGGGTCAGACAATAGGTGCATGAAAGACACAGCCTGGAGTTGAGAGAGCAGGCAGGATGAGGCTCAATGGGAACCCTGGCATAGGGGTGTCCTCCAGACTCGGGGGATGGATAGGCTTGCCAGGGACAACAGAAAAAAAGCAACAAGGAAAAAAAAAAAAAGCAACAAGGGCAGAATGATGCCCCAGTAGCCCCCACACTGCAGGCTGGGTGGGCGAGAAGCAGCCAGAAGAGGGGATGGGGACTCTAGGACAGTACTCAGAGCCAGGGAGCGTGTTCCAGGCAGCAGAGGTCAGTCAGGGGCTGCCCTCCAACTGCCCAGTGGGCTTGCTGGGACCCAGTACGTCTGTGGCCTGAAGTGGCCTGTCTCCCACTCTCGCCTTCTCTTGAGATGTAATTTCAGGCAGAGCAACAGCCCAGAACCAGCGCTGCCTGGGAACTCACCTTTCTTCCTTGTTTTTGCAGATACACTCCCCAATAATCTCCTTGATTTCAGGATCGTGCACTTTCTCAAAGCTGGCTGGCTTGATGCCCTGAAGATGACACGAGCAGAGTCACCTGACATGGAATTGGGGTCTGTTTCTTGCTCACCTCACACTCACCCCAGTAGAAGAGAAAATGGGAAGTGCAAGAGGCTTGTTTGGGGTTGGAGGGCAGGGGTATCATTTCATTCTAAGGCCCCACTGAAGGGTTACTGGGAGTAGTGAGGTCTGAGGACGAGAAAGACTCGGGGGAGCCTCGGAGCAGACATGCAGGATGCTCGCTCTGCCCAATCCAGCTCCGCACAAGGGAGCACTTGCACTCCTGCTGCACAGAGGAGGCGGGTGTGGGGGAAGGCACACCTACCCAAGGCCACACACCAGCCAGGCAGGACCTCCCATGCCAGCTGCCCAGAGGGTCTGAGAGGCTGGACAAGGAACCCTAAAGAGCTGGCCTTTCTTGCCATACTTCCCCGGAGGATGCAGAAATCACTCTGTGGTCACTGTTGCTGGCCAAGGGCCACCAGAGACTCTGGCCACACTGTGGTCACAGGCGGGGCTGACTTCTAAGGCCTAGTGGCTGGAGGGGGTTGCAAACAAACGTCTGCACCATGAAGGTCCACAGCCGGCAGCCAGATCAGATGACTTTCAGGCAGTAGGAACAGGAGGTGGCCGAGTACTAAAGCGGACCAGAAAGCCAGCAGGTACCAGGGGTGTGCAGCCAGAGGCATGGGGCGAGCAGGGTTCCGATCCCACAAGTAGATGGGATTCCAAGAGAAGCAGGGGCTGGATGGCAGGGCTTATTTGCAATCTGCCCAGGGAGGGGTTTGGGTCGAGAGGATCCTGGCTTTTGAAGATTTGGAACATAGTGAGGGCTCAACCATCATGTTCTTTCTCCTTCAAAAAGACTGTCTTCAAAGGTCTCGTCCTGGCTTTTTTTTTTTTTAAAGCATACATTTTCCCACAGAGAGGGATGGGGGAGAGGAGAAATGTACCCTGGGAGTGCAGGTGAGGCCCCAAAGCGCCCAGCAAACTCCTGCCTAGGACACCTGGCCATAACCAATGGGTCATGCTGTGTCTGACATGCAGGGGAGTTTGTGCAGTAACAGACACAGCCCTTGGCTTCAAAAGTGGGCGAGGGGTCCTCCTTGAACATGAGACCCCCGTGTTACTCCACTGAAGCCAACAGAAAAAGAAATTTAATTATGCCAGAAAGAAAGGCCCCAGTCCTACCAGGGGTGGGAACCAGCGGTCTGAGAAACTATAAATACAGGTAAGGTGCACATAAGCAGCATTTAAATCTCTGGAAGGCTGTGGCAGAATGTGCCAGAACAAGGTGTTGTTGTGAAGGGGTTCACATCTCTGGGCTCAGAAGCACAGAGTTGGGGCAGCTGAGAACAAAGGGAAGGAACCAAGACCCTCCAAGGACTGGAGCAGATGTTGGAGGCCGGACCAGTGCGTGGGTGTGGCATGAGGGCCCAGAGGACCCAGAGCACGAGGGTGTCATGGCAAACAGAGGAAACACCAAGGATCAGGGAATGCACCTTTCATCAGAGATCCTCAAGGAGGCAGGGTAGGCAGGGCCTTGCTTTACTCAAACCAACACGGGTCCACATAGGAGCCTTGGGACCCTGACCAGTGTCCTGTTTCCCAGGGCCTAAATGGGGGGCAGAGGTGCTGCTGAAAGAACCCAGGTGGCTAAGAAGTATGTGCCCAGGAGACTCAGTCCCTGTCTCCCCAAGCCCAGCAGAGGGACCACCACCCCATCCACACACGCAACCAGGACCAAAGTCAGCAGCAGCTCCACCTGCACCCTGGGCCCCAGCACTCCTCCAAGGCCTGGCAATGAAGCCCTAAGCTCCCTTGAGTCCCTGTCCCCCTGGAGGACCTGCCCATGGCCGATGGGTCACCTCCCTGGTCAGCACCTCTGGGGAGCTGCACACCTCTGCGGGTATCTGACCCACACCCACTAGCACCACTAACCAAGGATTCTCTCTTCATACCTTGCACCCTCAGCAGCACACAGGAGGCGCTTAGAGTGAAAAAAATGACTGATAGATAACTGAAAAGGAAGACTCAAAGGACAGAAACAAGCTGTGACCTGCGGGGAGGGCTCAAAGTAGAGGGCAGGATGAGGGCAGGTGCTCTGCGGTTCCAAGAGGCATGTGCCTCACGCTTCTGCAGAAGTGAGGAGGCTGCAGGGAGGTGGGGGCTGGGGTTGGGGAGAGGCAGCCAGCACTCGGGCGGTGGGGCCTGGTACCTGCAGGTACAGATGGACAGTGAGGTACCAGGGCCCAGAAAAGGCACAGCCCCAGCTGCCCTGGGCTGGATGCTCCTGCTGCATTCCCCACCCAGCAGGACAGCCACAGCGGGAGGACAGGATGCTGCTTTCAGAGCTGAAGCCACCTGATCAGAGTCTAGGGACATGCCAGAAGGCGGGAGGGCCAGCAGCCTCCAGGTGGCACAGAGGAGGGTCTCTATGGACAGGTGGCCTGGGCCTCCTGCAGAGGCCCCTTTGGTGCTCCAGCCCCACAGCGCTGCCTGAGGCCCCGGTGAAGGCTCCAGGGTCTGCCCACAGCCCACGTTACAATGGCTGCTACTCCAGAGAAGCTAGGAGACCCCCTACCAGCCCTCTAATTCTCCATCTTCCCTTCCTCACATGGATCCTGCGGGGATTGTACAAAGCACACAGAGCTCAGCGTGGGACACACAGCCAGCCCGTCTCAGCGGCCAGTGGACTCACACAGGTGACCTTCCTGTAGATCTGGGCGGCATTCTGGCACTCTGAGTAGGGGTACTCCGAGGTGGCCATCTCCAACATGCACATCCCGAAGGCGTACACGTCCACGGACTCATCGTAGTGCTCCTCGTACATCTCTGGTGCCATGAACTCAGGGGTACCTGCACCCAGAGCAGAAGACGCAGGGTCAGTGGTCACTGGGCCCCGGAGCCCCCTGGCCTCTCATCAGAGTCCCACACCTCCTTCCCCATCCACAAGCCAGGACGGGCCCTGCCCCCATGCTCCTCGCCACTGGTTCTAAAAGCCAGGATTCAAACAGGATTCTGTTTTACTGATAGAAGTTTCCCCAAATCTGAGCGCCCCCCCCCGTACCCTCCCAATTCTAGGGTGGATCAGTTTATAGCTCCATCCCCTGATCACAGAGCTGGGAGACCATTGCTTCCCAGGAGACAAGGTCCATGCCAGAAATGATGGAGGTGCCTCTCTTGGAGGAGGCAGAAGTCTGAGCATATCCCTCCTAGCTACAGGCCCGGATAACCCAGAGCAGACAAAAACTTGGGGTAACCACAGAGCTACGTAAATTGCAAAAGCCCAGAAAGGCCCCCATGTCCCTAGACAGGCAGATCATCAGTCAGCACAGTGATCCTCTTCACTAAAAATGGCTGCCTGGGGACAGCTGGGAAGGCGCCAATCATCTGGCGGGTACAGCAACGTGTTATGGTGAGAACTGCCCGTCCATTCTCAGCACAGGAGATTTTAAAACAAAGCTCACTCTGAATTTTTAAGGACATGATAGACTCACATAGGCTGAGTAAAATAAGCAAAATATATGATTGTACATGCAAGCTGACCATCCCATATAAAACCATAAGCACAGACAAAAATGACTCATCTAGAAGGTGGTGTTACGGCTTTTTCCTTTAGTCTGGTGTTTTTAATTTTATGTAACAAATATTTGCTTTAAAAATCACAAACTCTTTTTATTTATTTTTTTAAAAAAGGTCCAACTGAACATCTGTCAAGCTGAATGCAAAGAAATGGGGCCATCAATTTCAATAAGACTGCTTTTAATTTCAACTTCTCCATCTTTGTTGACCTTGGAAGATTCTCAAAATGTTCCAGCTTTTTTTAAAAAGCAGACGTAAAACAGTACAAACTAATGTGTTAAAAAGCATGAGGTTTGGGGGTACCTGGCATGCAGGGAGATTAAGGGTGATTTTAATTTTTTCTCCTTTACCCATAATTTCAACTTAAGATGTATTATATATTTACCAAAAAAAAAAGTTAACAGTTTGGGTAAAAACTGGAAAACACAAGAATCTATGTTAAGTTGAGTTACACACATGCATAAAGAAATCTCGAAGATTCCATCAGAAATAATGATGAAAAGAGAGAGAAGTGGAGTTCAAGGGACCTTGTACTGGCAATTTTTCATCCTTTTGGGTTTTTGGACCATACGATAATACTGAAAATTTTGGCATTTGGCCATGTCCATCTACAAGGATAAGAGAGAGGAGCCCAGGGCTGCTGGCAAGCAGCTGGGAGCAAAGCCGGCTCAGAGAGGACCTGACTTACCTGTCCAGGCTCCTGATCACTCAGCTCAGTCTCTTCTGAGACCCTTGGGAACCAGAAATGCTGCTTTGCAAGAAATACCCCAAGGACCCAAGATGTTCTGATTTTGTGGGAGCAGAGTGGACAGTGGGTGTGTGTGGGGCCCAGCTCCAAGGTGGGATGGTGGGTGATGCCAATTTTGCACTCATGCAAGGGCCATGGACCCCGAACTTTTTTCTCTTTCCTTACAACACAGCTGTTTAAATCTAAATGTTAAGAAGAATGTGTGCATGCTGGCACCCATACACACATGTGTCCAGGGACCTCTGGGCGCACCTCCTAAGCCCCACAGCTCTGCATCCCCCAAGTGCCAGCCTCCATGGCTGTGAACACCTGCAGGAAGGACTGCGCCGACTTCACCTCCACCCACTCAGGGCCCGGCCAGCACAAACGCAGTGAGAGCACACCATGACAGCGTCAGCTCCAAGCAGCCCTCAGGGACAAACCCCACAAAGGTCATGGGGAGCCTCTGGGAGGCTGCCACCGCCAGGTATCTCAAACCATGTCTTATCCGCACAACACCTCTCTGATGCCACACCTAGAATGGGTCCACAGTATCAAAGGCCCCCATAGGTACCCTGGACACAGCATGGAGGGAAAAGCCTCATTCACAGGCCTAGGGGATCCTTCACCTGACCACAGACTCCCACTCAGCTGAGGCCCCTTGCTGGGGACAAGGCCCTGCTGCCCCCCTGTTTAGATGTGCTGACCAGCCCCCATTTACAATGAGCATGGAGCTTCGAGAGCTCCAGCTGAGCAAAAGGTGGGGTGATCAGGGAGCCCTGTGGAGCCAGACACTGAGTGGGGCTCACTGTGCCTCCAGAAACACGCAGGCTTCATCTCACCCCACCACATCACTCAGCAACTTCCATTTCCAAGAGGAAAAAGAGCTGTCAAAGAAGCCCTGACTTCCAAGGCCAAACCTGCAAAGCCTGCCTGGACACCTCTAGCAGCTCGGAGGCTTGGTGGTATATCCCCCAAACCCCTGGGTCCCACAGCCAGGCCCTCACCTGCTCCACCCATTTCACAGATAGGGAACTGAGGCCTGAGTCAACCCTTGCATCACCACTCAGCTCCCCTATTCAGCCAGAGGCCACAGACCTCACATCCACAGGACACTTGGTGGCTACCTTGTCCCAGATGTTGTCACATTCCAAAACCACTAGCCTGAGAAGTTTCCAGATTCCCAGCAGTTCCATTTTCCACAAACAAGTTCTGTCTCCGACCATACAACAAAACCATGAACTTGCCAAGCCCTAATCACCCTCTCATCTTGCTTATGTGGGAAGAAGCTGTCACATCATGGCGTGGAGGAAAACCTCTTCCAGTCTTACCTGATCCAAACTTCTAGAGCCATACCCTATAGCCACCTGACCCTGCAGCTCACTGGCACTTTCTGACGTCCTGAACCTTATAAATGGCTGCCCCACAGCCCCTTCAAGCACATTCTTTGCAAAACCCAGGAAGGGCTCCCCGCAGCTCTGGAGGACACATCATTTCCTCACGACAGCCACAGCCACAGAGGAGCTTCTCTGAGGAGGATAGGAAATGCAGAGGCTAATAGCCAGCAAACTGCCATCCACACGAAATCCCTCAGCCCCCATACCCCGCATGCTCACTCCATACCCCAAACTACCCCAAAGGTTCCCTCTGTGGGTCTTGAGGTCTGAGGCCCCCTCCCCACCCTCAGTCCACTGAAGGCAGCTCCAGCCTCAATGACCACGAAGTCCCCAAGTTCCTCTGTCCTCCAGATCTCTTTCCCGCACCCAAGTCCCCTTAGTGTCCACAGGCCCTTGGGTCCCAGTCAGCCTCAGCACCCAAGGGACAAACACAGGGCATCCAGGGCTGGAGCCAGGCATAGGGGGCACGGGCAGCAGAGCCATCACTCGCAGGATGGTGATCCCGGGGGCATGGGGAGGTGCCCTGAAGCACAGGGGCATGAAGAGACAAGACGGGCTCACCTATCACGCTTTTAGCAAAGGATGCTCTCTTGAGGGTGGCCAGGCCCAAGTCGCCGATCTTCACAGACCCTGTGGGCCCAGTGATAAAGATGTTGTCACACTTGAGGTCCCGGTGGATGATGGGGGGCGTCCTGGTGTGCAGGAACAGCAGGCCCTTCAGGATCTGCCGGCACCAGCTACGTAGAACCTTGGGCTTCATCACCTTGAACCGCTTCAGATACCTGCAGGTGGGGGTGTGGCTCACCCACGGCTCGTGTGGGGAAGGGGCCCCCAGTTGCTGAGGGCTGTGTATTTATTTCCCAAACAGGGGCACTTCTTTGAAAGGGCTGCTGGCCACACCAGCCAGGACCACCCCGAGCAGATGCAGGCCCGAGGCCTCAGCCATTGCAACTCTTGAGCCCCAGGCCAAGCCCACCCCAAGGCCCCAACTAGCTGGGCAGGTAGCATGCTCACGTCTTCAGGGTCCCCGAGGTCATCAGTTCGGTCACCAGCACGATGCACCGCTTCCCTCTGGCACTGGACTCCCAGAAGTCATAGAAGCGCACAATGTTGGGGTGCTGCAGGCCCTTCAGCATCTCGGCCTCCTCCTTGAACCGCTGCCTCTCCAGTTTGGTGAGCTTCCGGTCCTAGAGAGAAACACACACGGACTGAGAGGGACACCTGGCACAGCCTCAGGCAGAAGCCTTCCAGGGAGCCGGGGCCAGGACTCTGCCAGGCCACTCTCTCGGCTCTTAACACACAGCACAGCAGAAGGAAAGGACTAGCTATTTGGGGTTGAGGGAAATCTGACCCAGTTCCAAGTCCTTCCCCTCTTTACCCACAGAGAGCAGGACAGGCCTCTGATTCATAAAGTGAGCACAACTGTTCACAGTTCTCCAACATCTGGACCATCAGACCCTGATATCTCATTGATTTCAAACTAGCTTCTCCCTGTTCAAGAAGCTCAGCAAAAAGGTCTCTGGGAATCAGAGATACCTCCAAACCCCACACTGTAATACTCATGTGTTTTTTCCCTAAAAACACCTCTGATGGGGCAGCATCAAGATGGCAGAGCAGGAAGACGTAGAGTTTGCATCTGCTCACAACTAGGGCACTGACGAGGCCCTGGTGCAGGACCCTGGACACCTGAGGGGCGGGAGGAATTCCTGAGCAACCAGGTAGGACATGGGAGGGAGGGAGAGAAGAAGAGTGGCAGTGGGACCAGACAGGCACCACTGAGGGTGTCTGGAGGAGAGGGAAGGTTTCCGCACTCAGAGGAGCCCACTCACCACCAAGGGATCAGTGAGGACAGGGAGGGACCTTTGGGAGGCTGGGAATAGAGGGGAACACAGCCAGCGTCTCCTCCGCCCACTCAGCCCTGGTGAGTCTGTGGGGGTCCTGAGCCTGAAAGCCCCACCACCCACTGGGGCCCCCTCCAGCTGCACAGATCTCAGGCCTAAGACCACCCAGCCCCCCTACCACCCCAGGCCTCTTCCAGGCGCCTGCAGAGTCCAGCCCCCACGCCTCTTCCAGCTGCATGGATCCCAGTCCTGAGCCCTCACACCCACGAAGGCCTCTTCCAGCCACACAGTACTGGCAGCCCAAGTCCCGCCCCGACAGGGCTTCCTCTGGCCATGTAGGTACAGGCGAGCCAGACGCCACCCGCCTCCAAGGCCTCTTCCCTGGATGCGCCAGCCCCTAGGGGCACACCAGTGGAGGCCTACGCCCCAGCTGGCCTACATGACATGTGCGCTCCAGGCCAGCTTCTGGAACAGGTGCTAGTGAGCGAAACATGTGTAGACATGAGGCTGACAAAGCGGGTCCAGACACCTATCTGGAGGTCTTGGAGGGTCCACTGGGGAGGCAGGGTGAGGCTGTAGCTTACAGTAGAAGGAGGAAGACTGGAAGAGGAGGCATGGAGAATTTTTTTTTTTTTTTCAGTAATTACTTATTTTTATTTATTTATTTGGCTGTGCTGGGTCTTAGCTGTATCATGTGAAAGCGAGATCTTTGACCTTCCTTGCGGCAAGTGGAACTTTTAGGTGTGACATGTGGAATCTAGTTCCCTAAACAGGGATCGAACTCAGGCTCCCTGCAATGGAGCATAGAGTCTTAGCCACTAGACCACCAGGGAAGTCCTATTTTTATGTCTTTATCTTTTATTTTTATTCTTTTTCTAATTAATTTTTAAATTGCATTGTTTTCTTTCTTTTGCCTTTTTTTTTTTTTGATGTTATTGTTCTGTTTTATTTTGTCTTCTTGTTTAATTTTTAGAGTTATTTCGCTAAATATAATTTTTACTTTCCCAATTTTACCTTACTTTATTGTTTGGTATTGTTCTGTTCTTTTCTGCTTGTTGCTTGCTTTTTTTTCTTTTTGCTGCACTTTAAGGCTTCCTGGGCCTTAGTTCCCAGGCCAGGGGTTGGGCCTGAGCTCCTGTGGTGGTAGAGCCAAGTCCAAACTGCTGAATTAGCAGAGAACTGCAGGCCACAGGGAAATTAGTCAGCGTGAGGTCTCCCAGAGGTCCTCATCTCAGCACCAACACACAGCTCCACTCAACTGTCTGCAAACTCCAGTGTTGAACTAATCAGGTCAAACAACCAGCAAGACAGGAACACAGCCCTGCCCATCAAAAACAATGGGATGAAAAAAAAAAAAAATGTTACAGATGTAGGAGCAAGGTGAAAACCTTACCAAATAAATGAAGAGGAAACAGGCAACCAGTCTGAAAAAGAATTCAGAGGAATGGTAATAATGATGATCCAAAATCTTGGAAATAGAATGGAGGTGTGGATCAAGAAAACACAAGAAATGTTCAACAAGGACCCAGAAAGACTAAAGAATACACAGTGATGAGCAACACAACAATGGAAATGAAAAATACACTGGAAGGAATCAATGCAAAATAACTGAGATAGAAGAATGAATAAGCAAGCTGGAAGATCAAATGCTGGAAATAATTACTGAGGAGCAGAATAAAGGAAAAGAATGAGAAGAAATGAGGACAGTCTCACAGACCTCTGGGACATCACTGAACACAACAACATTCGAACTATAGAGGTCTCAGAAGAAGAAAAGAGAAAGGGTTTGAGAAAATATTTGAAAAGATTGGTCAAAAACCTCCTTAACATGAGAAAGGAAATAGCCATCCAAGTCCAGGAAGCACAGAGACTTCCCTACTCAAGGAGACAAACCCAATGATAATCACACTGAGACACATATTAATCAAACTAACAAAAACTGAATTCAAAGAAAATATTAAAAGCAGGAAGGAACAGCAAAAAATAACACAAGGGAATCCCCAAAAGGTTATCAGCTGATTTTGCAGCAGTAACTGTGTAAGCCAGAAGGGAGTGGCAAGATACATTTAAAATGATGAAAGGGAAAAACCTACAAGTAAGATTATTCTAGCCAGCAAGGATCTGGTTCAGATTTGATGGAAAAATCAAAAGCATTACAGACAAGCAAAAGCTAAAGAGAATTCAGCACTTCCAAACCAGCTTTACGACAAATGCTAAAGGAATTTCTCTAGGAAACACAAGGGAAGAGACAGACCTATAAACACAAACCCAAAACAATTAGAAAATGGCAATAGGAATATACATATCAATAATTCTCTTAAATGTAAATGGATTAAATGCTCCAACCAAAAGACTGGCTAAATGTATACAAAAATAAGACCTGTATACGTGCTGTCTACAAGTGACCCACTTCAGACCTAGAGACACGTACAGACTGAAGGTGAGGGAGTGGAAGAAGGTATTCTATAGCAAATGGGTATCAAAAGAAAGCTGGAGAAGCAATTAGATAAAGACTTAAATAAAGACTATTTAAGGCCTTTAATAAAGGCCTTAAAATAAAGACTATTACAACAGACAAGGAAGAACACTACATAATGATCAAGGGATCAATCCAAGGAGAAGATATAACAACTATAAATACAGATGCACACAACATAGGTGCACGTCAAAACATATGGCAAATGTTAACAGCAATAAAAGGAGAAATCAACAGGATTACAATTATAGTGGGGGGATTTAACATCCCACTTATACCAATGGACAGATCATACAGACAGAAAATAAATTAGGAAATACAGCTTTAAATGACACAACAGATCAGATAGACTTAACTGATACTCAGAGGATATTCCATCCAAAAGCAACAGAATACACATTCTTCTCAAACGCACACAGAAAATTCTTCAGGATAGATCACATCTTAGGTTATAAACCAAGTCTCAGTAAATTTAAGAAAATTAAAATCATATTAAGCACCTTTTCCAACCACAATGCTATGAGATTAGAAATCAGTTATAGAAAAAAAAACTGTAAAAAGCACAAACACGTGGAGGCTAAATAATATGCTACTAAGTAACTAAGACATCACTGAAGAAATCAAAGAGAAAATTGTAAAAATACCTAGAAATAAATGACAACAAAAACACGACAACCCAAAATCTATGGGATGCAGCAAAAGCAGTTTTAAGAGGAAAGTTTATAGTAATTCAATCCTATCTCAAGAAACAAGAAAAATATCAAATAAACAACCTTATACCTAAAGCAACTACAGAAAAATGAACAAGCAAAACCCAAAGTTAGTAGAAGGAAAGAAATCATAAAAATCAACGAGAAATAAATGAAATAGAAAGGAATGGAGTAATAGCAAAAATCAATGACACTAAAAGCTGGTTCTTGGAAAAGAAACAAAACCGATAAATTGTTAGCTAGATTCATCAAGGAAAAAAAGGGAGAGGATTCAAGTCAATAAAAATAGAAATGAAAAAGGAGAAATTACTATTAATACCACAGAAATACAAAGGATCATAGAGACTATGGTGGTGGTTTAGTTGCTAAGTCGTATCCAACTCTTGTGACCCCATGGACTGTAGCCTGCCAGGCTCCTCTGTCCATGGGATTCTCCCAGCAAGAATACTGGAGTGGATTGCCATTTCCTTCTCTGCTGCTGCTGCTAAGTCGCTTCAGTCCTGTTCGACTCTGTGCGACCTCATCGACAGCAGCCCACTAGGCTCCCCCGTCCCTGGGATTGTCTAAGCAAGAGATTTTACGACAAATGCTAAAGGAATTTCTCTAGGAAACACAAGGGAAGAGACAGACCTATAAACACAAACCCAAAACAATTAGAAAATGGCAATAGGAATATACATATCAATAATTCTCTTAAATGTAAATGGATTAAATGCTCCAACCAAAAGACTGGCTAAATGTATACAAAAATAAGACCTGTATACGTGCTGTCTACAAGTGACCCACTTCAGACCTAGAGACACGTACAGACTGAAGGTGAGGGAGTGGAAGAAGGTATTCTATAGCAAATGGGTATCAAAAGAAAGCTGGAGAAGCAATTAGATAAAGACTTAAATAAAGACTATTTAAGGCCTTTAATAAAGGCCTTAAAATAAAGACTATTACAACAGACAAGGAAGAACACTACATAATGATCAAGGGATCAATCCAAGGAGAAGATATAACAACTATAAATACAGATGCACACAACATAGGTGCACGTCAAAACATATGGCAAATGTTAACAGCAATAAAAGGAGAAATCAACAGGATTACAATTATAGTGGGGGGATTTAACATCCCACTTATACCAATGGACAGATCATACAGACAGAAAATAAATTAGGAAATACAGCTTTAAATGACACAACAGATCAGATAGACTTAACTGATACTCAGAGGATATTCCATCCAAAAGCAACAGAATACACATTCTTCTCAAACGCACACAGAAAATTCTTCAGGATAGATCACATCTTAGGTTATAAACCAAGTCTCAGTAAATTTAAGAAAATTAAAATCATATTAAGCACCTTTTCCAACCACAATGCTATGAGATTAGAAATCAGTTATAGAAAAAAAAACTGTAAAAAGCACAAACACGTGGAGGCTAAATAATATGCTACTAAGTAACTAAGACATCACTGAAGAAATCAAAGAGAAAATTGTAAAAATACCTAGAAATAAATGACAACAAAAACACGACAACCCAAAATCTATGGGATGCAGCAAAAGCAGTTTTAAGAGGAAAGTTTATAGTAATTCAATCCTATCTCAAGAAACAAGAAAAATATCAAATAAACAACCTTATACCTAAAGCAACTACAGAAAAATGAACAAGCAAAACCCAAAGTTAGTAGAAGGAAAGAAATCATAAAAATCAACGAGAAATAAATGAAATAGAAAGGAATGGAGTAATAGCAAAAATCAATGACACTAAAAGCTGGTTCTTGGAAAAGAAACAAAACCGATAAATTGTTAGCTAGATTCATCAAGGAAAAAAAGGGAGAGGATTCAAGTCAATAAAAATAGAAATGAAAAAGGAGAAATTACTATTAATACCACAGAAATACAAAGGATCATAGAGACTATGGTGGTGGTTTAGTTGCTAAGTCGTATCCAACTCTTGTGACCCCATGGACTGTAGCCTGCCAGGCTCCTCTGTCCATGGGATTCTCCCAGCAAGAATACTGGAGTGGATTGCCATTTCCTTCTCTGCTGCTGCTGCTAAGTCGCTTCAGTCCTGTTCGACTCTGTGCGACCTCATCGACAGCAGCCCACTAGGCTCCCCCGTCCCTGGGATTGTCTAAGCAAGAGAACTGGAGTGGATTGCCATTTCCTTCTCCAATGCATGAAAGTGAAAAGTGAAAGTGAAGTTGCTCAGTCATGTCCAACTCTGCGACCCCATGGACTGCAGCCTACCAGGCTCCTCCATCCATGGGATTTTCCAGGCAAGAGTACTGGAGTGGGGTGCCATCGCCTTCTCTGATTTCCTTCTCTATAAGAGACTATACAAGTAACTATAGGCCAATAAAACAGACAACCTGGAAGAAATGGGCAAATTCTTAGAAAGGTACAATCTCCCAAGACTGAATCAAGAAGAAATAGAAAATTGTTTTAAACAGATCAATTACAAGTAACGAAATTGAAACTCCAATTAAAAATCTTCTGACAAACAAAATTCAGGACCAGATGGCTTCACAAGCAAATTCTATCAAACATTTAGAGAAGATCTAACTCCCACCCTTCTCAAACTCTTTCAAAAAACTGCACAGGAAGGAACACTCCCAAGTTCATCCTACAAGGGCACCATCACCCTGATACCAAAACCAGAAAAAAAAAAGCACAAAATAAGAAAATTACAGACAAATATCACTAATGAACATAAAGGCAAAAATTTTCAACAAAATACTAGCAAACAGCATCCAAGAACACACAAAAAAGATCATACACTATAATCAAGTGGGATTTATCCCAGGGTTCTTCAATACACATAAACCAATCAGCACAATACCCATATCAACAAATTAAAGAATAAAAACCATATGATCATTTCAATAGAGACAGAAAAAGCTTTTAACAAAATTCAATATCCATTCATGATAAAATCTCTCCAGAAAATGGGCATAGCAGGAAGCTACCTCAACATAATAAAGGCCATATATGACAAACCAACAGCAAATATGCTCAGTGATGAAAAGCTGAAAGCATTTCCTCTAACATCAGAAACAGACTCAATAAGAATGCCCACTCCCACCACTATTATTCAACATAGTTTTGGAAGTCCTAGCTATGAAGAAATAAAAGAAATTCAAACTGGAAGAGAAGACGTAAAACTGACACTGTATGTAAATGACACGATACTATACATAGAAAATCCTAAAGATGTCAGTAGAAAACTACTTTAGCTAATCAATACATTTGGTAAAGTTGCAGGAGACAAAATTAATGTACAGAAACCTCTTGTATTACTATACTCTGACAACAAAAGTTGAGCAAGAAATATCAAGGAAAATCCCATTTACCATTGCAACAAAAAGAATAAAGTATCTAAGAATAAACCTACCTAAGGAGGTAAAAGACCTGTACTCAGAAACTGAGTACACATCAGTATATGACACTGATGAAAGAAATCAAAGATGACACAAACAAATGGAGAGAGATACCACACTCTTGGATTAGAAGAATCAATATTATGAAAATGACTATACCACCCAAAGCAATCTATAGATTCAATGTAATCCCTATCAAATTACCAATGGCATTTTTCACAGAATTAGAACAAAAAATTTTTACAATTTATATGGAAATACAAAAGACCCAAAGAGCCGAAGCAATCTTAAGAGAAACGGAGCAGAAGAAATCAGGCTCCCTGACTTCAAACTATACAACACAGCTCCAGTCATCAAGACAGTATGGTACTGACACAAAAACAGAAACGCAGATCAATGAAACAGGACAGAAAGCCCAGAGGTAAACCCACACACCCATGGTTACCTAATCTATGACAAAAGAGGCAAGAATATACAATGGAGAAAAGACAGTCTCTTCAATAAGTGGTGCTGGGAAAACTGGACAGCTACGTGTAAATGGATGAAATTAGAACACTCCCTAACACCATACACAAAAATAAACTCAACATAGATAAAGACCTAAACTTAAGACTGGATACTATAAAACTCTTAGAGGAAAAGACAGGAAGAACACTCATTGACATAAATCACAGCAACACCCTTTTTGACTCACTTCCTTTACTAATGAAAATAAAAACAAAAATAGACAAATAGGACCTAATTAAACTTAAAAGCTTTTGCAAAACAAAGGAAACCATAAACAAGACAAAAAGACAACCCCCAGAATGGGAGAAAATATTTGTCAATGAAGCAACTGACAAGTGATTAATCGCTAAAATATACAAATAGCTCACACAGCTCAACATAAAGAAACAGCCCAATCAAAAAACTGGCGGAAGACCTAAATAGACATTCCTCCAGAGAAAACATACAGATGGTCAAGAGGCATATGAAAAGATGGTCAACATCACTAATTTTTAGAGAAGTGCAGGTCAAAACCACAATGAGGTATCCCCTCACACTTGTCAGAATGGCCTTCGTCAAAAATCTACAAACAATAAACACTTGAGAGGGTATGGAGAAAAGGGAAACCTCTTGCACTGAAAATGTAAATTGATACAACCACTATGGAGAGCAGTGTGCTGCTGCTAAGTCACTTCAGTCGTGTCCGACTCTGTGCAACCCCATAGACGGTAACCCACCAGGCTCCGCCGTCCCTGGGATTCTCCAGGCAAGAACACTGGAGTGGGTTGCCATTTCCTTCTCCAATACATGAAAGTGAAAAGTGAAAGTGAAGTCGCTCAGTCATGTCTGACTCTTCGCGACCCCATGGACTGCAGCCTACCAGGCTCCTCCGCCCATGGGATTTCCCAGGCAAGAGTACTGGAGTGGGGTGCCATTGCCTTCTCCAGAGAGCAATATGGAGGTTCCTTAAAAAAACTGAAAATAGAACTACCAGATGACTCAGCAATCCCACCACAGGGCATATACCCTAAGAAAACCACAATTTAAAAAGACACATGACACCCCAATGTTCATTGCAGCACTATTTACAATAGCCAGGACATGGAAGCAACTTAAGCATCCATCACAGACGAATGGATATAGAACATGTGGCACAGGGGGATTCCCTAGTAGTCCAGTGGTTAGGATTCCATGGTTCCACTGTAGAGGGCATGGGTTCGATCCCAGCTTGGGAAACTAAAATCCCACCCTCCCCATGGTGTGGCCAAGAAAAAAAGAGAAGACAATGTGGTACATATATACAATGGAATACTGCTGCTGCTAAGTCACTTCAGTCGTGTCCGACTCTGTGCGACCCCATAGACGGCAGCCCACCAGGCTCCCCCGTCCCTGGGATTCTCCAGGCAAGAACACTGGAGTGGGTTGCCATTTCCTTCTCCATTGTATGAAAGTGAAAAGTGAAAAGGAAGTCGCCCAGTCGTATCCAACCCCATGGACTGCAGCCTACCAGGCTCCTCATCCATGGGATTTTCCAGGCAAGAGTACTGGAGTGGGGTGCCACTGCCTTCTCCGCAATGGAATACTACTCAGCCTTAAAAAGAAACAAAACTGAGTCATTTGTAGAGACGTGGATGGACCTAGAATCTGTCATACAGAGTGATGTACCTCAGAAAGAGAAAAACAAATACTGTATATTAACACATATATGTGAAATCTAGTAAAACAGGACAGATGAACCTATCTGCAGGGCAGGAATAGAGATAAAGATGTAGAGAATCTTTGTGGACATGGCGGGGTTGAGGGGAAGTGGGAGTGGGTTGAACTGGGAGATTGAGATTGACATGCATGTTGCTCGTGGGAACCTACGGTATAGTGCAGAGAGCTCAGTTCAGCGTTCCGTGGAGACCTAGACGGGTGGGATGGGTGAGATGTGTATAAGAGACAGCAATAATTCTCTTATCCCCACAAAAAAAGTGGCCCAGACTCACTCCACTGCTGTCCAGAGGCCCTGGGCAGTCCAAGTAATCTAACCACCAGAGGTAAGATGACCGCACAGGCCAGGTGGCAGACTGATGGCCTCAGGTTAGTGTCTGCTGAGTGAACGTGCTCCCAGGCCTGAACATCCATGGTGTCCCTCTGGGCCAGGCACTCTGCACCAGGGTATAGTGCGTGGCGGGGAAGCAGGGTGGGGAGAGAGGTGGTGTCCCCTCTGGGCCAGAAGATGTGTATAAGAGACAGGTGGGATGGGTGGGGGAGGGCCATGACAGAGGGGATATATGCATACATATAGCCAGTTCACCTCATCGTACAGTAGAAACTAATACAACATTTTAAAGCAACTATATCGAAATTTAAAAAAGAAAAGAAACCTCTTAAACCTTGCTCCCTCCATACCCACTTACCGAGTATTATTAAGAGAAAGAAGTATCTGTTTACTTCTAATTTACATGTACTTTGAGGACATGTCCACAACCACAGCAGATGACAAGCAGAAAACAAGGAAACGATGGCATGAGAGGCAGAGAAGAGCAGCAGAGTCCCAGCCTCATCTGCATCAACGTGAGAGGACACAGAAGACACACTAGCTGGGGCTGGGAACACCTGCACCTCGGGCACTGGGTTGGGACCGCAAGGTTAAGTAGGGAACTACAGCCCCACCATCACGGGACGGGGAGGCACCTCCGGGGTGTCGCCCATGAGTATGCCCAGCCACATCCTGGGAGGAAGACACAGGCTCCTTCAGCACAGTCCCACACACCAAGCACCTTCCTTGCCCTTGACCCATCTGCTCCAGCATTACCCAGATCCCAATCCACCACCAACCCGGCCACCTGTCTTCATCCCTCCTCTGCAGCCTAGATCCTGGCCCTTCCCTTCTTAAATCCCTCCCATGGATTTCCACCAGAGAGCACTGAGAACAACCCCAAGAGTTCTGTTGTTTTCAACTTCACCTCATGGGTGAACCTCACCCCTAGAGGCCCCGGCACAGCCTTCTCCCCAAGCCTGAATATGTGCCCCCAGCGTCACCTCCATCACAGCCCAATCAGCCTACAAAGCCCACCGTTCACCTTCCCACCAGAACTCTCAGAAGGAAACATAAATACAAATGAACACAAACCATCAAGTTTTTGAGGAGTTCCAGGAAGACAGAAATGGATACATTTCAATGAAGAAATCAGAGCTGAAGAAAACACACCCCAAGACCTCTCAGGTCCTTTGAAAGACCCCAGAGGACATCAAGCCAGACTCCAACCAATCAAAAGAAGTGAAGGGCCCTGGGGTCATGACAAGACTGGCTGGTTAAGGAATTCTATCCCAAGTAGCACTGTACCCATTAGGCATTCTCGCACCCACCAGGCCCACCTCAATAAACCGTCATCAGACACTCCAGGTACAAGCGGGACTGGATAGAATAATCACCAACAAAGCAGAGATACACCAAGACTGATTCCAGAGAAACAAGCAATTCAGGCACAAAAGCAACTTCCCCAAAAATCTAGTTCATGTCCTCATAAAAATCCCAGAGCTTGACACAAATAAATAAGAGCAGCTTCTATTTAAATAGGAACAATCAAGGGAGAGCTTTTGCAAATTAAAGCTCTGTATTTTAAGAATAAGATATTCTATAACCCAATGAAACAGTAAATACAAAAAAGTTACCATTTCACCAAGACAGTAACATGGAAACATGTTCTGCTCTTCAAAAGTGATACTTTGTTTTAGAAAGTAAGTCACCAACATATTCTCAGTAGGTGCATTTGACATGGAGTTACACCCAGAATATAGACAGAACTCCCAAACCTCAACAATAAAGACATGGAAAAAAAAGTCACAAAAGAAGATGCAGAAAAGGCCAGTAAGTACATGAAAATGTGTAAAGCACCATGAGTCACCAGAAAAATGTCAATTAAAAGCACAAGATACCACTTCACACCCACCAGAAGGGCTAAAATAAAAAGATGGATCATTCCAACCACTGGACATCCGAGAGCAGCTGAGCTCTCCGGGCACACAGCTGTTGGAAATACAAGCTGGTACAAGCCTCAGAGAGCCCTTGGCAGGTTCACCCCTGCTCTAGGTCCAGCCACACCCCTTCCACTTTGTTGCTGTTGTTCAGTTGCTAAGTTATGCCCAGCTCTGCAACCCTATGAACTATACCCCATCAGGCTCCTCTGTCCATGAGATTTCCCCCACAAGAATACAGCAATGGGTTGCCATTTCCTTCTCCAGGGATCTTCCCAGACCAGGGATCGAACCTGTGTCTCCTGCATTGGCAAGTAGATTCTTTACCACTGAGCCCCCGGGGAAGCCCAGCTCCACTCCTAATATCTCCTGAACTCCAGAGAAGGCAAAACTCACACATGGGGTTGAAACCAGAGCAAGGGCTTGCCTCTTGGGTGAGGGGCAATGCAGGAGCTGAGAACCTGGCGGGGGTGAGGGGAGGTGAAGGATGGGGGGTAGTGGTGGGGGATGAGGGCGTGACAGAAACATTCTACACTGTAACTGAAGACAAAGGTTACACCTTCCCACGCATATGTCAAAGCTCATCATGTATACACTTGAGATCTGTGTTTCATTATATGTAAGTTATACCTCAATTTTTCAAATGTAAAAAGTAAAATGAAAGCATCACAAAGCCAAATAGATAAAGAGACGAAAAACATTGAGAGACACGAAAGAACCAGCTGGAAGTCCTAACAACACGGAACAGGAGTTCTAGGAGGAGAGAACAGGTATCAGGAAACAAGACGATAGCAGAATAGCATTTCCCCGAGCTAAAGGGAGAGCTGTTTAGAAGAAAAGCATACGCCACGGCCGAATCAATGAGAAACGACCCACCTCCAGTCTCATTCCTGAAAAAATCAGATTCCCAAGGGCTGAGAGTAAGTCCTACCTCCCAAGGAACACCCAGACAGGCACCCAGTCTCACTGGTAATACTGGCAGCATCCTCAAAATGCTGACTCAAACCTGCAATTCTATCATCCGCCAAAGGGACATCAAACATGAGGCCCAAAGACTTACTCTCAGACACTTGAGAACCCAGAGGTTACTTCACAGCACCCCAGGTGAAACAGCTACTGGGAGCGTTTCTGCAAAGCAGAGAACACAAAAGGGAGCTCGGTGAAGCCCCGCTGGCCCACGATGGGCGACTGAACTTGGCTGCACCCTGTGGCAGAAGCCTGAAAGGACACGGGGTGCACCACTGTGCCGCTCCCAGACCCAGCACCCATCTGGGCAATGACATTCCAGTTACTAGACCATCTAATGGTCTAGCCATTTATTCTAAAGCAAACTCACAGGATTACTTATAGTTATAATAAAAATTGTTTTTGCCAGTATTTCAGCATCAACCAACAGTAAAGCAAAAGATTTCATTTTAGTGCGGAGCAAAAGGTTCATGTTATAAATAACCTAACTAACAACACTGAGAGGGAGAGGAAAGTGCCCTGCATATGCTACAGTTTTGATTTTCAGATGCCAGCTAAACATGGTAAAGCCAAGACTCAAGTATAACACAAAAGTCAGATCTTTAACAACAGCGCCACTTGGAGCTGGACTGGGTGTGGAAGTGAGAGGGAGCCGACCTTATTTTATATTCTAAGCCACTGGGCTATTTTTAACTAGGTGACACACTGCTCGATAATTTAAAAGGTCAGCTGGCATGTCCTCAGAGCACTGTCCAGAGCTGCCTGCAGTATGCTGCCCAGCGTCCCTTCTCTCAGAGTTGGCTGGGGTCCTTTCCAGTTTGTTGATTGCTGGCTGGCCCCATCAGCTCAGTGACTCCATGGAGGCAGGACCACCACAGTGACGGATGCATTAGCACTGTTTGTGGAGTGATTTCATTCATTGATGTGCTGGGGGCTCAAGTCATAAATCAAGGTAGGAAGAAAGCACATAATCCCTTTGAGACCCCCAAATCCTGCCAGAGTCAGGTGGTTCTGAAGGTCTGATGTTGAGGAGGTGGGCTCTGGTTGGTCACATAGTATCACTACGGGACAGCTCACCCCCACCACATAAGAAGGTGAGGTCTCTTAGACCAGCCTCTCTCCCACCAGATCCCTGGTGGCGGGTAAATTATTGGTAAATAATTTATTGGGTAAGGATGGTCAAAGTCAACCAGATGATAAAGGATAAATGCATTCTGGGACAATGCCGGCCCTTTTCTCCTACAGGAAAAAGGTCCAGCCGGTCACAGATGGCACCCTCTGAATAGGGACAGGGAGAAGAGATGGCCAAGGTGGTCAGAGGAAGAAATCCCTGGATCTAATAGGCCCTCCCAGCCACCAAGGGGTCAGCAGATCTGCCCAACATCACACGAGTGAGGGCTGAAATCATCAGACCCAGAGGGCCACCCTGGCTGTTCTCAGGGGATTCTGCAACCATCTCCTTTCTCCATGCAAAGCCAACCAACCCCATGAGGAGCAGAGCTGCCTGGCAACCCTGAGTCCAGACAGGGAAAGGCAGGATCCACACACACAATATGGAGAGGGGACATGAGCAGCTGGGAGAGTGACAAGAACAGCCAGAGTCCTAGGGTTAGCAAGCTGGACCTCTCTTCAACCCCATCTGGTCAAAAAACAAAGTGTCAAGGGTCTTTGTTGAGAACAGTCCCATGTACAGAGAGTCACCCGAGGACAGGGGCTCCAGGAACAGAGTGGGCCTGAGGGCGGGGCTCACTGGCCCTGCACAGTCCTCTGCACACTAGGCCCCGGATACCACTGGTGGGAAGAGCCTTCTCAAGTCTAGAGGATCTGACCCAGGCTCAAGCTGCTGCGGAGCTGGCCCTTTCCTCGCCACTCTCTCACCATAAAACAGAGAGAAGGCATAGGGTCTCGGGTCCAGGGAGTAGTGGGCACACAGGGAGTGGAGATGTCAGTGGAGAAGAGGACACTGCTCTGTCCCTGACTCCTACTTCAGGCGAGGATCCCTGCACCTCGCTCAGTCAACCGATGGTCCCTGAGGCTCTAGGCATGCAGGAAAAGCCATGGACAACCTCAGGTGCAGCAGGGATGGCAGACAACAGAAAAACACACAATTACACTGCACCAAAAATCAGAGCAAAGGGATAGGTGGGTGGGCCAGCTGCAGGCACCGTGAGCCAGAGAACACCCCCAATGGCCTCGGGAGAAGGCCGTCCCCACCTACCCAGGGCACTGGCAGGGCAGGGATTCCGGGAGGAAGCATCCTATATGAGGGTGTGAGGTCCCAGAAGAGTGGGCTGATTGTGGTTTACAACCCACCACAGGGGCTGGTGGCTGCAGGGACAGCAGCCAGGTGCTGGCTCTGCCCCAAGGCAGGTGGCTCAGTGGGACTGTCTCGACCTCTCTCAAGAGCTACGCTCCACCTGGGCAGCAAAGGAGAGCCATGGACAGACGGTAATATCACACACATTGTACTGTGACCTGTTGCCTCTAATATTTACTGTATTTACTTCTTTTAAACTCAAGTGCTGTCTTCAGCTGCATCTAAGCAATAAAATACACAAGCTCACAGAAAAGGGAGGAATGTTTTTTTCTAAATCATTTCCAAACAAAGGCATCAAATAGTGTGTACTCTAGAGTATGAGCTCGCACCTTTCCACTCTTTGATCAAAGAATACAGTTTTCCTTTGCTTCTGAAGAAATACAAGATAAACTAAACTGAACTAAAATAAAGGCACCATTACTGAAGTGAAAAGTCCTCCCACTGCTACCATAAGATGGAATCCCGCTTCTCGGGAAGTACAGACCCAACATAAAGGGTCCATGGAGTCTCAGAAAAAGGAAGATCCCACTGGGCACGGGCTGAGAGTAAAATCTCAGTGGACAGACAGATCAGGGAGGGCTGGACACTCCAACACTCACACTTGCTTTGTCACAGGTGCCAGCAAGCTTATAATTGCTGAGGAGGAAATGTGAATATCACCATCCAGCCTCTCACTGCTTTTGTAAACAGTACTATCTTCTTTGGGGTGGAGGGAGGTTTAGGTACACAAATGACTCAAAATTAGAGTCTCTAAGGGCCTTTGCTCTTTTAAGGCCATCCAGGCCACTGCCCTTCCCACAAAAGGCAGAGCCACCAGTGGCCAGCCTCACCAGGCCCCGTTCCTTCTGCCACCTACAGAAGGACTGTGTAAAACTAGGTGCCCTCACCACACGCAAGCTGGGATACAACTATGTCATAAGTTTAACGAGCTGTAAAGGATGTCATCTGCAGCATACTGGAAACAGTGTCATTATTTTAATGCTCTATGAAATGGTTCCCATGGCACTTCATAGTAGCCCAGCTATATTATAAAAATATACCAGTAAAAGCATCTCTAATACAGTTCAGATTCTTATTTTCACTCCACAGACCTAATATAATACAGGTTTTTCCTAAAAGCCTTTATTGATCACCTGACCACACTTCTCTGTCACAAAATGATGCATATTGAAATTTGGGGTTTTTATTTCCTATGGTCATGTAACTGTGAGGTCCAAACATTTTTCTTATGCACCGAGTTATTATTATGAAACAGTAGTGCATAGTTGATCAAACAGATAACAAATGTGACTGAACAGGCATTTTTTACTGAGCCGGGTGGAGCCTTTTCCCTATCATTTCACATATTCTCCATGAGTGAATCTTAATTATCACTCGATTGAGGCTGAGCCAGCGTCAGTTCTTTCACCTCTGGCTCTAATCAGCCAGCAGATGGGGTGAGGGAGCAGTTACGGGCCCAGCACAGACCAGTTCTTCAGGACCAGCTGGCAGCCCCATCAGGCCCGCCTTCGTTTCTGTGAACATAGCAAAGTGTGTCAGCCCCATCCCCAGACCCTCACTGGGGTCTACTGTCACTTTTTACTCTGGGCAGGGCTAGAGGTGAGGTCTGGTGGGGGGTGGGAGGGTACAGGAGGAAGCCCTTATTCCAGGCATGAACACAGTGGGTCAGTTTTGAGACGGCCCTTTATATTGGGCACTCCTGGGGTGGAGGCCTCTGCCCCATGCCCCACCCCAGGCTCAGGGTCATGGGCAGGCTACACCCTACCCCAGGCCTGCTCATCCTCCTCACCACAGGACAGGCAGGACCACAGTGAAACTGGAAGGAGCTGTCACGACTTGGTAAGGACAGGTGAAAAAAGAAGCCAAACAGGGAAGAGGACCAGACAAGGGGTGGGGATCATCTCAGAGAGCAGACAGGCTGCGGGGTGGAGGGAGGGGGCTTGAGGACAGCACCTGATCAGAGACGGAGCCCACTGGCATCCTCAAGGGCAGGAGCTCGCTGGGCAGGCCCCGGCCCCTTTGCAGGGTTCAACCCCAAGCCCTCCAGTCCATAAAATCTTTCATGGGACCTCCCTGGTGGCTCAGCTGGTAAAGCGTCTGCCTGCAATGCGGGAGACCTGGGTTCGATCCCTGAGTCAGGATGCTCCCCTGGAGAAGGAAATGGCAACCCACTCCAGTACTCTTGCCTGAAAAATTCCACGGACTGAGGAGCCTGGTAGACTACAGTCCACACGGTCGCAAAGAGTCGGACACGACTGAGCGAATTCACTTCACTTCAGGCCTCACACAGGGCACAGACAGACCTGACCTAGCCCTGCAAATAGTCCCAGATAATGACAGATGGTCATGGCCAAGACACACTACACTTCCTCCTATCACAGCTGCCCTGAGCAGGTCTCCCTGGCAAGTCCTGGGAAGTCAGCCCCCACAGTCTAGCTCGCCCCTCCTGGCCGAGCCATGGGGTCTTAACTATACAGTTGTGGTCTCGCCACACCTCATTCCTCTCCATACAAAGGGAAAGGATGGAGGTCTTATGGAGGTGGCACCACAAGCTCAGGTCTGTTCTCTCCTGGAAGCAGGCAGACAAGAGAGAACAGAGCAGTGGAGTAACCCTGGTACCCTGGGCCAGAGCAGTGGGCCATCCATTGTGGTGTGAAATGCAAACAGGAGGTTAGTGAGCAGGGTAGCTAGCACCCGGCCCGTGCCAACCCCACTGGCCACTCCCTGCTCCTGCCCTGGCTCCCCCTCTACCCTTCAAGCAGGGGAAGTCATCTGAGGCGGCCCCAAGGCCCAGCAGGCAGAAGCTCGGGAGCAGTCACCCCCGTACGTGGCCACACCACGTGTCTGGTTTCTAGGAAGGGCCGGCTCTAGCCCAGGCCACATCCGCACAGAGACACCTAAAGATAGATGTGGACGCACCATGGACAAAGGTCAGTTGAGGTGAGTACCTCATCGAGGACAGAGCCTGTGCGAGAAGTGGGACAGGACGGCAAACACTGCAGCAAACGCCAGGGCCAAGCTGCTGACAGGTCACTCCTTTGGGGCCTCCGCGTTGGCCCCATTTCCTATAAAGGATCTTCCTGTGGCTGGGGCACCCTGCTGTAACAGCAGGGTCCATGGTCCTGTATCAAACTGCTGAATGCTACGGGCACTCCCCCAGAAAACCGACCCTCCCCCACATACCTCCAAGCCCAAGAACACCTAGACCTGCAGCTCTGACTGCTCACAGAAGCAGAAAGGAGGGAGAACCCAATGCTTCGTACTGCGGAAGGGCCCATCCAGCCAAGTCCTCTGAGCCCCACCCCACAAAAAAAGTGGCCCAGACTCACTCCACTGCTGTCCAGAGGCCCTGGGCAGTCCAAGTAATCTAACCACCAGAGGTAAGATGACCGCACAGGCCAGGTGGCAGACTGATGGCCTCAGGTTAGTGTCTGCTGAGTGAACGTGCTCCCAGGCCTGAACATCCATGGTGTCCCTCTGGGCCAGGCACTCTGCACCAGGGTATAGTGCGTGGCGGGGAAGCAGGGTGGGGAGAGAGGTGGTGTCCCCTCTGGGCCAGACGCTGTACCAGGATACCAGGATGCAGGTCAGGAAGCTGGGGATGTCCCTCTGGGTCAGGTGATGCACCAGAATGCAAGGTGGAGGGAGGCATTGTCAGATGGACAATGCATGGGATCAAGAAAACAGAGGACCACAGACAGAGGCTCAGGGCTCTCTGGGGTGAAAGAAAGGCTAGTGGCTCCCATCTGTCCCCGTCCTGTGAACCAGCTCCTTGGTTCCTCCTCAAGATGGCAGCAAGAGCCCTGGGGCCTCAACGAAAGCAAGAGAACAGGCACAACAGGCACACGCATGTGAAACGGGCAATCAGCTGGGTCTGCTCCTCTGAAGAGAAGGGAGCCCCACGCTCAGCCACATTCTCCTCTAGAGTCGTGTGGCCTAAGACAATAGCTATGAGTCACATGTGGTTACGGATATGTGACATGCGGCTAGTACAAACTGAGATGCTATCTAAACATACGATACACACTAGGTTTCTAAGACATAGCATTTTTAAAGGTTATTTTTAAGTCTGGTTAATAATCTCATTTTAATTACAGCTGACCCTTGAACAATATGGGGGTTATGGTCAATGATCCTCTACACAGTTGGAAATCCACATTCAAATGTACAGTGGGCCCTCCATACTCATGGTCTGCATAATCTGCATCTACAGATTGAACCGACCATGGATCATATAACACTGTCACATGTATTTACTGGGAAGAAAAATCCACATAGTAAGTGGGCCCATGCAGTTCAAACCCACATTGTTCAAAGGTCAACTATACCTGTTAAAAAGATATTTTTGATATATTAAGTTAAGGAAAATATATTATTAAAGTTAACTCTACTTGTTCTTTTTATACATTAAAAGTGGCTTTTAAACTATGTATTACATATATGGTTCACAATAAATTTCTACAGGACCAGTGCTGCTCTCGGAGAAGACAATGGCACCCCACTCCAGCACTCTTGCCTGGAACATCCCATGGACGGAGGAGCCTGGTGGGCTGCAGTCCATGGGGTCGCGAAGAGTCGGACACGACTGAGCAACTTCGCTTTCACTTTTCACTTTCATGCATTAGAGAAGGCAATGGCAACCCACTCCATTGTTCTTGCCTGGAGAATCCCAGGGATGGGGGAGCCTGGTGGGCTGCCGTCTATGGGGTCGTGCAGAGTCAGACACGACTGAAGCGACTACCTTAGAGCATTGGCACTACCACCATAGACTAGACACTGAAGGGCTGGCAGAGCTGCAGCAGTATGACAGGGTCTGCTGAGGCAGAGAGGCCTCAGTGAGCACCCAGGCTTCAGCCTAGTCGCCCCCAGAAGTGCTAAGTGCTAGGAACATGGATAAAAGGGAACAGAGCAGCCCTCACAAAGGGTGAAGCTCCACTTTGAATCAGCTTAATTCCAGACTTGATTAATATGATCTCCTCTTATTCTAACTGCCTGTGGGAACAGAAGTTAAGTCTTCTCTAGAGAAAGACAAAATCACCCACAGCCTCCCTCAAATATCTCCGTAAGTTTTCAACACATCCATCAGAAATGGCCAGGCAGACTAGGAGACAAGGCCAAACGATAGAAAATCGAGAGGAAAAAGAATGACAATAGCCAAAAAAAGACAGTGACAATGAGCTCCAGGAGGACTCAACTATTATAGTTGTTAGACACAGACATTAAAATCTTGATTAGTGTGGCCAAGAAAACAGATAGACTGATAATTTCACCAGAACCAAAATCTACAGAATAGAAATCAAATGGAATCTAAAACTAAGCAATGAAAATGGAAACTCAATATACAAGTTTAACAGCAGATTAGACATGGCTAAAGACTGGATCAAAAAACTAGAAGATAGGGGTACAAAATATACAGACTGAAAACATGGAGACAAATGTATAGACAACACAGGAAAGAGGATTTTAAAAAACTCATATAACACAGTGGAAAGGTCCAACCTTTTCATAAAAGGGATTCTGGAACAAGAGGGCATAAAGAATGGAACAAAAGTAATGTGTCTGAAATAACAGTCCAAAGTTTTCTAAAACTGAAAGACATCCAGACATAGATTCAGTAAGTACTATAAACCTTAATCAGGTTAAATATAAGGAAAATCACCCACAGGCACACTGCAGCCAAATAAAACTCCTACAAAACAAACACACAGGAAAATTTTAGACACAGTATCACCAAAGGCAGGCAGGGGGTGGGTAGATACAGTGCAGTGTTCTAAGGCCCCTGCTTTCTGTGCCCAGGATGCGGTCGAAGTTCTAGTTCATTGCTGTTGTTCAGTTGCTAAATCATGTTCAACTCTTTGCGACCCTACGGACTGTAGCACGCCAGGCTTCCCTGTCTTCCACTACCTCCCGGAGCCTGCTCAAACTCATGTCCATTGAGTCAGTGATGTCATCCAACCATCTCACCCTCTATTGTCCCATTCTCCTCCTGCCTTCAATCTTCCCCAGCATCAGGGTCTTTTCTAATGAGTCAGCTCTTCGCATTAGGTGGCCAAAGTATTGGAGCTTCAGTTTCAGCAACAGTACTTCCAATGAATATTCAGGGTCGATTTCCTTTAAGATTGACTGGTTTTATCTCCTTGCTGTCCAAGGGACTCTCAAGAGTCTTCTCCAGCACCACAGTTCAAAAGTATCAATCTTTTGGCACTCAGCCTTGATAGTCCAACTCTCATATCGGTACATGACTACTGGAAAAACCATATCTTTTGACAATACCAACTTCTGTCAGCAAAGTGACATCTGTTTTTTAATGCTGTCTAGGTTTGCCATAGCTTTTCTTCCAAGAAGTAAACGTCTTTTAATTTCACGGCTGCAGTCACCGTTCACAATGATTTTGGCACCCAAGAAAATTAAGTCTGTCACTGTTTCCATTTTTTTCCCATCTATTTGCTTGAAGTGATGGGACCAGATGCCATGATCTTAGGTTTTTGAAAGCTGAGTTTTAAGTCAGCTTTTTCACTCTCCACTTTCACCTTCATCAAGAGGCTCTTTAGTTCCTCTTCACTTTCTGCCATAGGGGTGGTGTCATCTGCATATCTGAGGTTGTTGATATTTCTCCTTACAATTTTGATTCCAGCCTGTGATTCATCCACCAAGCATTTTGCATGATATACCCTGCATAGAAGTTAAATAAGCAGGGTGACAATATACAGCCTTGACATACTCCTTTCCCAATTTGGAACCAGTCAGTTGTTCCATGTATAGTTTTAACTGTTGCTTCTTGACCTGCATACAGGTTTCTCAGGAGACAGGTAAGGTGGTCTAGTATTCCCATCTCTTTAAGACTTTACCATAGTTTGTTGTGATCCATAGTCAAAGGTTTTAGCATAGTCAATGAAGCAGAAGTAGATGTTCCTCTGGAATTCCCTTGCTTTCTCTATGACCCAACAGATGTTGGCAATTTGATCTCTGCTTCCTCTGCCTTTTCTAAATCCAGATTGTACATCTGGAAGTTCTTGGTTCACATACTGTTGAAGCCTAGCTTGAAGGATTTTGAGCATTACATTGCTAGTGTGTGAAATAAGCACAATTGTGCAGTAGTTTGAACATTCTTTGGTATTGCCCTTCTTTGAGATTGGAATGAAAACTGAGCTTTTCCAGTCCCACAGCCACTGCTGAGTTTTCCAAATTTGCTGACATATTCAGTGCAGCACTTTATAGCATCATCCTTTAGGATTTTAAATAGCTCAGCTGGAATTCCATCACCTCCACTAGCTTTGTTCATAGTAATGCTTCCTAAGGCCCACTTGACTTCACACTCCAGGATATCTGGCTCTCAGTGAGTAACCACACCATTGTGGTTATCCAGGTCATTAAGACTATTTTGATACAATTCTTCTGTGTATTCTTGATACCTCTTCTTAATCTCTTCTGATTCTGTTAGATTCTTATTATTTCTGTTCTTTATGGAAAAACCATAGATTTGATTATATAGACCTTTGTTGGAAAAGTGATGTCTCTGTTTTTCAATACACTGTCTAGGTTTGTTATAACTTTTCTTCCAAGGAGCAAGTATCTTTTAATTTCATGGCTGCAGGCACTGTCCACAATTATTTTGGAGCCCAATAAAATAAAGTCTGTCAATGTTTCCACTTTTTCCCCTTCTATTTGCCATAAAGTGATGGGACTGTATGCCATGATCTTAGTTTTTTTTATTGTTGAGTTTCGAGCCAGCTTTTTCACTCTCCTCTTTCACCTTCGTCAAGAGGCTCTTCAGTTCCTTTTCACTTTCAGCCATTAAGATGGTATCATCTGCATATCTGAGGCTGTTGATATTTTCTCCTGACAATCTTGATTCCTCCTGTGTTCCATCCAGCCCAGCATTTCACATGATATATTCTGCATAGATGTTACATAAGCAGGGTGACAATATACAGCCTTGGTGTACTCCTTTCCCAATTTGAAATCAGTCAAAGACTCTTGAGAGTCCCTTGGACTGCAAGGAGATCCAACCAGTCCATTCTGAAGGAGATCAATCCTGGGATTTCTTTGGAAGGAATGATGCTAAAGCTGAAACTCCAGTACTTTGGCCACCTCATGAGAAGAGTTGACTCATTGGAAAAGACTCTGATGCTGGGAGGGATCAGGGGCAGGAGAAGGGGACGACCGAGGATGAGATGGCTGGATGGCATCACAGACTCGATGGACTTGAGTCTGAGTGAACTCCAGGAGATGGTGATGAACAGGGAGGCCTGGTGTGCTGCGATTCATGAGGTCGCAGAGTCGGACACGACTGAGCGACAGAACTGAACTGAACTGAACTCCATGTATGGTTCTAACTGTTGCTTTTTGACCACATATAGGTTTCTCAGGAGACAGGTAAGGTGCCTTAACCTCTAACTGGACTACTAAAAAACTTAGGAAAGAATGCATGAGAAACTTTCTAAGTACAAGCTCTAAAGTGCTCAAAGCCTAGAGAGCTAAGATTGGTTCATCCAATTACAAAGCATACACACCTGAAACCACACCTCAGTTGTTAAAATTCCCACTATGTGGATACACAAGTATGTAATGAAATAATGACCAAAACTTGGAAATACACAGCCAAATGAAGTAAAATGAAATGACCGGTGAAATAAGCACACCACCCCAATTACCCTGCTCTTTGTCACCCTTCATCCTGCCCTCTTCAGTCATGCAGCCCTACAACCCAGGTCTCCCCAGGGCATGCCTACCAAGGACAACATCTTTGTGATCCCAATCACCGGTGGGATGATGGTACAATCTTCCCAAAATAAAAAAGAATCCCAAATCCAATGCAGAGCTAGTATTCAGTGGGGCTCCCTTCTGCAGGAGGGTTTGCTCCCCGGGAGATGGTAAAGCCACCTCCCCATTGCACAATTGAGACCTACAGATGCCAGGCCTGGCACCTCACAGGGGCTGCTCTGCCTCCATCTGTTATATCTCACCTTGGACAATTAGGAATGACTCCTGAGGCCAGGAGCAAACTCTGAGGTCTGACACCCTGAGAACTCAGGGTCAGGAGAACCAGTGTCGGGGAGTCTCTCTCCTGTCACTAACACCCTGATGGGTGAAGAAATACCTCCACCTCCTCCATACCTCTCTCCCTCAAGCAAACACTTACAAGTAGCCATGCCCTGCTGGACAGCCACACACTGAGCTCACTAAGGTGACCCTAAGACAAGACCTCTGCCTTTGCTGTTCAGCCCTATAAGCCCTGCAAGTCGGTGCTGCCCCATTTTACAGAAGAGGAAGCTGAGGCTCAGAGATGCTCAACACCTCCACAAGCAGCAGGTCAGAACATGATGCTCAGCCACCCTGGCTACCACTCCCTCCAGGTGTGTGCAGGCTCCTGGGAACATGGTTGAACATGGGTGAAGCATGACTGCAGAAGACAGGCAGATCTCAGAGTGGGGGGAACACATCACTCCGGATGAGGAGATTTGAAAGAACCCAGGACCCCTGCACAAGCAAAGAGCAGGGCGAATTCCCGAAGCTCACCCTTCAGCTCCCCCACCCCCGGGCCTCTCGGCAGGTAATCAGTTCAGTTCAGTCACTCAGTCGTGTCCGACTCTTTGCGACCCCATGAATCGCAGCACGCCAGGCCTCCCTGTCCATCAACAACTCCCGGAGTTCACTCAGACACACCTCCATCGAGTAGGTGATGCCATCCAGCCATCTCATCCTCTGTCGTCCCCTTCTCCTCCTGCCCCCAATCCCTCCCAGCATCAGAGTCTTTTCCAATGAGTCAATTCTTCCCATGAGGTGGCCAAAGTACTGGAGTTTCAGCTTTAGCATCATTCCCTCCAAAGAAATCCCAGGGCTGATCTCCTTCAGAATGGACTGGTTGAATCTCCTTGCAGTCCAAGGGACTCTCAAGAGTCTTCTCCAACACCACAGTTCAAAAGCATCAATTCTTTGGCACTCAGCCTTCTTCACAGTCCAACTCTCACATCCATACATGACTACTGGAAAAACCATAGCCTTGACTAGACGGACCTTAGTCGGCAAAGTAATGTCTCTGCTTTTGAATATACTATCTAGGTTGNTTGGCGCTCAGCCTTCTTCACAGTCCAACTCTCACATCCATACATGACTACTGGGAAAACCATAGCCTTGACTAGACGGACCTTAGTCGGCAAAGTAATGTCTCTGCTTTTGAATATACTATCTAGGTTGGTCATAACTTTTTTTCCAAAGAGTAAGCATCTTTTAATTTCATGGCTGCAGTCACCATCTGCAGTGATTTTGGAGCCCCCAAAAATAAAGTCTGACACTGTTTCCACTGTTTACCCATCTATTTCCCATGGAGTGATGGGACCGGACGCCATGGTCTTCGTTTTCTGAATGTTGAGCTTTAAGCCAACTTTTTCACTCTCCTCTTTCACTTTCATCAGAGGTTTTTTAGTTCCTCTTCACTTTCTGCCATAAGGGTGGTGTCATCTGCATATCTGAGGTTATTGATACTTCTCCTGGCAATCTTGATTCCAGCTTGTGTTTCTTCCAGTCCAGGGTTTCTCATGATGTACTCTGCACAGAAGTTAAATAAGCAGGGTGACAATATACAGCCTTGACGTACTCCTTTTCCTATTTGGAACCAGTCTATTGTTCCATGTCCAGTTCTAACTTAGGCTTTTTTAGTTCCTCTTCACTTTCTGCCATAAGAGTGATGTCATCTGCATATCTGAGGTTATTGATATTTCTCCTGGCAATCTTGATTCCAGCTTGTGTTTCTTCCAGTCCAGCATTTCTCATGATGTACTCTGCATGTAAGTTAAATAAGCAGGGTGACAATATACAGCCTTGATGTCCCACTTTTCCTATTTGGAACCAGTCTATTGTTCCATGTCCATTTCTAACTGTTGCTTCCTGGCCTGCATACAGATTTCTCAAGAGGCAGGTTAGGTGGTCTGGTATTCTCATCTCTTTCAGAATTTTCCACAGTTGATTGTGATCCACACAGTCAAAGGCTTTGGCATAGTCAATAAAGCAGAAATAGATGTTTTTCTGGAACTCTCTTGCTTTTTCAATTATTGAGCAGATGTTGGCAATTTGATATCTGGTTCCTCTGCCTTTTCTAAAACCAGCTTGACCATCAGGAAGTTTATGGTTTCATTGAGTTAGACAAGGCTGTGGTACTAGTGTGATTAGATTGACTAGATTTCTGTAAGTATGGTTTCAGTGTGTCTGCCCTTTGATGCCCTCTTACAACACCTACCATCTTACTTGGGTTTCTCTTACTTTGGGCATGGGGATCTCGTCACGGCTGATCCAGCAAAGCACAGCCGCTGCTCTTTACCTTGGATGAGGGGTATCTCCTCCCTCCACCCTTCCTGACCTTCAACGTAGGATGGCTCCTCTAGGCCATCCTGAGCCTGGGCAGCTACCACTCCTTGGACGTGGGATTGCTCCTTCCGCCGCCACCCCTGGCCTCGGGCGTGGGGTGGCTCCTCCCGGCCACTGTCCCTGGCCTCGGACATGGGGTATCTCCTCCCGGCCATCACCCCTGACCTTGGACGCAGGGTAGCCTGTGGGGATGTACCACAGTATTTTATTCATTCGCCCCCTGAGGACTATTCTGCTTACTTCTGATTTTGTTGTGAATAAGGCTATTACAAACAGTTGTGTGCAAGTTTTGGTGTGGACATAAGTTTTCAACTCCTTTGGGCAAATACTTATGAAGGCAATCGCAAGATGGTGTGGTAGACTGTTCAGCTTTGTTAAGAAACTGGCAGTATTCTTTTCATAGTCTGTACCATTTTTCATTCCCACCAGCAGTGAATTAAGCTCCTCCACATCTTCATCAGCATTTGGTACTGTCAGTGTTTGGGATTTTAGTCATTCTCAAAGGTGTGTGGTGGTGCAGTGGTAAAGAATCTGCCTGCCAATACAAGAGATGTAAAAGACATGGGTTAAATCTCTCAATTGGGAAGATCCCCTGGAGTAGGAATTGGCTCCAGTATCCTTACCTGGAAAATGCCATGGACAGAGGAGCCTGGCAGGCCACAGTCTATGGGGTCACGAATACTGTGCTCACATGACTGAGAACACTGCACACACACAGATATGCAGTGGTGTCTCTTACTGTTTTCTTTTGAAAATCCCTAATCACATATGTTAACTCTCTTTTTATATGTTTGTTGTCAATTGTTTATCTTCTTATTTGAGATGTTTGTTCAGACATCAAAATAGTATGCTTCATGAAAAAAAATTGTTAATTCAAACTTTATTAAAATTAAACACTTCTGCTTTGTGAAAGGCACTCTTAAAAGAATGCATATACAAGCTCCAGATTTGGAGAAAATTTGAAAAAACACAAATCTGATAAAGGAATTCTATCCAAAATATACAACAGACTCTTTAAAACTCACAATAGGGAAACAACCTAATTAAAAGGTGGATAAAACATCTGAACAAACAATTTTTGAATAAAAATAGCCATTCTATATTTGTAAACATAAAATTGATTATATAATTTCACATACCATTCAGGTATGACCTAAATCAAATCCCTTATGATTATACAGTGGAAGTGAGGAATAGATTTAAGGGCCTAGATCTGATAGATAGAGTGCCTGAAGAACTATGGAATGAGGTTCGTGACATTGTACAGGAGACAGGGATCAAGACCATCCCCATGGAAAAGAAATGCAAAAAAGCAAAATGGCTGTCTGGGGAGGCCTTACAAATAGCTGTGAAAAGAAGAGAGGCGAAAACCAAAGGAGAAAAGGAAAGATATAAGCATGTGAATGCAGAGTTCCAAAGAATAGCAAGGAGAGATAAGAAAGCCTTCTTCAGTGATCAATGCAAAGAAATAGAGGAAAAGAACAGAATGGGAAAGACTAGAGATCTCTTCAAGAAAATTAGAGATACCAAGGGAACATTTCATGCAAGGATGGGCTCGATAAAGGACAGAAATGGTATGGACCTAACAGAAGCAGGTAACCAAGTCCCTCTCATACCCTCTGCCAGACAGCCTGCCCCAGTCAGCCCCCACACTGTGGCAGGGACCACAGCCATCGGCACAGGCCCCAGGACCATGTGGCACCTATGCCCCCAATCCAACCCAGCTACACTCACTCCAGAGTCTTCTAACCCTGGCCCTGTGAACATAAACAGCTCCACCTCACCCACACCCCCAGTTGTCCTCAAATCCACAGGCAGGGGCATCACAATGTAGAGAGATGGCCGGGAGAGGGTGGAACGCCACTCTCCATCAGGGGCGGTGCCTGGAGCAATCAGCACATCGGCCACCCGGCCATAGGGCCCGCCCACCCTGCAACATGGTCAGAGCCCTGACTCTACCCAGCTCCACCATTCACACAATGCAACTCCCCTTCCCACCAGAGACCAGGGCATTGACCAAGTGACAGTGCTCTTCAGAGACCTTCAGCACACCACTCCTCAGGCCAATGTGGGCTCCTCCCTGGCTGTGCCTCAGGGCACCCACGCCTCCCTAGGACAGGGCCGGGGCTCAGGCACTGTGTGACCCACGCGAACCAGCCCTATCAGCCTCCTAGCTACGGACACGGGGAACCTTCCTGTGTGGTCTGGCTGCACAGGAAATGCCTAAGACAGGTGTAGATACTCGGCCAATGTAAACCACAGGACACAGTCAACTCACTCGCTCGCAGCCTGCTCTGCCAGGGTCACCGTCATCTCGTAACTCTTTGCAGCCATCCCCCTTTCCACCCTTGACCCAGGAGGAAGCCAGGGGCAGGGGATGGGGTGGGGTGGGGCGCACCGTTTGAGGCCACTGGGCAATGGTGATTCCCAATGTTCACAGCACCCTCGCTGACTGCCAGAGGCCACAGAGACATACACCCAGCTCCCAGCAACGCAGCATTTGTTCCCTCTGCCAGGCACAGCTGTCTCCTCTGAGCTGCTCCTCCTCAGCAACGCCCCCCAACCTGCCGTCTGAGCAGCCGGGGAAGTGCTGAGCGCAGCCCAACTGCACGTGTGTGAACGCACACACACACAAGGACACGGGCAGGAGCACGTTCCCACCCTCGGACCGCAGACAGGAGTCAGGTGTCTCTTCCCTACAAAAAGCTACTTCCTCTACTGTACTTACAATATTTCTCAGAGAATACAACATAAGAGGGTGGCAGATAATGGTAACACTAAAACTTCATTTGCAGTTGTTCACATTGTCCAGCAGGCACCGCAACCCAGAAAGGCACCCACAGCCTGTGAGTCCTGCAGAACCCACCTGGGATTCTCAGCCTTAAAAAGCTACTTCCTCTACTGTACTTACAATATTTCTCAGAGAATACAACATAAGAGGGTGGCAGATAATGGTAACACTAAAACTTCATTTGCAGTTGTTCACATTGTCCAGCAGGCACCGCAACCCAGAAAGGCACCCACAGCCTGTGAGTCCTGCAGAACCCACCTGGGATTCTCAGCCTTGTGCTCCTCCACAGGGAAACCATCCAAAACCACAATGCGTGTGTGTGTGTGTGTGTGTGTGTGTGTGTGTGTGTGTGTCTGGAATTCTTCACTGGATGGTTATTTATAATTTTGAGAAATAACCGGACATCCCAGGACAGGCCTGGCAGCAGTGACTCAGATCATGTGGTCTACAGGGCAGTTATAATCCCCATCTACCAAGAAAAGTGGTGAGACGGCCAAGGGTGAAAAGCACTATGCGGGGACTTAATAAAATTCACATGGTGAGAACAATGCGACCAGTGAGAACGGGGTGGGGTGGGGCTGAGTTCAGGGAGGAGGGCACAGGGACTTTTCTCTTCCTTCCTTCTGTTTCCCCCACTCTCTGCAATCTGCTAAACTTCACGAAACTAAACATAAAAAGCACTCGCCAGCTACTTCCCCGGATCATGTTCTGGGCAGCAGCAATGCTTACTGCAAGGCTATTTTCCTCCCCAGGGTGAGGTTACCATGGCATTTATTTCAAGTGCTCCCTTTGGCATCTGTTCTATAAATGGCTTTGGGTTTGCCCCAAACACACTCATTGGAGACAGAATTTCTGATTCTGTAAAACCCACAAACCCTGAATGCTTCTTCCTGTTGAGCTCCGTCTCCTCTGGGGGGCAGATGGACCAGTCCAATCCTCCCATGTGTGTACTGAGCACTTACTGTGTATTGATTAATGGGAAATCTGCAACCTTCTGCAGGGGCTAGGGGGGAACTGGCAAGTATTGCCTGTCAGTGATGGTAGCTAAGGTCCCTCCAGAGACCTGGGCAGATCTAACCCCTCAGGTCTGTACTTGAGAGCTTATCCAAAACTGAGAGATAAAGTATAGGAACCTCCTGATAATAATTTGGGGTGGGATGAGGTTTATTAGTCTACTTTCTGACGTATATGGAATTTCCATGATGATAGATCAGAAATAGCAACTGGGTTTTCTGGCCCTCAGTCAGCACCAGTGCCCTTGACTCTGATTTAGATGCCCTGTCATGACCCTTGCAGGAAACCTGGCCAGGCATGGGCATCATAAGCAATGCCACGGCCCCCTGCAAGCTGCCATCATGCCCACGTGCGGGATCAGGGAGCAGCTCTTAGTCACCCTGGGGTGCAGCACACCCAGCCACCTCCTCAACAAGGAAACCCATGAGAGGGGGTTGGACTCCCTCCCCGAGAGGCCACAGCTCCCCACCAATGGCAGCAGATGCATTGTGGACCACCCTCAGTGACAGTCCCCTGAAGACAAACCAGCACACATCTACCCCAGCACTGGCTCATGGGAAAACCTGTCCACTCCGTCATCCATCTGGCCGCCAGCCCCCCTGATGTCTCAGTAAAGGACACTGGAAACCCACGGCCCCCAGCCACATGGCAGGGTGTGCCTGGGCCAGATGGGGCAGATCCCATGCCCCTGGGGTCTCCCGGGCATCCCACTGGCACTCCCAGTAAGGACCAAAGCTGTGTCTGGGCAGGTGCCATACGTGCGGGTCACCTCTACCAGCAGCGGCCAAGACTAGAGCAAAAGAAGGGTACAGTCCCAACCCCCAAAGAAATAAGGGGGCCCCACACACTAGGGGAGGGCTTCCCTGATAGCTTAGTTGGTAAAGAATCTGCCTGCAGTGTGGTTCGATTCCCGGGTTGGGAAGTTTCAATATTCTGGCCTGGAGAATTCCACAGACTATATAGTCTATGGAGTCACAAAGAGTCGGACACAACTGAGCAACTTTCACTTTCACACACTAGGGGAAGAAGCTGAGCCCAGATATTTTGCCATCCATGGGCCTTGGGGGGACAGGAAGACGTCTCAGAAGGAGATGTCTAGCCAAGGTGCTCAAGACCACCCTGGTGGCATCAGTACCCCCAGCCTGTAAGACGGAGCCCAGGCAGCATCATGGGAACTTACAGCGTTAGGCTCCAGAGCCAGCACTAGGTTGGCTGGTGCCCAGAAGGCCAATGCCCTGCCTGCTCCCAATGAGCTATTATTGTGACTACCAGCTCAGGCCCAAGGCCTCGAGGCTTCAGTAAGACCACTCCTCAAGTCCAGGCTTACCCTGTTGGTTTCTCCTGCTGTCCAGAGTCACTGCCCTAAACCTCTAGTACAATCTGTGATCCCATGATCTACATCCCCAGAGGTTGCTCAAAGGAGCCATCATCTCTGACTGGGTCTACAGGATCCCCTAGGGAAGGGCCCGCATCTACACAAGGCAGCTCTTGAGCCTGGCGCCCCTCCCAGTGCAAAGGCTTCCTTGAACACTGCCCCCAGCTCTGTCTGTGTAGTGCTCACTCAAAGAGGAAAAGTCAAACCAAAAATAAAATAAATATCTCTCTGCAGTGCCAAAAATACCTCCCCATGGGATGAGGAGGCAGGCAGTGGCTTCCACAGCAGCAACTGTTGCTATGGATACAGAGCTCCTGTTAAGCAGGGGGTGGGGACAGAGATGGGGGAGGGGGTCTTTTGGGGGAGAGGAGTACAGAGATGAGATTGCAGAGAGAGGGTAGGGTACAGACAGTGCCAGCAGCAGGCAGGAGAGAAGGCTGGTCAGCTGGAAGGAAGCACCTGGCCAACCCTGGCCCTCATGCCTCCCTTCATTGGTAAAGCTGATCTGCAAATACAGACTTTGGGGAGGGAGGTCACTAAACAGTAATATTTGTACCAGAATGGAGGGGGGAAAACAGGATCTCCCACAAATGCAAACACTCTTCTGCTTTGAGCACAGTCTAACATTTCCCCAGAGAGCCTTGATTCCTACCATTCACTGACTCCTTTACCTCCTATGGGCTGAATTTACTCTTGGCCGGTAGGGAGCAGCAGGACAGCCCTCCAGGAGGGAGTCTGAGGGAATGGCCACAGGACGGCCAGTGGTGTCCTCTCCTGCAATCCCTCTCCCTGCCACGGAGACCCCAGCCCTGGGAGGTCCCATCTGGCAGGTAAGGTCCACTCGACTCTCTGGCCACAGGACATATGCAGCTCTGTGACACACAGAGGGGGTACCTGTGCCATCAGCCCCGAGCCAGGCCCCAGGCAGGAGCTTCTGTGACACAGAGAGGGGGTACCTGTGCCATCAGCCCCGAGCCAGGCCCCAGGCAGGAGCTTTTAGGATAGACCCCTCAGAGCCCATGGGCTGGCTGCACACGCCTCCCCAGAGAGCAAAGCCACCCCTTCCTGGAGCCACAGGCAGTTCATCACATGCCGCAGGTGGGGCCTTCATTTTTTCTGCCACCCCCAACAGTGATGTGAGTCAGCAGACTGCCTGCAGGGACAGATGGTAAGAAGGGGCCACCGCCACCCAGTGAGCTACTGTTCCCACCATCTCACACGCAACTGTCAGGCCTTGTCCCTGAACCTGCGAGGGCCTGCAACATCCCCTCATGCCCACTGACCAGGTTAAGAGCACCAGTGTGTTTCCTTGACCGGAGCCCCCTGTCTACAGCACTCACACCAGACACATCTCTCCCCAAGCCAGCCATCACCAGCCTCACAACTCAAGGGGTAATGCCATCTTTTTAATCCATCTTTTCCCTCTCTAGATGAAGAAGGAAGCCCCACGTGGGACCTCGTTCATCTATACCCCATCTATCACTGCCCACATGGGGCCATCTGTCCACGCTGCCAAGCCCTGAGCCCCCTCCTGGCCTCCACACCTTCCTCTGGCCACACCCAGCCCATCAGGCCCGGGGGCCCTCGCTCCAGCTTCACATCACAAACCAGGTTCAGCAAAGCATGCTCAAGGCTCCCAACAGTGCCCTGGCCCCCTGCCTGGGTCAGACTGGCTGGCCCCCTTCCCATAGCCCCCAGAAACGGCCCCTCCAGGTCCAGGCAGCGGGGGCTCCCACCTCACCCTGCAGCAGGACTGAGAGTATTCTGAGTGGCCAACAGGAATCCCAGACAAAGGCAGCCCAGGGCAGTGGAGGACAGCTCCAGCAAGCACAGCCTTCGTGGGCCTCAGAAGATAAACCAGCCTCCTGGCGCAGCAACCGGGACTCAGAAACATAAGCACACACGTTAACACGGGTCCTCAGTGAGCTTTCAAGAAATTGCCATAGCTCTTATCATGACCATTAATAATTATACTCAGAGACAAGGTCCTTTGAAACCCTCATTAATTCAACCTCCACCAAACTATACCTACCCCCACCCCGCCCACAATATCTTCCCTCCTCCAAAGAGAAAACACAGCAGAAACCCTTCGTTGAAAGGCCATCAGCCATAAACACCCACCTGGAACACCCGCCTCCACCCTCAGGAGCACAGAGGCCCACTAGCAGCTCCTGCCCCACCCAAAGAGAGGGCCTCCACTGTCTGGTAGGGCTGCGGCCCTGACTCCAGAACCCTGGAGGCCTGCTCCCCCCCTGCAAGGCTGCCTCAAAGGGTTTGTCATTCCCACGGAAGTGCCCACGGGGCAGGGAGGCCTCTACTCTGGCACACAGACCCAAGCCAACAGGTCTAAGCGCACACAGAGGCCAGCACAGCCTGACGGGGCATCTTCACCACACTCACAGCCTGCACGAGCAACAGACGGCGGCGGGGAAGCCAGAGCCAGGCGCCGCTGCTGCCACATCAAGGTCACGAGGGGAGGACGATGGGAGCAGGACCACAGGGGCAGGCATGTGATACACCTGTGACACTCCAGCTAAGCCCACCAGGGCCCAACAGTACTGGCCAGCCACTAACCCTTCTGCTATAAGGTCTGGCGCCTGTGCCAAACCCTAATCCCCTGGCTTCTCTGAGCTCCTCCCCAGGACCTGTGGCCAGGGGTTTGTCCCAGGTCACATCTGAAGGGCAAGATCCCACTGTGAGCCCCGGCCTGGCCAGCAGCACTCACAGAGGCCCGGCCAGGCTCCAGGTGGAAAGTTGGCTACACTGCCTCCGCTCTGCCTTGCCAGACTGAGGACACAAAGAGCCTGCCTCAAAAAATGCATCTATAAACCTCTCCAGGAAGCAGTCAGCAGGGCCGGAACGTTCCAGAGTCACCATCTTGCTCCTCTCCAGGAACAGAGCAGGGCTTTGTTTTTTATCATCGCCGTCATCAAATATTTACAGAGGCTGACGGACATCTCAGGCAGGCCAGCCATGAGCCAAACACCACGCTTCCCAGGACACGGGGAGCTGCAGGTGAGAAGGCGGGGCGGCGAGAGGGGTGGGGTTTCCTCCCAGGCAGCTGCTCTCTCCAACCGGAGCAAGCGTGCCCACCATGGGTCTGGGTCCTTGCTGTCTGGACACAGAGCCCAGGGCAGGCTGCCTCCACGCTGACCCCACTGCAAGTACAGAGGGGCTCTGCATACTCAGGACTCCCAGGAAGTCAAGACCAAGGGCATGAGTGGGCATCTACCAGAGCCGGGCAAGCAGGGGGCCTCATGCTGCTGAGGACAAGGAGAGAGCAGCCCCTGACCTCCACCTCCGCCTCTGCGGCCTCCCTCCAATCCGTTACAGTCCAGACTGGAAACCACCCAAGTCTGTCCACAGGCTGACAGACTGAGGACACCTACACAGCAGAAAAGAGACCGCCTGTGATTGGTGCAGCCAGGGCTGAGTCCCAGAGGCATACTGACGTGCATGGGCAGCAGACAAAAGGCTGAACTACGCTGTGTGATCTACGTGCAGGAAGTGTGAGCGCAGGCAGGCGATCCGTAAGACAGCAGCCGGGCAAGGGGCCCTGGGGCCGGGGTCACGGAAACGTCTCCTCTGCCAGGTGGGGCTCACAACACACCGACCTGCTCTGTGGGCTCCAGCAGCTTGATTTCCACGATAATGAATGAATGCCCCTCCATCATTCAGCATTTTTTTTCCTTTACTTTCAAACAGTATCGTGTATCCCTTTCTTTTTAAAAACTTTCACCATTTATTTTCATCTGCTGTTGCTTCATTTTATTTCTGATAGGTTTTTAACATGTTTTACCATTTTCCCTAAACTCATCCTGTCCTCTTCCTCTGAAGTATGCCTAGCTGGGTTTATTCACTTCCTAGTTTCCCTTTTAACCTTCTTTTCACAAACAGCAAATGCAGTCACCTGTGCATACCTCCCCTCGGGCTGAGCTGGGCCTGCAGCCACGACAACCAGACCCCAGCCAGGGCAGACCACCCAAGGGCCCTAAAAACCCACACTAGCTCTGTAGGTACCCCAGGGGTACTGTCCAGGGGATGTTAACCTCAAACTTGCAAAGACAACTAAGCAAGATGGGCAGAGGCAAGGCAAGCCCTCCTGAGGCTGGGCCCCAAACCCCAGGAGTCAGCACAGATAGGGAAGGTGGGTCCACTGGCCAAGAATCCCACTCACAGTCAGGGTCGCCAATGCCTGGGGACACCCCTGCCATCCCCGGAAGCAGCCCCCTCTGAGGGGCTCCAAATCACTCACAGTAGCACACCTGTGCTGAGAGAGGAACCTAAGTGCTCACCATCACCCCACGGGAAAACTAGGACCCACCCGAGACACCAGGAGCCCGCCACCCTCCCCGCACAACACAGCTGCTGTCTCTCTCCATGAAATGGAGATAACAGCCCCCTGATTACCTTCTTCCCACATGGCAGCGCCAGGGTCCAGACCACTCAGCACCCACACAAGGTCCACAGTTCAGGCCCCATGTCCTCAATCCAGAGTCCTCACCCAGAAACCTCAAAGGCAGAACCACTCCAACCAGATGGCCCTAGGAAGCTTGCCAAAAGACAGACAGCCACCAGTGAGGGCAGCTTTTGTCCCCCTAGGAGCCCAACAGTCCAGGTGACCAAGTCAAGACTTACACTGGCAGGGGTGGGGGGAACACGATCAGCCACCCCCCAGCAAATGTTAGGGCAGATCACTCTCATATGTCGCAGGTCCAGTGCACAGCCAGGGAGAGGCGGGCTGCTACCTGTGTCCCCAGGGCCCGAGACAATGCAGACATCTAGACTGTTGCACAGGGTCCCCTAGAACCAGCTCACTCTGCCTGTGGCTGTGGCCATCAAGACCTAGACCTTTGGGAATCTGCTTCCAACAGGAAACACAGGATGGTCCCAAAGACCTGAGAGGTTGGGGGGTGTGGGAGGCTTTCAACAGTGGCAGAGGACCCTCGCACTGCTGCCGACCAAATGACCCTGCAGTCCCCTTAAGTCAATTCTATTGCCACAAGACACTTCAGGATGATAGAGTATTTCTAAAATGCAAGCACACGTGGGCCCTCACCACACCCGGGAATATACCTGGGGACCACACCACTGCCCTCCCTGTCCCGGGCCTCGCTCCTCCACCCTTCAAGCCTACAACGCTTCTTCCAAAAAAGCCGAATTTATTCTCCCACTTGAAACTTTTAATTAAAGAGAAGAAATGCCTCAGAACCTGTTGGGGCAGGTGTCAGGGGATTGCTGATCTTCCTGGCTTGAGACGCAGCCCAACAGCCAGCTCCTTGTGGGGCGCCCCAGAGACCACAGCTGCACCAGGGCAGAGACGCTGCATCCCCCACGGTGCAGGGGCAGGCCCTCTGGCAGGTCTGGCCCCAATCTGGAGGTGAGAAGGGCATGCAAAACCCTGGGCCCTGCTGTGCGCAGGGCAGGGGGTGAGCCCACCCTGAACTTACCCCCGAGGGAAGAAGGAGGCCACTCACCCCTGTGGTGGGCTCTCACCAAAGCTTAAGGAGGTAGAAACTGCAGGCATGCGGTGATTCACCATCACCACACACATTAGTACAAACGCTACAATTATGACTTTGCAAAATACCCAAGAACATAAAAAGAGAGACAAAAAGGGCACGTACCAAAGTGAAAACTGCTATGTCAGAGGAAAGATATTTGAGGTAGTTTTTCCTTTTTAAGGTTTCAGCACGGTCATGTCCATCACCCTCCCAGAAATTAGGTAGCGGGAAATGTTCCCCTAAAAGCTCACAGTGGCCTCCCCATCCATCGTCCACAACCCCCTCCATCCTCACAACCCCGACACACTGGAGGGGCCCAGTGCCAGCACGCGGTGGGGGAGGACCGTTCTAGATGAAAACTAGCATAACAACCAGAGGCGGTGCGTGACTCTCGACTGGATCCTGGATCCAAACAGGAAAACTCTTAGGAAGGCACAGGCCACATCAGATGTGTGGCTGACAGCATCCGAGTCAGACCTGAGTGGGACACTGAGCTGTGGTTTTGCAGGAAAATATCCTCACTCCTATAGGAGACTCGTGCTGAAGTGTTCAGGGCAAGCTGTATATGGGCCAAAATAAAACACGTGCAGAGGTCCAGAGACAAAGCTAACATGCCAAAATGTTAACGGCTGATAACTTCAACTCTTCTGTCCAAGTTTTTCAAAATAAAAGTTTGTGGGGAAATGTAAAGCTCAGAGGAAAAGGAAAGAGGGCACGTAGAGAGCTCCCAGGTCACAGAATCCCAGCCACAGACTCTTGGAAGTGAGAGGTGGGAGGAGTATGGCTTAGCAGCCCCTGGAGGCACCTAAAAGCAGCAGAGTATGTGGGCTGTTCTGTCCAGAAGACAGGCCCAGGTGGAGGAGGGCCTCATCAAACATGAGCACCAATCAGATCCTGGGAGGATAAGGTAACCAAGACAGACACAGGAAGGCACCCCTCTGCACTTGCCCACGGCCTGCCACACCTTTCTACAAAAAAAACCGACTGTGCCCCACCCCAGGAAACAAATCACAACCCATCTACACCATCAAGCCTTTCCCAGATGCCCTTACAACTAAGGGAGACTACACTATCTCATTGTAAACCAGAAAAACCAAAGAAGCTTACTGGCAAATATTTCCCTTCATGCATTAAAATATGGACATCTTACCTAACTGCCACCTAACCACCTACTTGCTTCCTGTCTTCAAATATGGTTGTGATACCTGGAACCATGGCAGCTTTTCTGCCACCATGAGACAATGAGACAGGGGACAAATTCAACAAGGCTGAGGAAAGTACCCTATTGACACTGCTGAGTCTCTGAAGTCCTGGACTGGCCATCCCCCATTTTCAGATTCAGGGAATTATCAAAGGTCTGCCCTGCTTAGCCACATTTGGCTTACAGCTAAGACTTTTCCAAGTTTATCCACTTCTGAAAAAGCACAGAGAGAGTCAGGAAAGCAGGAGGCCTGGGAGTTGGGGGTTGTGGGGGTGGACATCAGAAGGAAGACAGGTCCTTCCAGGGTAGCTTCCGGCCTGAGACAGGTAGAAACTCTCAAGGGCAAGGCCAGCTTTCCATGTTTAGATCCAAGTGCTGCCAACAGCACCAGCAGTGAGTGAGATGGGATCTCCCATGGTGTTTGAAATGAAGCCAAGACATGCCACGGGAACATACGTACCTCGACCAACAGTCAGCCAACAGGACGCCCCCCCAGAGCCCATCCTGGTCCCACGAGATGTTCAAAGAGCTAAAGAAAAGGTGGGAGGGGTGCAAGGCCTCCCATGCCCCATTGAGAGCTTCACAACACAGTGAGTATTTTAAAGGCTCTGAGAAGTCCCACAACAGCAATTCATGCTTGACCCAGCATTCCCCACGCCTATTTAGTAACACCTCCCTTCCCACTTCCCCCGGTGGCTCAGAGGTTAAAGCGTCTGCCTCTGATGCGGGAGACCCGGGTTCGATCCCTGGGTCGGGAAGATCCCCTGGAGAAGGAGATGGTAACCCACTCCAGTATTCTTGCCTAGAGAATCCCATGGACAGAGAAGCCTGGTAGGCTACAGTCCACGGGGTCGCAAAGAGTCGGACACGACTGAGCAACTTCACTTCACTTCCCTTCCCACAGCAACCCTCTGAACACACGTGCTGTGCTATACTGAGCTGCTCGGTCGTGTCCGACTCTCTGCAACCCCATGGACTGTAACCTTCCAGACTCCTCTATCCAAGAATACTGGAGTGAGTTGCCACACCCTACTCCAGGGGATCTTCCCAACCCAGGGATCGAACCCAGGTCCCGCACTGTAGGCGGATTCTTTATCATCTGAGCCACCGGGGAATGCCAAGAATACTGAAGAGTGTAGCATCCCTTCTCCAGAGGATTTTCCCAATCCAAGAATTGAAGCGGGGTCTCCTGCATTGCAGGTGGATTGTTTACCAGCTGAGCTACCAGGGAAGCCCCTGAACACACATGGAAAATGACAATCCAAGGGAGAGGTCTGAGGTATGCCACCAGCTGCTGCCCCTCAGTGTGAGCTTAGAGTGCCACCTCCCCTGAGTCTCCTTCTCATTAGTGGAAACAGAGTCCCAAGACCTCTCAAAGGTTCCAAGGACCTAATAAACTCACATACGGGTCTACACATCCATTTCAAGTCCTCCCCACGCCACAGCTTCCTCCCTACCCTTGTGCCCACATCCTGCTCATGGCTAGCCGATAGTCAGGCCTGAACCTCACTGCCAAGGAGCGCCGTCCCTCCCATCCCCCCGCCTGCCAAAGCCAAGTGAGGACAGCTCTATGCAAACCACCAGAATAGGGGGGCACCAGGCCTCATCTGGTACCCTTCTTTCCTCCACAGCCTCCTCTGCCTGTGTGCCTGGGCAGGGTTCATGCCATGCCATCTTTAATTCCTGAAGCCACCAAAGAGACCCCACTCCTGAGCACCTGGGGAATATCCCAGCTCAGGAGCTGGCCATCCCTGGTCCCCAGGGAGGTGGGGCATGAGGGGGTCCACTGTCTAGACCCTCCTGATTTGTGCACAAGGCATAAAGACCACTCCAGGAGCACAGAAGCTCCTGGAAGCAGATGCTTAGGGAGCCCACAATTCAAGACCACCTTGCCATGGTCAGGGACACTCTGCCCAGGTTGCAGCCTGCTCCCCACCTTCAGAGCACAGCTGAGCAGGGCTTTCTGGAAAACCCTTCTAAGAGGACCAGAATAGGAAGCACAAAGACAGGAATGGACCCTAAACCACAGACTCTCCTTGCAAACCAATACATAGGATTAAAAAACACTCTAGAAACATAAACTTTAAAAGCAATGACACCTAGAGACTATAATGGTATTTATAAAAGCCATATATGGGAAAACAAGAACTTGAAGGTAATATGCAAAAATAATAAGTAATTAAATCACTTAATTATGAGTTTTTACATTTCTGCAAACTTCTTTAATGTAGCTGTTATACTGCTTTGTTTTGTTTTTAATTAATAAACTATTTTTTAAAGACATTCCCAGCTTATAGAAAGACTGAGGAGAAAACAGAGTTCCCCTGTATGCCCTCACACCTGCACAGTATTGTCGATTATTAACACCTTGCTTTGGGGTTGTACTTTGTTATAGTGATGTGTCAATATTGATAAATTATTATTAACTAAATTCCATATTTTATATTTCAGTTCTCTCTTGGTGTTGCACGTTCTATGGGTCTGGACAAATTTATGACATGTAGCCATCATTATGGGCTTCCCTGATGGCTCAGGCGGTAAAGAATCTGCCTGCAACGCAGGAGACCTGCATAAAGCTTTGCCTGATCCAAAAAGCCATGTAATTGGAATTATATAGTATGCAGTCTTTTCAAATTGACATCTTTCACTTACTAATATGCATTTAAGATTCCTCCATATCTATTTGAGAGAAGAGCATTGAAATATGTACATTACCATATGTGAAACAGATCACCAGTCCAAGTTCAATGCATGAAGCAGGGCACTCAAAGCCGGTGCACTAGGACAACCCAGAGGGATGGGATGGGGAGGGAGGTGGAAGAGGGTTCAGGATGGGGGACACATGTACACCGGTGGCTTATTCATGTCAATGTATGGCAAAAACCATCACAATGTTGTAAAGTAATTAGCCTCCAATTAAATAAGTTCAAAAAAAAAAAAAGATTCCCCCATATCTTTACATTGTTGGATAGTTCCTTTCTTTTTAGCACTGAATAATATTCCATTATCTGGATGTACTATAATTTATCTGTTCAACTACTGAAAGCTATGCTGGTTGCTTCCAAGTTTTGGCAATTATGAACAAAGGTGCTATAAACATCTGCATGCTGGTTTTTATGCAGACATAAAATTTCAATTTATTTGGGTACATACGAAGGAGCATGGTTGCTGAATCGTATGGTAAGAGTATGTGGCAGTACTATTTTGCATTCCCACCAGCAATGAATGAGTGTTCCACCTGCTCCACATCCTTGTTAGCATTTGGTGATGCCGTGCATGCATGTGCTAAGACACTTAAGTCTACGGACTGTAGCCCACCAGGCTCCTCTGTCCATGGGGTTCTCCAGGCAAGAGTACTGGAGTGGGCTGCCATGCCCTCCTCCAGGTAATCTTCTCAACCCAGGGATTGAACCTGCGTCTCTTGCATCTCCTGCACTGGCAGGCAGGTTCTTTACCACTACTGCCTCTCAGTGATGCCAGTGTTCTGTATTTTGGCCATTCTAATAGCTGTTTAGTAATATCTCGTTTTAATTTGCATTTCCCCCAATGAAATATGATGTATCTGTTCAATGGTTATTTGCCATCAGTATACCTCCTTTGATGAAATGTTTGTTAAGGTCTTTATCCTACTTTTCCCTCCAGGAGCTTCCCTCTGTTCTAGAAGCCAAGGTCAGAAACAAGGAGAAGACTGTGGGTCTGTGTTCACCTTCCCTGACTCACAAAAAAAGATAGTTGGTCCATTTTATAATCTGGTTGTCTGATTTCTTATTGTTAAGTCTTAAGAGTTAAGAGCCCCAGTATTCTGGGGCTTCCCTGGTGGCTGAGATGGTAAAGAATCTGCCTGCAATGCAAGACTCCCTGGTTCCGGGTAACAGCCCTTTATCAGATATGCACTTGGCAAAGATTTCCTCCTAGTCTGCATTTTGTTTTTTCATTCACTTATAGGCCTTTGCAGAGCAGAAGTTTTTCATTTTAATGAAGCTGAATTTAAAAAGTTTTTCCTTCACAGATCATATCTTTGGTGCTGTATCTAAAAAGTAATTGCCAAACTCAGTATCTTGGAGAAGGAAATGGCAACCCACTCCAGTGTTCTTGCCTGGAGAATCCCAGGGACGGGGGAGCCTGGTGGGCTGCCGTCTATGGGGTCGCACAGAGTCGGACACGACTGAAGCGACTTAGCAGCAGCAGTAGCAGCAAACTCAGTATCACCTATGTTTTCTTCTATGTGATCCTCCAGGAGATTTATAGTTCTGTGTTTTAGATTTAAGTCTATGAGCCATTGTGAGTGAACTGTTTTGAAAGGTATAGAGTCTGCGTACAGATTCCTTTTTTTGCATGTGGATGTCCAGTTGTTCCAGCACTGTTTGCTGAAATGACCATTTTTCTCCATTGTGCTGCCTTTGCTCCTTTGTCAAAGGTCAGGTCATATATTTATTTGCATTTCTTTCTGGGCTCTCTATTCTGTTTCATTGATCTATTTCTCTATACCACACTGCCTCTTTTATTCAATTCTTTTTAAAAAACTTTAACATTTACTTAGAGAATGCTGACATAAATCAAAGGCAGTGATCAAGTATTCCAGAAAATCTTAGAATTTAAGTCAGGAGCAGATCTGGATTTGAAAACTATTTGGGAAAACCCACAGCTGACTCAGGCTGCCAACCTCAGACAGACTGGGCTTCTGCATCCTCACCAAGGGAGCCTCTCCACCCAAAACACAGCTCCTGCATTGTCTGTGCCCAGAAGCAGATCCTAATCTGCTTCTAGGAGAGTGCAGCTGCTTCGTTCACACCCTTTCCTTATCTGCAGCTCAGATGATAAGGCGGCAGCAGCCAGGTGTTCAGGCAGAGGCACAGGCCCTCCAGCCTCGGGCAGGCCTCCCTGCTCCTCCACATACAGCTTGCTTTCTACCTCAAGCTCAGCTTCTTAAAACTGTTTAGACCAACACACGTGGGTCCAAAGGTAGCTCAGACGGCAAAGCATCTGCCTACAATGCGGGAGACCTGGGTTCGAACCCTGGGTCAGGAAGATCCCCTGGAGAAGGAAATGGCAACCCACTTCGGTATTCTTGCCTGGAAAATGCCATGGACCGAGGAGCCTGGTAGGCTACAATCCATGGGGTTGCAAAGAGTCAGACACGACTAAGGGACTTCTCATGGGGTGAGAAGAGTGCCTGCTCACGTTCAGTGCTGAAGGTACTTCTCCACACTCCCCATAACCCTGTGAGGGTTGGCTAGCACTGTCTTCATTGCACAAAGAGGCAGGTGCCCTCTCTATGGCCTCCCCGCTGGGAAGCTGTGGGGCTGGGACCCAAATGCAGCAGGGGGCCTTGCTCCCAGAGTGGGTGCACACAGTGTGCCCTGCCTTCCGACCACCTCGGGCAGATGCCAGCACCGATCTCACCGTTCAGCCAAGGCAGACCACAAAGGAGATCCAAGCCCATGGCCCAAACTCCTGCAGGACTGGATCAAGTTCTCCTGCTTCAAAGTGGTGACCTGGAGCTCTGTGGTGTCACCTCCGGCATCATCCAGCTCCAACCCAAGCCACCGGCCCCAAGAGATGCCTACAGCCAGGCAGAGGGCTACTAGAGTCAGCCATTCTGAAAGGTGAGTGGCAGGCACCCAACGAGGCCAGCCAGCCCAGGGCCGCAGGACAGTCTCTCCACAGACTCACCCTCTTGCCTCCTGCTTTCTCCTCGCAAACACCCCCTCCTCCGAGAGAACCTGGCTCTCCCATCAAGATGCTCCTGTTCACTGTAGCATCCCAGGGCTGGAACCAGCTCATGTGCTCAAAAAATGCCAGCTGAACCAATAAACCACACCACGCTGCACTGCTGAGCCCAGACACAAGACCCAGCATTGGGAACCCTCTTGAACATCCACTCTCTACCCTCCTCTCAGCAATTCTTTCTCTTGCCACCAACCTGTTCCAGCTAACGTAACAGTCCACCAGCAAAGCTTCACCCACCTCAGACTTACACACCAGCTACCACCTGAAATGGCACAGGGGGCGGAGAAATGCCCACTACCCCTCCACCAAGTTAGACAGTCTGAGGATCCTCCCTCTGGGCTCCAAGTCACTGGGTAATTCAGGCCTGAAACGCTCAGCCTGGTACATGCCAGCGCCCTGAGAACACCTTGGGACACACATACTTGGCCAGAGAAGCAGCTTCTTCCAATGGGGAATGAGCCACAATGCCCAATGTGCCCACAGTGGTGACCCACAGTTCAGGCCGCTTGTCCATCACTGCTGACCACACTCTGACCACACCCCCAACAAAGCCTGGGGACAGGGGAGGCCCCTCTGGGTTCTGGATGTGGACACTGCAGCACTGGTGGGCCCCTCCCCGGTGCATTCCACAGGCTCCTCAGGCAGCTGGCACCCACCTTTCTCACCAACCAGACCAGAACTGTGGTCAAGGTAGCCCATGGAACGTCATTTGAGAAAGCAAATTCAGTGCCGACACCCAGCTGCTGTCAAATTACACCTCTCGCAACAAAATTAAGCTCTTAAAAGATTTCTTTTTTAATAAAAATAAAAAAGCACAGTGACCGCCCATCAAATTGAGCTGAGCCCTTTCTAAGCATCCCTGGTGGCTCAGACAGTAAAGAATCCGCCTGCAATGAGGGAGACCTGGGTTCAATCCCTGGCCTGGGAAGATCACTTGGAGAAGGGCATGGCTTCCCAGTATTTTTGCCTGGAGAACCCCCATGGACAGAGAAGCCTTACAGTCCATGGGGTCACAAGGTGTCGGAGACAACTGAGGGACTAAGCACAGCACCCAAGCATCCTACTACAACAAGCAAGCACCATCTCCTCTGCACATCCCCTGGACTCCCCATGTCAGCCGGATCTGGCTGCTTGTGGCTCCTCTGAAAGCAGATGAGGCAGCACCTGAGTCTGCTATGGAGGCCACAGGGAACACCTCTCAATCCCAGGCCTGAGGTTGCCCAGCACAGCAGGACACGTGCCTGGTCTGTCCATGAAAGATGACGGTACACTTGTATGATCGGAGTGTGAGTTCAGCACCCAGTACAGCCGTGGGAGAGGTTCCAGGCCACACCAACGGCAGGAAGTCCTGGTCACCCTTTGAGGACAGTAAGGGGACCAGCATGCTCAAATGGCTGCACCCGACAGACCCCTAGAAGCATTATCCACATCCAGGGCACGGGGAGGCGAATGGGACAGAGGTCTGGCTGGAGTGGGTGGGTTGGGAACACGAGTCCTCCACGGCCACAGGAAGGAGATGTCAGTAAGTCCTGTGGTCCTCACGACTCCCAGGCCTGGAGTCCAGGCCATCACCAGCCCATGGGAGTACAGTCACCTCTGGGCGGTACCAACCAGCAGGACAGCTTCATGATGACACCTGAGGGACCCAGGCACCTGTCCCTGGCTGATGGGGACTCAGGCCCTATGGTATCTCTTTAGGACTCCCATGGCCCTCAAAGCCCCTGCAGGTACTCCAGAAAGGTCAAGAGCTGACACCTCCACGAGGCAAAATGTCTCCCGCACTGGCACAGGCCAGGAACAAGCACAGGAAACATGAGCTCCAGGTGGCATCCCCCGGAGGCAGTGCCCAGCCCTGTAACGGCAGCTTTCCATGGGGAGGAGGAGGCACACGGCACCTGAGACCAGTCTCCCTGGATGCAGGGGCTTGCTAACGGGAGGGGCAGCACTGACCACGCGGGCTGAAAACCAAGCTTCCTTCCAAGCTCTCGAGAAAGAAGCTTAAGCAGGTGGCCCAAGAAAGGCCAACAGGCCATCCCCCACGAGGCTTCTGGACACTGGCCGGGATCTGGGGTGGCTGCATTTTCTCTGCTCTGAGGCCCCGCCCATGGCTCGGCGGCATCAGCAGGTGAAAGAGGGTGCCTGGGTCACCTGGGACCATGTCAGTGATCCACACCTATCCTTCCATGGCAACCCAGAGCAACCAGAAGCCCCAGCTATCCCATGCACTGTCTGACAGGATGGGGTCTGAGAGGTGCCAGAGCTGGCCACACAGACGTGGGAAACGTGAGTTAGAGTCAAGTCAGTGGTTCTAGGTCCCTGTTGCTACTGTAATATGTCCTGGTGCCAGAAATACACGTTCATTCAAAATAAAACAGAAGGGGAGGTAATACTGTAAAATGGCTTCCCCCTCAAAATCTGTATCAGTTCTGAATGTCTGGAGAATTCAGGAGGTAAAAACACATCGTTGCGCTTCACTGTGACGTGAACACATATTGCTCTTTCCGCAAAGCTCTTTCAAAACTAAATTCTAGAAGGAAACTGGAAGTCATGGGGATCTTACATCCTCCAAGCCAGACTTATTAGGTCCAAAAATGCAGCCTTTCCTTCCCTTGGCAGGGAACCCTGGAAAAATCGAATAGGTGACACTGTCTCAGCTCTGGGGGAGGCAGGCAGGTGCCAACATCTCCCACGACCCCAAGGTTGAGAGGAGGAAGCAGACTTCTGAGGGTTGATTTCCAGGGCATTCCAAAGCTGCCTGCTGAGGAGCCTGCGGGGACTGGGGAAGGGAGGGCTGGAGGGCAGGAGGAAAGGCACCGCTCCCGGCAGCCCCCCCTCCGCTGGGAGCCCTGCTGCCGGGGAACTCTGGGTGCTGGGTGGAAGACGAACGTCTCCACCCTGTGCACTCGGAAACCCCTTCCCCACACACAAAGCCAGCAGGCCACTTGTCACCCTCCCCGGTGCTTGGTGATCTAAGAGGACTGATTCGGCGCCCTGCCCCCCACCCTTCTCTCCTCTCCTAAGGACGGCTGGTGGCCTCTTCCCTTGATGCTGCCATCCCTTCTACCATCTGGATCCTCACAGGTGACCTTGGTGGGCGCTCAACAACCAAATGGGGGAGAGAGCAGCCTCCTGTTTAGTAAAGAGGAGAGTGCACACAACAGACGCCTGGCTGCTGCCCTAAGCTGGGTCCCAGCCCCATTTGGTGTAAAACCCTCTCAGACCTGCCCAGCAGAAGGCAGCTGAACCCAAATGCTGCACCCTCAGCCCTCTTGTTAGCGGAGATACAGGAACAGTTTTCTGGCTGGCATGGGGCCCCCACTAATCACTGTAGAAGAAGCAAAACCAGACAGAGTAGAAGGCAAATCTCCCACCTTCCCACTCCCACCAAGAGGACAGGAGGAAAGGCCCCCTGGATAGCTACACTCTGGTGCCGCTCTGCTCAGGGACCCGGAGGCAAAACAGCTTGCCTTGCCTTAAAGGGAATGGGAATTAACAACCTCCTCCAAGGGTCACATGAGCCTGCAGCGCCTCAGCGAGATCAGCTGGGCTTTGCTGCTGAGGTCTAACTCAGCTCCTGCCTGCTGCAGCACCCCACTCCTGTCCTCTACCCTGCAGAGGCATTCCGCGGCAGAGCACCAGTGGGTGCCTAGAGCACCACACGAGGCCACCTGGCAAGCGTAAGAAGGGAGGAAGGGAGGGAAGGCACATGACCGCACTCTAGAATCAGGAGTCCTCTTTCCTCTCCCATCTTCCCTTTCTGGGTCCCGTCTCTCCTGTGTGTTCACTCACAGCAGTAATGCCCAGCCCATGACTCTGCCATCCCGGCACACCATCCCGAGGGCCCCAGACCACAGACCACTGAGGCCAGCCCTCAGCAGGGCCCAGAACCTGCAGCCATGAGGGAGAGGGTCTCAATAGAACACCACTGGCTTCACCATGAAAAATCTGTATTTCCACAGAAGAACCAAGGAGCTGTGGGGAAGGGTAGGCTCCAGAGCTCTTTGTGTCAGGAGAAAGGCTGAAGACAGGTGGACACTGGACACATCAGCCAGCTCCACATACACACATACACACACACACACACACACACACACACACACACACGCCACCCTGCAGGGGCCCAGAGGACAAAGCAACCAAATCCCATTTCTGAGCCAAAAAGGAAAGCTGCCTGCAGTGTGGCAGGCAGCCTGCGTCAGGACTGGCAGGCCCAGCTATTATAACTTTACAGGGTGCTGAGGTAGGCTTACACCCGCACGGCCAGCTCTCGCACAGGCCAGCCCAGTGCCTGACAGCTGTTCCCCGAAACAAGGGAGGGCCCATAAACACCCACTGTGACAGGCGCTGCCCCAGCTTCCAGGACTGGCCCAGGGCAGCTTGAGTTACCATTTATATAATCTTCTAGGGCTGGGGCTGACACAGCCAACAGGAGAGCAAGGTTATGAAAAATGCATGTCCAGAGCCTTTATATCCACAAAAACAAAACCAAACCAAGCCAAACCAAGCCCCACCTGCATTTTGCATGACTTGACTTTAGGACTTCTCACACATCCACATCGCGAACTAACTAGTGACAACACCTCCAAGTTTTGTCCCCCAGGCCTCACTGTAGACAAACCCCAGGTCAAAGGAAGCCCCTCAGATATCCCCGACTAGGGCATCTACACTCTGCAAGATACAGGAAGGTGTTCATTTACGAGCAGCTGAGAGTCCCCCGAACCACCCTGTGACCCCCTGGACACGGGGCTCTGAAGCCCCCACACCGCTGCCTGTGTCAGTAGAGCCCAGAAGAGCAGCACTCACACACACTGAAGACACGCCCTCCAAGTGCCCACTCTTCATCACGGGCTCACAGCGGGCCAGTCACACACCACACACTGGGAGGCCCGACCTCCATCACCCAAACCTTCACCACACAGACCGCCAGCACAACCACCCACCCACACACAGGGTGACAGACAGACGGCCGCCGCCAGGGTTGGCTTAAGCCAGGCATGGCGCCAGGCCGGAGCTGCACTCACCCACCACCCACCTGCGGCCAGCGCATCCCTCACCTGCAGCTCGCACCAGGCTACCTCCACCCAGGTCTCCGTATCCAGCCCCTTATAGACCGTCTTGAAAGAGCCGCGGCCAAGCTCAATGTCAAACTTGAGGAACCGGCCATCCAGGGAGGTGGCCACAGCCTTCAGGTCGTCCTCGTCGTCTTCCTCCTCCTCGGGCTCCTCCCGGCGTGCGCGCCCGAGCTCCGGCCTGGCCTCGGGAGCCCCCGCATCCTCCTTCCTCGTGGCCGCTGTCTCCTCACGGGGACCGCCGTCGGGGGCGGGCACGGGAGCGGGCGCGGGGTCCGGGCCGGGCTCCTGCGCTCCCGCCGGCTCCAGGCCGGGGTCGGCAAGGTTGCTCGGCGGCGCAGCAGGCGCGGCAGGCGCTGGGGCGGCCGGGCGACCTCGGGCGCGCTCGGCGATGAGGCGGCGCGTCTTGCATAGCAGCAGCACCCGGCGCTGCAGCGGCTGCGGGGGCTGCGCGCCCGGCGCCTCGGCAGCCTCCAGGCCCGGCGGCTCCTCCTGATCAGACTCCACCACGCTGCGCCGCAGGAAGCGCTGGGGCCCCGGCCGCGCCGCCCGCACCCGCGGCACTGCCGCGGACTCCGCCATGCCCGCGGGCCCCGCACCGCGCCCGGCCTCCATCAGTGCGCCCGGGGCGTTTCGGCGGCCGCCATCGTCGTCCATCTCTGCGGGCAAGGACACACAGGGCCGTGTGAGTGCTGGCCTCGCCGCACCTGCCCGGGCCGCGGGATGAAACAGCACCGCCCCGGAGTCCGCACCCTGCCCTCCCTGGCTGCGGAGGGAGACCTGCCGAGCTGTCCGTGGGGAGTGGCTGCAGACCCGACCCGGAGGCCGGGGTGGGTGGGAGGGGGCCGTGCCCTGCTCAGGCCTGGGCCGCGGAGGAGCCCTGCAGGGTTGTCTCACGGGGGACCGGGGAAGGCTGCAGAGGGGACCAGGAGGCCGAGGAGAGCACACCTGTGCCCTGCCCAACCGCGGGGAAAGGGGCCTATTGGGATGTCCCTGGGAGGTGGAGATGGTGAAGACCGGACCGGGAGGCCGGGGCTGGGGGAGTAGGGGCGCCGTGCCCTGCTCAACCCTGGGCCGGGGAGGGGTGAAGGAGATTGGGGAAGAAGGAGGTACTGGCCAGGCGGCGGCTCCACAAAGGACGCGGCCCGGGGCGCAGGAGGGGCGCGCGGGGAGGGGGCTGCGGCGACGCGGCGCGCACACAAAGGCAGCGGGCGGGGGGCTCTGCACTCACAGGGCGAACGGGCGCCGTCCATGCCCGCGGCCCGGCAGCAGGGTCGGGCGAGGCCGCTCTCAGGGCCGTGATCCGCGCTCGGTCTGGGTAGCTCTCAGGGCCCGGGTCCGCGCTCCAGGCCCGGGTCACCCTCGGCACCAGGGCGCGACGCTACTCCCTCTGGCCGGCCGGCGCCGGGGCCGCGCTCCCGCGTGCTGCTCCGGCTCCGCGCGGCTGCGCTCCGGCACGGGATCCGACCCGGCGCGCGAGGAGGGCGGGGCATTCGGCTGCCCGCCCCCGGCCGGCGCGGCGGGGCGGGGCCTGGCACGCCCACCTGTCCTCGGGCGCGCGCGGCCACCTGCAGGCCAGCCCCCGGGGCCGCGCAGGCCCGCTGCGGCCCTCTTGTTCCTCCTCCAGGGGGCACTGCTGGCCTCTGAGGATCTTTGGAATGCCCCACCGGACTGCTGGCCGCGAATGGTCTGTTATACCCCCTGCAGAAATGGCTTGACCATCCTAGTTTGTCCGCCTTTTGGAAAGGCTGCCGATTTCATCAAGATTCAGTCAGTCCAGGAAGGCATCCTAAATTACAAGCCTATCCTTTTCAAGCCTGTCCATGACGGACGGGCCTAGGCCTATCAAGGGATGACGCTAAGCATGTTCCAGCCGGACGCATTCAAGTCAGTCTGGCTTCCTCCGTGCTCCCTAGGACATACTGGTGGTATGTGGGCATCATGCCTGCCCGGTGATGGAGGAGATGACGGGCAATTCATGTCATCGCTGGCAGACCACTGCCCACCCACACCTGTCAGATGCACATAATATGGCAGCAAGTATCCCCACACATCGAAGGGGCAACCTAAATGCTGGGGGATGGAAGAGAACCTGTCCCTGACTGAGTGCTCTCTGCTTGCTTTCTGTGCCCTTATGGGTACTTTTGGGCAGCCCTGCTTGCCTGACTCTCGTGACAGGGCGCTCTCTCTCTGCTGACCCATACCCATGAGTACACAGCTAAGCAGCGAGTGGACAGGTTGCAGTTTGCTCATCCATGAGATGAACATAATGGTTAGTCACAACTGGTGTTCAACAAATGCTTACAGAAGCAGGGAGGAATGGAGCCAAGGCCTACCTTCTGCCTCTGCTCCAACCAGTTCCCAGCACAGCCCACTGATAGGAAGGTCAGGGTCTGGCCTTGCCCCCAGGGAGCCCAGTCAAGGTGCACTGAGAAGGCCCAGAGGGATGGCACAAGGAGGGAGGAGGGAGGGGGGTTCGGGATGGGGAACACGTGTATACCTGTGGTGGATTCGTGTTGATGTATGGCAAAACCAATAAAATATTGTAAAGTAATTAACCTCCAATTAAGATAAATAAATTTATATTTTTTAAAAAAGAGGTACTTTTGCGGGTGGGCCTGCCTTTAAGTGGGCTCAGACAGCCTGGGGTCAGTCTGGTGGTGAGACCCAGTGCAGCCAGGCCACTTCCCTGAGTGCCCCCCACAGGCTACTGCATGGGGAGGTAGTCCCTCACTTGATGACTATGTGGGGTCCATCCCAGGCACAGGTGAAATAGTGGGGAGCCAGGTCCCATAAGGGGATGGGGCAAATGAGGGGACTGTGTCAGGAGAGCAAAGTTGGGGTGGCGGGGGCAGGGCAGACTTCTCAGGGACTGAAGGAAGTATGCTGGGACAGGGAGATGGAGTCGGGGCATATGGGACTCCCAGGCTTGAGCTCCGAGACCCTGGAGGCTCCTGCAACTGAGGGCAAATGGTGGGGCACCTGGGGCTCTGGCTCCTTGGGGAAGTCTCCCCATCCAGTGGGGGCCGAGCAGTTCTATAATGCATTGTTTTCTTCTTTTATAATAAGATGATATAACATTTCTTTTACTCCCAAATTTGAAAATATGTGTTGATTTTTTTAAATAACAACTTTATTAGGATATAATTTAGTTACCATGAAATTCACTCTTTTAGAGTGTACAAGTCAGTGATTTTTACTATATTCACAGAGTTGTGTGACCATCACTACTGTCTAATTACAGAACATTTTTATCACCTCCAAAAGAAACCCATGCCCATTAGCAGTCACTCCACATTACCCCTTTCTCAGTCCCAAGCTAGCAGTGATCTACTTTCTATCTCTATAGATTTGCTAATTTATCACATCACGTATGAGCTTTCCTAGCAGCTCAGTGGTAAAGAATCTGCCTGCCAATGCCAGAGATGCAAGTTCCGTCCCTGGATCAGGAAGATCCCTTGAAGACGGAAATGGCAACCCACTGCAGTGTTCTTGCCTGGAAGATCCCATGGAGAGAGGAACCTGATGGGCTACCGTCCATGGGGCCGCAAAAAAGTCAGACATGACTTAGCAACTAAATAACAGCACCATCACATAGAAATGGAATTATACGACAGTACTTTGTGACTGGCTTCTTCCATTCAGCATATACAGATGCAGATGGCACCACTCACTCAATGGACATGAATTTGAGCAAACTCAGGGAGATAGTGAAGGACAGGGAAGCCTCAGTTCAGTTCAGTTCAGTTGCTCGGTCATGTCCGAGTCTTTGCCACCCGTGGACTGCAGCCCGCCAGGCTTCCCTGTCTATCACCAACTCCTGGAAGGGAAGGGAAGCCTGGTGTACTACAGTTCATGGGGTCACAGAGAGTCGGACACAACTTGGCAACTGAACAACAACAAGTATGACTTCCACTGCACCACCAGTAGCAGGCACGTCTTTACATATGCAGCTGTCCACTCAGGAGATGCTCATCAGGCTTGCATCAAATAACTGAATAACGATTCAAACCTTTTTCCCCTATGCAGTGAGTGACTTAAATTTATTTAACTTTACTCAGCTTGGCTCATACCAAATGCTACATTATATATCCTTGTTGGTTCAGTCCAGAGAACACAGCTTTAGCCCTCAGATATCCTGAATGTGCAAGTGTTTGAAATCCTCTCCCTGTGACCCTGCTGTGAAGTGAGCCTGCCTCCAGGTGTGGGAGATTCTGTCAGCCCTCAGTCTCCCATCAGGGACCACCCCCAAACTGCACAGCTCAGTTCCTGACCCCAGGCTTTTTTTTAATGAATTCAACTTTTAGAAACAGTTTGTTTCCAATTTATGATTAAGAGTCTGAAGAAGAACAGCTAAGACCATTCAATGATCATTCCTACCCATTCAGTGGCCTGAGCTGTGGGGGTGCAGATCAGTCTCAGCGGGAACTACTAGGTGGGCACAGAGGGAACCTGCACACCTGCAGACCAGCCTTCACCCTCGGCAGGAGTCATGGTAAATTCCAGAGCTGAAGCAGTGCGTTCACCCTAACCATCATCCTTGGTCACAGCCTGCCCTTCATTCTCAGTCTCTGGTGGAAATAGATGGAGTGTGGCACAATTCCTGGTTGCACAAAAGAGACGATGCTTGTGTCCACCACCTGAGACCCACTGAATGAGCACTCTTTTCATGTCTCAGAGCAAGATTGACTTTGGTTTGTAAAGAGAAGGTCCTCATGGCTCTAGAGACCTGCATGGATCATGAAATAGGGAAATGGGCAGAAGAAAACACAGGCTATTTTCCATGTTTTCATCTCTCCTAAAGCCCCAGGAATTTGAACCAGGGGTCTCGAGTAACATTGTTGTTGTTCAGTTGCTAAGTCATGTTCGGCTTTTTGCGACCCCATGAACTGCAGTGTGCCAGGCTTCCCTGTCCTTCACTATCTCCCTGAGTTGGCTCAAACTCATGTTCATTGAGTCAATGATGCCATCCAACCACCTCATCCTCTGCTGCCCTCTTCTCCTTTTGCCTTCAATCTTTCCCAGCTTCAGAGTCTTTTCTAATGAGTCAGTTCTTTGCATCCGGTGTCCAAAGTATTAGAGCTTCAGCTTCAGTCCTTCCAATGAATATTCAGGGTTGATTTCCTTTAGGATTGACTGGTTCGATCTCCTTGCAGTCCAAGGGGCTCTCAAGAGTTTCTTCTCCAACACCACAGTTTGAAAGCATCAATTCCTCCATGCTCAATCTTCTTTATGGTCCAACATCTGTACTTGAGTACTGGAAAAACCATAGCTTTGACTATATGGACCTTTGTTGGCAAAATGATGTCTTTGCTTTTTAATACATTCCCTAGGTTTGTCATAGCTTTCCTCCCAAGAAGCAAGCATCTTCTAATCTCATGGCTTCAGTCACCATCCACAGTGATTTTGGAGCCCAAGAAAATAAAGTCTGTCACTGTTTTCATTTTTCCCCATCTGTTTGCCATGAAGTGATGAGACCAGATGCCATGATCTTAGTTTTTTGAATGTTGAGTTTTAAGCCAACTTTTTCACTCTTCTTTTCCACTCTCATCAAGAGGCTCTTTAGTTCCTCTTCACTTTCTGCCATAGCGTGAGTAGAGTACCCGATAGCCATCAAAAATAGGGGTGAGTCACTGAGTCCAGTGGGTGGTGGGGCCTAAAGTAAGTCATGCTGCTGAAATAATGATAATGATGATGATCCCCAGTGCTGAGCTAAGTTTGCAGGAATTCTCTTGTCTTGCCCCACACTGTCCTAGGGAGCCCTGTTATCAGATGGGAAGCACAAGAGAGGCAGAGTCTTGCCTTAGTTTGTTGATTGCAGGCAGTTGACCTGGAGGTGAACCAGCTCACACCTCACTGTGAGCTGCCTAGCCTGAAGCTGCTGCCTTCTAGCCTTTTCAGAACTTTTGTGGCTAGTCCTTGCCCATTGACTTTTTGCTAGTTCGAGGGGCTGGTCTTCGGCAAGCTGGTACATGCCTCATCACGCCAGCTCACTCGCATCCTCTCTTAACACCTCTGCCCTTGTGGCCCCTGGAGCTCTAACTCTGCTGGCTCTTCTGTCACATGCCCATGATCCATCCCACCTCCAGCTCCACCCCATACAGCACTGGGGCTGGGAATCTGTGCTCCACCTCTCCCAGCCTCCAGTGGCTTCAGAAAGGCATTGTCAGAGGAACTGCTGGCAGCAGCAGATTGAAAGGAGCTCCTGTCCCCATCCACTGAGCAGGGGGGATACAGTACTCTCCATCAGACTTCTTTTGGTCCCCAGAGCCGGTCACATGGCTCCACTCCTCTCCTAGGGGGCAGCCAGAGTGCAGCAGAGCCCCCTTCCACACTCCCCATCCCCGAGGCTGAGCATCCCCTGAGGTGGCCGCCCATCCAAGCTCCACAGCTTCCTTCTGTCCATACTCGGAGTATGCACTGCAGTCTGGGTTTCAGTGGAAGCAGAGTCCCCAGTGTGCTCAATCAGCCTGTCAACACCTGGTATCTAAGCCCTAGAACTGAATGGATGCTCCGCCCAGTCTCAGCCTCAGCTCTCTCCTCAACTCTCAACTCTTGAGGGATCTGTCTTAATGGGCAGGCTGAGGAGTGAGAGGAGCGGTGGTGTAGTCACTAAATCATGTCCAACACTTGCAACCACATGGACTGTAACCTGCCAGGCTCCACTATCCCTGGGATTTTTCCAGGCAAGAATACTGGAATCGATTACCATTTTCTTCTCAGGGGATCTTCCTGACCCAGGGATCAAATTCTGGTCTCCTGCATTGCAGTCAGATTCTTTACTGACTGAGCTGACCCTCCCTCAACTCTAGCTTGACCCCAACCACATCTATCTACTGCCCTCCGCCTGGGATTGGGGATGCTAAATCCAAGTTAAGGCCCCAAATTCTGGGCTGTGTTCTGTTAGTCCTGATGGCTCACACCAGCCCTTGCTTACCATGGCCCCACTGCCTCTCTTATCCTATTGCCCAAATGGATCCGCTGAGCAGGCTAGCACAAGCTTCCTGGAAAGCAATTCATAGTTGGAGCAAGAATGTAAAAAAATGTTTACACCCTTTAAGTCAGTAATTCCCTTTTGGGGAATTTATACAAAGGAAGTGACCCACTATGCAGATAGTGGTGCATGAAGATGTTCACTGAAGTGTTGTTTATAATAAGGATTAGGAATAATGTAAATTTTCAGCAATTGGAAAATGGCTCAGTAAACTGTGTTATTCTGACATAATCAAATATGACGAAGCCATTTAAATGCTCTTGGAGTTCTATAATGAGGCAGGAAGAGATTAGAGAGAATTTGAAGTGACAATGTACTGGAGAAAAACCAGAAGAGAACACACCAAAATGTCAGCAGTAGATGGTTTTGCTTTTGTGTGTTTTTCTGCACTTTGGACAAGAGGCAGCTTCACTTAATGTGTGGCCCATGTCTTTGGAAAAGAGGGCACACTGATTCAGCAAAGGTCTGGAAGCCTGGATCTGATTCGAATCCTGGCACCATCTGTTGGCCATGAACGGCAACTCACTAATTAATGTCTCTGAACTCCAGTTTCCTGATTAGTCACAGGGTAGTGGCAGCACCCAGTTCCTGGGGTTGTGACAGAATCACTAAGTGAATCCCCAGGGCTTCTAGCAGGCCAGTAGGACTGAAACGTGGGAGCCATCCTGGACTCTGACCACCTCCTACCTTGCCACCTGTCTCCTTGCTGGTGGGACCTGACCGAGAAAAATGGCCCCTGATTCAGGAGAGCCACTGAATCCCCACTTCCCCAGAGGGACGTGGAGGCTGGATGTCTTAGCAATTTGCTTAGGACCACAGAGCTAGCGAGGTGGGAGGGCAGACATGTGGGCTCGCTTGGACAGAGCAGAGAGAAGGAGCGTGGAGAGCCAGGTGCCACAAAGCCTTGGCTGGAGTCCTCAGAGCAGAGCCAGGCCACCGTCTAGGACAGGTTCTGACACGTGGCCAAGGTGGGCTATGCCGCCAAGTTTCACAGGGGTTGCCCTCACCCAGAGTTTCCTCTTTACATTCAGTGGGCCCCATCAGCCCCCGTGAGCTCTCAGAGGAGACACATAATTCTCCATGTGATGCAGAAGAGGCTTTTTCCACTGGCTGGAAACTTGGCCTACTTGACTTGGGGTTTTCCAGCAGACCCAGTTTAAATTGCAATACCAGCCCTGGGAATGCCTGTTCATTCAGAATGAAAAGGTGTCTGGGTCATATAATATATCATCACCAAACACCTGTTGAGCCCTCTAGAGAAGTCTCATCCCAGTGAGGCCCCAAATTCTGGCCTTTCTCCTACTAGCCCTGTTGGTGCATGCCAGCCCTTGCTTGCTGTGGACCTACTGCCTCTCTTTCATCCTGCTGCCCAAATGGATTCACTGGTGGCCAGGCCTAGTGCACACTTCAGAAAATGACCACATCGTAGGAAGAGGCACTGCCTGTCTTTCAGCTATGCTTCCTTCTCTGTTGGCTTCACATACAGTTTAACTCTTCCTGGAGGAACACCCATGCCCACCAGTAGCTCCACACTGACATTCCCAGTGTTTCCCTCCACAGCTCTAGGAAAAGCCTTGGAAATGGATGTCTTTAGCTAAGAGGTCATGTGTTCATCCCTGAACTGCCCCTGGGGACAGGGCTGGGATGTTCTGATTTGCCAGACTGGGCACATGTCCCCCATTCGTCCAAAGACTGGATGTGGGAAGAGGGCTTGTTCCAAAATAAGGAGAAAGCATCCCACTTACACCCTGACCTTGACCTTGGGGAAGGAGGCATGGCTCCTCTTTGAATGTCTGCACCAACCCCCATGCATTCTTCTTATACTTGTGGCTCCAATTTGCTCATCTGCTGAATGGCTCACCTCATCAGACCATGCAAGGGAGATTGGGAGGGTCCTAAACAACCTGGCACACAGTAGGTGCTCATTAAACATTAATGCCACCCTCCTAGGCTCTGCACACACCTGCCAAGGGAGTGGGTCACAACCTCTGAGGCCATCGAGCTGCAACATGTTTTTCTATAAGGTTTCATGTGAACCTTCGTTCATCCAGGAATGAAGTCACTGATCAATAAACCACAGCAGTGACTCCAGTACTTATTGGTCTTAGAGACAGAATTGCCATTTTACAAGGTACCTGGGCAGGCACCAACAGCCAGAATCATACTCCACTTTGAATAAAGACCTGAACTATAACTGGCGTTAGTAGGATGCTACAGGCAGCCTCAGGCCCTGCGGTGGTTTCTACATCAGCATCACAGGGACAGACAGGCAGGAGCTGAGCCCTGGATGCCAAGGGGTAAGGATGTGGGGTATAGCGTGCTGCATGGGGCTCGACATGGTTCTGGTCTGTCTGTGAGGATGTGAGTGGTAGGAGGGCTAGGGGGCACGGTGCCTTGGTTCTGAAGCTGAGGAGCAGAGGCCAACACAGACACCAGCAAGAGCAAAGCAGGGCTTTTAACAGGAAGAGACACCAAGGCTAGAAGAGGAAGAGGGAGCTGCCCAAGAGCAGGCAGTGATCAGGCCATAGAACCAGGCCTCCAGGGTCAAAAGAGGCCCTGTCTCTTGCTGGAGGGAGCTTTAAGTGATCATTTATTAGATGTGTGTGTTTGCGTGTGTGTATTGGTTGTAGGGGAGCTTTCCAGACACAAAAGCAAAAGGGGGCAGGGCAGGGAGGAGAGATCAGAGATTTAAAAAAGAAAGATAACATTGACCACATTTTTAAATATTAAGAAACAAGATCTAAAGGCAGTCATTCTCTTGAGGAAAAAGATTCACGGCAGATACAAAGGGCAAGGAGAGTTATCATTAATATACAGAAATTCACATGAGTCGATACGGGTTCAGTATTAGCGGAAAAAAGCCAAATTCCTCAAAGAAAAGAGGATGAAAGTCATGCCAACAAGCATAGAAAGTCTCGGAATGTATAGAACCACAGTTTTGTCTCACCAGGAACTGTTAGAAGGAAAGTAAAACAAACTGGCATCTTCATGTGGAGATTAGCAGTCCTGGTTTAATAATAAGGCCCGGTGCTGGCAGAGGGGAGCAGACAGGCAAGCTGTGAGCAAGTAGTCAGTCCCAGCCTTTCAGGAAAGCAGCTTGGAAAAGCCTCACACTTATTTCTTACTCTGATTCACTTTTGGCATCTACTCTGAGGAAAGCAAAGATTTAGACCCAGAGTAGTTTATCTCAGAGTTACTATATATACCAAAAGATTGGAAATAACAAGGTGCCAAGGGGAGGCCTGGGTAACCCTTTGTTATCCTAAACCAAGGAGTTTGTGATAATTTGTTACTGCAGCAATGTGGACTGATACACTCCACACTGGATTCCTGGCACAAGAAAGCTTGATGTATTCTGGAAGCTCAAGGAACAATTGTTAAACCAGCCAATAAAGGAATAATCTCAAAGAAAATACACCAGATATCAGCAGTGGTTATTTCTATCTGGGCTTCCCCGGTGACTCATCTGGCAAAGAATTCGCCTGCAATGTGGGAGACCTGGGTTTGATCCCCAGGTTGGGAAGGTCCCCTGGAGAAGGGAACAGCTACCCACTCCAGTGTTCTAGCCTGGAGAATTCCTTGGACTCTATAGTCCATGGGGCCGCAAAGGGTGGGACATGGCTGAGCGACCTTCACTTTCACTTTTATTTTTATCTGGGTGAATTCCATTTTTTGTTTTCATGCTTTTCTAGTATTTTCAAATGGCTGTCCTACAGCTTGTACCATGCACTCACCCACTCGGCCAACCCTGAACCAGCTGCTCGGTCAGAAGTTCATGCATTCGTAATTGTGACAGATTTTGGCAAACTGTTCTCAGGAGAGGTTGTACCAATTTCTACTCCCACCAGTGTTGTAGGCTTGCCCACAGAGCACATTAACTGACTTTTGCATAGGAGAAACACTATATCCCCCCAAGGATTTAATTTCCATGTCTCCCGTCACTTGTGAGCTCAGCCTCTGCCCATGGGTTCAAACCAGCTTTCTTTCCTTAGAACTGTCCTCATAGAGCCTGACATCTCCCTGCCCTGCTGACCTCCAGACCACCTTTGCTCAGCTTCTGAGTGACTGGTTCCATCTCCTTTGTCAGCCCTAGGCTCAGAAATCACCTCCGCAGGGGGGTGAGGTCCCTGAGGGGCCCACAGCCCTGCCTGACGTGGGGCCACCATCGGAGCGTCTGCTTCTCTGCAACAGGCACTCAGGTCGCAGCCCAGAGCCCCTGCTCCTCTGGTCTGGCAGCCCCCTCGCCCCAGCAGGGCCTGAGCCAGTTGGAGATGAGTCTGTGCTACCTGACCCATCTCACTCCTCTGGGCTCTCCATGGAGCAAGGCCTTTGGCCTCTTGATGAAGGCCCCTATGGTGGCCATCAGAAGTGTGGCTTGGACTCAAGTCCAGCCCCTTGGCCACCCTAGGCCACACCAGCCTGAGGGAGAGACGCCTAGGCTGGGGGGCTGCAATAAGCTCGTCCCCTGGGCCTGAGTTTCCTATCTGCCAGCCGGCAAGGTCACCGTCAGGGTGACGGAGCAGACATCTGCAGTGCTTCCAGTGGGCAGCCTGGGCCCGGGCACAGGAGGAGTGGTCACTGCAGCTCTAGGCAGCTGAGGGCGCGTGCCCTGAGCTCTCCATCCTTCTCCAGATAACGCTGGGCTGGATCAGCATCTCCGTTCCCAGGGCCCACTTTGCCTATGCCACGGTTGGGGTGGAGGCTGTTGGACTGATCGATTAGTGCATGCCTGGTCCCTGCCAGCCAGACCCCTGACCCTGGGGTCCCCACGCCTGCCTGCAGCCCATGCCTGATTCTGGTGGTAGAGGCCAGTTCCCCCCATACCACATGGACCAAGGGCAGTGGACAGTGTTAACCGGAGTCCAGGGTGTCCCACCTGGGGAAGGGCCAGCATGACCCAGGGCGGCACAGGTACCTTTGTTCACAAAGCACCAGCGTTCATTCACGGGGGCCCAAGTGCAGGGTCAGTAGTTTCCCTGGGAGGACCAAGCCTGCAGCCTCACACCCTCATCTTCTTTCACAAGAATTTAACACAAATGGCGTGAAGCCCTGCAGACACAGAGGGAGGCAGCCAGGAGGCTCAGTGGCCTTAAGCAGGTGGTGGTGCCGCTCTCCAGCCTTGGTTTCCCCACTTGCAAGGAGAGGAGGACAGCCAGATGAGTGAATGAACATGCTCATTCATGCTCATTCATTCATGAGTGAATGAATCTGCTCAAAGGATTGGAGGATGGAAATAAGGGAAAGAGGGAAGAAGGTAGGGATACAGAGAAGGAGGGAAGGGAGAAGGGGGAAGAAAGGAGGGAGGGAAGGGAGGAAAGATGAATAGACAAAAAGACAGGATCACAATCTGCTAAAAATAAACTAGAAAGTTGCCCCCATATGGTCAGCTGGGAAACCCTGGACAGATTTGCTGATCTCTCTGAGCTACCCACTCCAGTACTCTTGCCTGGAAAATCCATGGACAGAGGAGCCTGGTAGGCTGCAGTCCATGGGGTCGCTAAGAGTAGGACCCGACTGAGCGACTTCACTTTTACTTTTCACTTTACCATGCATTGGAGAAGGAAATGGCAACCCACTCTAGTGTTCTTGCCTGGAGAATCCCAGGAACGGAGAAGCCTGGTGGGCTGCTGTCTATGGGGTCGCACAAAGTCAGACATGACTGAGCGACTTAGCAGCAGCAGCAACAGCTGAGCTTTCCTTGTTGACCTGCAGGATGGAAACCATAATAATAGAGGTGAAGATAGCTTGTCCTGCATCCCCGACACCTGGAGCTCCCACACCCTACGCTGTTCTGGTACTTTTCTTGGCTCTGCACTTTAGAAGCACACCATGATGTTCAGCATGCGCTCACAGTCAGCTCGTGATGAACGCTCTGTTGCACTGGGTTTCTCAGGGTTGGGAGGTGCTGCCTCTGTCTGACTTCACCCTAACCTCACCGCAGGTGCCAGAGGTAAGATGTCATCACAGGCAACGAGGCAAAATTCTCAAGTCATGACAAGGATGTACCTTTCAGCGGTTTCTTCGCAGCTGATAGTAGCTGAAAGTAAAAAGTCTCTCAGTCATGTCCAACTGTCTGTGATCCCATGGACTGTGGCCCACAGGCTCCTCTGTCCATGGGATTTCCCAGGCAAGAATACTGGAGTGGGCTGTCATCCTCTTCTCCAGGGGATCTTCCCAACCCAGGGATTGAACCGGGGTCTCCTGCATAGGAGGGAGATTCTTTACCATCTGAGCAAATAGGGAAGCCAATTGTAAAATAGTGTTTATTTGTTAGTTAAATAAATTAGTCTACTCTGAGGTACTGTTTGTAACTCTGGAACTCTTTTTTAAATGCATGCATGTTGTGAATAACACAGAAAATCAACATCATCTGGTCCAGCCCCGAGCTGGTACAGGAAGCCCCCTCCCAGGACCTGAGGGGTGTCAGCCAGCTCTGCTGGCATCTCTCCAGGATGGGAGCACATGGCCTTCAAGATGCCCAGACGGACCACAGACCTGAAGCTCCTGTGATGCCACTGCCCTGGGACAGCCAAGCAGGGTCCCAGGGACGGTGAATACCCCTCCCCACCCGTACAGCCTGGCCCCCAGCTGTGCTTCTGTCTGCCACACTGCAGTTTTCCATCACATCTCCCGACTGTGCCCTAAGAAAGAATCACAGAATCACAGGGTGAAATGAATGAGGCTATGAATTTGACAGAGAGCTGAAATTGTCTGGAAACTGCCCCCCTCCCCCTCGGGTTGCCTGCCTCCCCCGCCCCCAGGGGGCAAGATGGGAGGAGGCCAGAGTGGCAAGGACATGAGCAATACTCAGCCACTACATTTCACTCTGACCAAGAAAACCTTTTTTTTTAATTGAGACATAATTTGCATGCCATAAAACCCCCCTTTTAAAGTGTACAATTCAGGGGTTGTTAGCACACTCACGGACTTAGGCAATCATCATCACTAAATCCAGAACGTTCTCATCATCACAAAAGAAGATCTGGCCCTCCCAGCTGAAGCAGGAAGCATGATGGCCTTTCTCTGCCACAACCTACCTACCTCTTCAACTGAACAGATAAAAGAAAATTTAGAAACTTGATTTTTGCCTTGAAGACCAGAAAATCAGACACTGTAAGACTGAAAACAGAAGTAATCCATGACAGTGACCAACCCAAGTTCTTTGAAAAGTTTCTCAGAGATGTTCACTGTTCTTTCAAGATTCTAGATGAACAAGAAGCAACTGGCTGGATTCTTGGTTTAGCTGTTAGACTTGGATATGGAGATAATGCTGAAAAATACAATTACTAGGTAACTGATAATGCAAAAAATGCTGATAACACAACTAAAAATGCAGAGCCCATATCAATTTGGACATAAATAATCCTAATTTTAGGGCTGGTGTCCTGGCCCAAGCTACCTTTCAGAGTCAACCCATGGTGATTACCTGGCGGTGCTTCAAGCAATTAACATTTTGGTCCAGGAACCCTGACATGGCATGCAGTTGCAATACAAACCCAACAGAAGAGGGCTTGCCTGCTGCTTAAGACAAGTGTATTCTTGGTTTTAACAAAGGAGCTGAGGTTCTTAATGAAGCTGCTCAAATTCTGCACTTGGTGCATATAGAAGAGCTCAGAGGGGTGCAGACAAAAATTAATGCAGCCATAGTGACTGTTCAGATGATTACTGCTGATCCAAAGACAGATCACAGACTGGGTGGAAGATGAATATTAGAAAGTTCATCTAAAATTAGAATTTTAGCATCGCCCCTATCCTAGTACACACTGGCATATATATGGAAGCAAATGCTACATTTTCAATGGAAAACTCCCAGAAATTTGACTAGATTCTAGAAAGCAACCACCGTTGCTTTTTATTCAATAAAGTTGGGAAAGAAGAAAACAAAAAATAGATCCTGCACCCAACAGGCAATCAGCCCCCACTCAGGGCCCCCGCACCCTGACAACCATGTATCTGACTCTGAATCTGCCTATTCAGGACATTTCATTTGAATAGAATCATAACATATGTGACCTTTTGTGTCTGGCTTCCTGCACTCAGCGTGTTTTCTAGGTTTATTCACACTGTAGCACACACACCACTTCACCCTTCTATAGCTAATTAATATTCCATTGTTTGAATACACCACATTTTGTTTAATCCATCATCCAATCGTGTACACTTGGGTTGTTTCTGGGTTTTGACCATTATGAACAATCATGTACACGTTTTTGTGTATACCTAAGTGGCCTTGCTGGATCTTGCTGCTGCTGCTAAGTCACTTCAGTTGTGTTCGATTCTATGTGACCCCAGAGATGGCAGCCCACCAGGCTCCCCTGTCCCTGGGATTCTCCAGGCAAGAACACTGGAGTGGGTTGCCATTTCCTTCTCCAATGCATGGAAGTGAAAAGTGAAAGTGAAGTCGCTCAGTTGTGTGCGACTCCTAGCAACCCCATGGACTGCAGCCTGCCAGGCTTCTCCGTCCACGGGATTTTCCAGGCAAGAGTGCTGGAGTGGGGTGCCATCGCCTTCTCTAAGGTAATTCTATGTTCACTGTTTGAGGAACCACCAAACTGTTTCCACAGTGGCTATATCATTTTGCTTTTCCACTAGCAGTGTATGAGAGCTCCAGTTTCTCTGTATCCTCACCAACACTTAATTTCTGTGTTTTTCTATCCTATCCATCCCAGTGGGTGTGAGGGGGTACCTCACTGTGGTTTTGATTAACAGTTGTGATGTTGCGCATCTTTTCACGTGTTTATTGACCATTTATATATCTTCTTGAGAGAAATGTCTTTTCAAGACCTTTGCCAGTTCTTGAATTGTGTTGTTTGTCTTTTTGTGGTTGACCTTTATGACATCTCTACATATTCTGGACACTGGATCCTTGTGAGATCTGTGACTTGCCAGTATTTTCTCCCATTTTGTCTTTTCACTACTTCGATAGTGTCGATTCCAAAAGTGTTTAATTTTGATGAAGTTGATTTTCCCTTAATGTGTCTTATTTTGTTTCCTTATTTTTTCCTTAATGTTTCTGTGCCCAACAAAATCTTTGACTAATCTCTCCACACTCCTCAGACCAAGGCCTGTGCCCTCTCCTCCCTGCTCACTCTCCTGGACGGCAGGTTCTTTCCTAGACGATGGTGTGCTGCGCCCCCTGGTGGCGCTTGGCCATTCAGGATGGGTGTCTTGCCTAGAAAATCCCATGGATGGAGGAGCCTGGTGGGCTGCAGTCCATGGGGTCGCTACTAGTCGGACACGACTGAGCGACTTCACTTTCACTTTTCTCTTTCACGCATTGGAGAAGGAAATGGCAACCCACTCCAGTGTTCTTGCCTGGAGAATCCCAGGGACGGCGGAGCCTGTTGGGCTGCCGTCTATGGGGTCGCAGAGAGTCGGACACAACTGAAGCGACTTAGCAGCAGCAACAGCAGCAGCAGCGCAACTCAGGCAGGGAGGCACAATCAGGCGCCAGGGGCATGGATATTAGATTTGACAAACCACCATCTGTACTCAAGGAAACCTTCTTTCTCTGGGAAGAAAGAAAGAGGAAAACATTGTTGCTTCCCAATCCCAGACACAGCCGACCACTGGCCGTCTCTCTTTGTACTCTGCCTACTACACTGTGAGGGAAGGATTCCAGTTCCCTTTCTAGTAGGGGAGGAAGCTGAGGTTTGGGTAAGTGCAGTAAGTGTCCAGGGTCCAGAGTTACTGATGGAGATGCTGCATGCTAAGTTGCTTCATTCATGTTCGACTCTTTAAGATGGACTCTCGCCTGCCAGGCTCCTCTGTCCATGGGATTCTCCAGGCAAGAATTCTGGAGTGAATTGCCATGCCCTCCTCCAGGGGACCTTCCTGATGCAGGGATCAAACCCGCATCTCTTGTGTCCTCTGCATCTGCAAGTGTGTTCTTTACCACCAGCGCCACTTGGGAGATGGTGCTGCAGGGGTGAGCTGACCCTTCACTTATTCACTCAGCAAACATTTGTGAGGACGCCTCCTCACACAGACACTAGCTGAACACTGGCCAACTCAGCAAGGACAGGCTAAACAGCCTTAATGCCATAGGAAAGTACAGGCCAGGCCCCCAGGCCCCCTGACTGCTGACTGAAGAAACCTTGGGAAGGAGATGTCAGAGACCTCACTGGCCTGCTACGAGTGGAACCCTTTGCCCATGGAGCATTCAAGTCCCCTGAGAGCTGGCCAGGAGGCCCATCGCCTGATAGAAAAGTAAAGAAACAGTGCAGGAGCAAGAAGCGGGCAGGAGCGAGAGGAAGAGTTTTCAACACACTATTTTGAATTTCATACTGTGTGATCAGCCTACTTAACGAAAATGTAGATATAAATAAGATTTAAACTTATTTATATCTTATCAGAACTTATCTTATAGAACTTATCAGAACGGTGGCTGAGAGGTTAAAGCATCTGCCTGCAATGAGGGAGACTTGGGTTTGATCCCTGGGTTGGGAAGATCCCCTGGAGAAGGAAATGGCAACCCATTCCAGTATTCTTGCCTGGAGAATCCCGTGGACGGAGGAGCCTGGTGGGCTACAGTCCATGGGGTCGCAGAGTTGGACACGACCGAGTGACTTCACTCACTTCACTCACTCAACAGAGATGGCTAAGTGCTCTCCAACATCCATTCTCTTCCTCTATCACAGAAACCCTGAACTTTCAGTTAGGAATATGGATGCCTGGAACATAAAGGACATCTCCCTGCTTGCCTTCCATCTAGGTACAGCCACGTGGCTAAGTTCTAACCAAAGATGTGAGTGGAACTGTGCAGAAACTTCTAAGTGTCCTAGAGAGTTCCCTGGTGGTCCAGAGATTAGGACTCAGTGCTCTCATTGCCATGGTTCAATTCCTGGTCAGGGAACTAAGATCCTGCAAGTTGCACAGTGTGGCCAAAAAAAAAAACAAAGTCTTACAAAGTAGGATGCATATTCCTTTCTCTCTTCCTCCTTCCTGCTTAGCTGGGATGCAAGCAGGATGGCGGGAATTTAAGCAGCCATCTTGGGCCACAAGGAAGAGACTACATATTAAGAACAGCAGGACAGGAAATTAGGAGGAACCTGGGCTTCTGACAGCATGGAACTGCCACACCAGCCCCATCCTGCTTGCCTTAGGACGTCTTCTGTATAATAAGAAAGAATGTCTTTCTTGATTAAGTAACTGATATTGTGGGGTTTGTGTCATCACAGTTGCACTTGCCCTGAGTGGCACATCATATAAAGCACCTGATAAGCATCTGGGCCGATTATAGGTATCCCCGCTGAGGATCCAGCCCAGTCACACACACAGGGGAAATGCACCCAGGCCTGTGAGCCTGGGAGGGAAGCTGACACCGAGAAAACCACGACACTCCACTGCCCTGTCCCAGCCCCGGCCCAGCTGTTGGTCCTTAGTCTCTGAAAGCCAACGCCACCTAACAAGATGACATGTGTTAAGCCACATGCTTTTCTGACTCTATGTTTTGCCAATTGAATTAGATTTTCCCCTGGTTGATATTGGAGTGAGCCTTCATTTCCTGACCATCTGCTGTTTGGGTGGCAGGAAAGTCCTCTGAGTGCCAGAGGAGAAGCAGCCCAGATTGGACGTGCTCCAGGAACACCCCAGGAGCAGAGGGACTGACGGCGGGCTCCCAGGGAGGCCCCCACAGCCACGCCGCACTCAGGGACTGCCAGCTCTGAATCTGAGCCTGGGTCCAGAGTCCTGCCTGCTCTGGACACTGGTAACATAACTCAGTTTAAAAGAAGGAAATTTTGACACATGACACATAGTTGAACCTTGAGGACATTGTGCTAACTGAAATAAGCTGGTCCTAAAAGGACCGATGCTGTACGATTCCACGTGTATAAAGCACCTACAGTTATCAAATTATAAAAACAAAAAGTGGGATGGGGGTTGCCAGGGACTGGGGGAAAGAGAATGGAGAGTTAGTGTTTAATGGGGACGGTTTCTGTTTGGAATGATGAAAAAGTTCTAGATCTTTTGTACAAGGTGAAATCATTTAACACTGCTGAACTGCAAACTTAAAAATGATTTAGTGGTTAAAAAACAATTACCTGTATCTATATTGATGGATCTCATGTCTCATTGATCACAGACCTTGGAGAGTATCTCTGTGACTGTATTAATTTGTGTCCAGTCAGATGGTAGGGACCACACAGTGACCTGAACAGGATGTCTAATAGGCCCAATTAATAAGCACTGATGAGACCTAAAAGAAAGCCCTAGGAAACCCCAGGGATGAGGGAGGGAACTTGAGGAGGTCAGCTTGGAGAGAGCTGGGCCTCAATGGAGAAGGCATGCCTGAACCCACTAGTTGGCAGGGAAATCTGCTAGTCTGTGTGGGCCAGGCTGGTCTGCAACCACCAGAGCAGGCACTGTGCCTACTGGCCTGGGCGCGTAGCAAATTCGGGGCATCAAGAAGGAGCTGGAGGCCGAGAGTAGGGAAGCTGAATCTAGAGGCCTTGGGAAGTAACCACCAGGGCAGGGCTGCAAGATCACAGGAATGTCATTTGGGGTGCGTGGGCACCAGGTATCCTGAATCCCGCACTTCAGACCCCCAGGTATCAGAGCTCCATCCTCTTTCCACCCTTCCAGTTCTCTAAACTGGGGGAACCTGACATTTTGCTCACCAGAAAGGAGAAATGTCCAGGGGTATTCGGAGCTCAGAGGCAGTGAACTGGTATGCTGGCCTTGCGGGTAAAGGGGCCTCCAGGACAGGATGCTAAAAAAAAATACCTAGTCAAACAATATAAATGAATTTCCTTATCTGAATAAAATCTGGTAGATTGGACTTTATAAAACTGAAAACTTCTGTTTATCAAATGACATCTAAGAAAATAATAGACAAGACACAGATTTGGAAAAAAATACCTGTATTTGAAAAAAACACATGCGGCCATAGTGTGTAAAGAACTCCTTTAAAAATCAAGGCTAAAAAGATGAATAACCTAACATTTTAAATGTGCCGAAGATTTTAACAGACACTTCACAAAAGATGATATACAAATGGCTGGGCCCCTGAAAATGTGCTAAGTGTCATCAATGAAGTACCTCCACCAATCATTTTAACATCTAAAAATTTAAAAGATAGATAATAACCAGTGTTAGGGAGGCACGGAGCAACTGGGACTCATGTTTTGCTGGTAGGAAATAGTACAGCCACTTTGAAAATGGTCTGGTGGTTTCTTATAAATATTCACAAGAGATTCCTCTCTGTTTGGCCAAGAGAAGTGAAAACATGCTTCACAAGTCCTTACACACTGCGCTAAGAGTAGTTTCATTCATAACAGCCGCAAACAAGGGCCACCTTGATGACCGTCTGCAGGTGAATGTGAAAACATGCTGGGTGCCCCCACACTGGGATGGGCTCAAGAGGGAAGAGGGACGGGCTGCTGATACATGAACAGCCCTGATGAACCTCAGAAACATTTTGTGAGTGAAAGGAGCCAGACATGTAATAAATTAATCCATTTATTTGTTGATTCAGAACAGGCAAAGCGGATGAGAACAGGGGTAGCCACTGCAGTGGGGAGAGAGGGCTTGACTGCACAGGGGCCTGGGGAAGCTTTCTTGGGAATAGCAGTGTTCTAGACTCGATGTTCGTGATGGTCAGTCTGTACAGTTCTCAAAACACATCAGTCTGGACCTCCAAGATGGGTGCTTTCTTGGTGCATGTGAGTAATAGAGTGAAAGTGAAAGTTGAGTCACACAGTCATGTCCGACTCTGCGACCCCATGGACTGTAGCCCACCAGGCTCTTCCGTTCACGAGATTTTCCAGGCAAGAGTACTGGAGTGGGTTGCCATTTCCTTCTCCACTGTGAGTAATAATCCATTGCTGAAATCTAAAATATGTCTCACCCTGTCTAGCCCTGTCCATCCCACAGGATGCCATATCCCAGTGGACCCTTCTTAGAGGGAGACCCAACCATGCAGAAGAGAAAGGCTGAAGATGGTGAGAAGTTTCTGTCTGAAGAGGAGAAGCAGCTCCATGTGAAGAATCAGCCAAGGATCAAGCTATGAAATGATATTTCACTCCACCGAGCAAACGCCAGGGCAGTGGGCTTACTGTACTGACACCTCCCGAACAGCCACTGTTCCCTTTTGGAGTGAACAAAACTCCAATGAGTTGAGATGACGGTTTGGAACTCAGTCGCATCTGGCTTTTAAGAAGACAGGAAGAGGTGGTATCTATTTGGGGCTAACCCAGTTAAAATTTGGGGGTTCTGCTACTAAAAATCAAGAGGGAAAGAATGAATACTGCGTGGCAATCCCTGCCCCAGGGGGATCTTCAGCCCAGGTGACAGGTGACTGGGCCAGTTCTGTTCCATATTTCCGAGCCTCCCTCGCAGTGAGGGGTGGCCCTAAGATTTAAAGGGCTGTCTGCTGGAGAAAGGCAGAACTTCTGCTCATGGAGGGGAGCAGATGTGGCTGTTGGTCTTCTCCCTGGTCTGCACACCTGAAGCTGTGGAAGTTAAGTGATGACCGTGAGGGAGCAACTCCAGGGAGAAGGCCAAGATCATTGCAGAGCTACTATCCAGACAACATCAAGCTTCTGAGCAAGGCAGCAGCTGTGTGGGTCTGATCTAGTGATGGGGCTGGGGTGGGGGGATAAAACTATGTCTATTACTGATACCCCATAAATTCCTAATGGATAGACAAAGCTTAGCTTATAAGCCAGCTGTGACAGCTGCTCCCAGGGATGAGTTCTGAGGATACGGTGAGTGCTAGGAGTTCTCTGGCTGCTATCACCCAGGTCAGACTGCAGACCAGAAGGGAAGACACATATTTAGTGGCGCAGTTTGCGATGCTGCCTAAAAACTAACTCACACTGCCTCAATCGTTTCTCCTGATGCCCCAGTTTTGAGGTGAAGAGTGAGCATCGCACCCACTTTGATGTTTTCATGACCACAGGCCTGTGTGGTTCCTGGAACCCACCTCCGATCAGTCTGCTGCCTCTTTCCATCCCTGGCTGGGCTGTCAGGAGCCCAGCGTGGAGGGGAGGAAACACTTACCTGAATCCACTCTAATCAGCATGTGTTTTAAAAGCAATTTCTGGGCAACATAAGAAAACAGGCAGAAAAATAAATGCTGTCATTTGCCATTATGGCTGATGCTTTTAAACAGGAAAAGAGCTTCTGAAATTCGCAGTCCAATTGTCTTTTAGATACACAGGGCCAAGGGTGGACACCACAGGTGGACTAGCGGCAATAATTGCTTCCTGCCCCTCACCACAGCTCAGGGGTGAGCAGCCAGCTGAACCAGAGCCCCAGGGAGGGAGGGGAGCTCAAAATGATAGGATATCAAAAGAGGAACTCCCCAGGTCATTAGGTGCCCAATATGCTACTGGAGATCAGTGGAGCAATAAGTCCAGAAAGAATGAAGGGATGGAGCCAAAGCGAAAACAATACCCAGTTGTGCATGTGACTGGTGATAGAAGCAAGATCCGATGCTGTAAAGAGCAATACTGCATAGGAACCTGGAATGTCAGGTCCATGAATCAAGGCAAATTGGAAGTGGTCAAACAAGAGATGACAAGGGTGAACGTCAACATTCTAGGAATCAGCGAACTAAAATGGACTGGAATGGGTGAATTTAACTCAGATGA